>CM022944.1:104390518-104582754 GCA_012931725.1 Litsea cubeba | reverse complement strand
CAAAAAAGGCCCATCTTAATATCATTAAAGCTCATATGTCGGAAGCTATCTCCTTCCCTGACGAAGATATCAAAACCTTTCTCCTAGCTACCAACTCAGAGCGCTCTTCAATTTCATGAGATGAAGAATCTCCTCATCCAGCTAGGAGCTGCTTTCTCTGCTGAATGAAGAATCTCTTCTCTCCTCTTTTTTTTTTTTTTTTTTTATCTCTGGCTATTCATGTTTGTTGGATCCCTCTCTCCCCCCATTTTCTTTATCTTTCTCCTTTAGCGTTTGAGCATCTTTTGGGGGTCCCCATTGGTCCCTTTGTAATTTTTATTTTCCCTGTTTCTGCTCCTTTCTTTCAATACAATTACCATTACAGCAATATATATATATATAGTCCATTGATTCTTGATGGCTCAGTGTAGGCCCCGTGAGGCATTGCTAAAGCTGGGGAAATGAAATTTCAGCATTTGTAGTAACATAATTGAACAATATAGAATGTTCATTTTTATTTTTATTTTTCTGTCATTACATACTTGATTCAGGCAAGACTGAAATTAATACATCCTCACAAAATATATTCAGGACAAGTTCTCCGGTTGGGAGTTGTCTAATAACGCATTATTCATGATGTTGGAGCGAATTGACTGCTGCATGACCGCTATGAATAGATAAAAAGCCCAAACATCACTCCAAACAAGAATGAACTATCCATTCAATAGTGGTGAATGGTGACATTGAACTTGATCACTGCATTGAGGTTGGCCAGGTCAAGGTAGACTGTCTCCAACACGGCAAACCCCTGAGCAAATCGAAAATACCCTGTTCCAGACACCACAGACACCTCCCTCTGCTTCAGGAAAAATCGGTCTGCCCCTTGGATCTCTATGGTGCTACCATTGTACTTTTCATTAGTAAAAACTATGGAAAAGAGTAGGTGAAGATCAGAAGCATCCAATGCCGAGTTAACATAGATCCCTTGCGCTCGTCCGATCTGTTTGGATTGCCGATCTAATCCTTCTGTGATGGCATCATCCACAACCACGATTGTTGCGTAGTTAAGTACGCTCGAAAGGGTACCGTTCCTTCCAGCTACAGGGACTGCTGTAACATTCTTTCCAGACTCCCAATCTTTGCATGTAGAACACCATCTTGGTCTCTCTCTCCTTCATCCTCATGCTTCTGGCTTCAAAGGTGTCCACTGTGGTGGTTATGAGCACCAGCAGAAGTGCTTTTTTCACTAGTGTGACTGGGGCCATCTGATGTATGCTAGTGATAAACTGTACCCCTTTTATCAATCGAATCGAATAGGCCTTCGTTTATGTTCTGAGTTCATATACAAGAGATGGCCTATTTATATATATTGGATTGCTGGCTGAGATGTTTTGAACTGGATTTGACTTATTGTTGAAAGATGAGTTTGAATTGTAGCATCTTCCAATGCCGACAAATATTGTAGTCGTTGGGAAGTTTCATGGCTTGTTCTAATTATAAGATGCTGTGGAACTTTGGATTGTTTCGTTTCTACGTGCATGTAAGTCTAAGAACTGGCATTAAAACATCTCTTTGCCGACAACAGCTATCGTTTCTCTGCCCAACAACACAAAGTTTGATAAACATATTTTTTGTGACCTTAATTATCAGGCAGTCTTCTAAAATCATTCAATACATTATGGTACATTGGAATAATGTTGGGTTTTTCAGTTTTGAGGGTTTCTTAGGATAATTTCAAAAAAGTTGCCCAGAAAATATATTAATTTAATTTGAACAATATAATTTTTTCGTAAAGAATAATAAAAAATTTAAAAGTACAAGTGAGTACCAAAAACTGTGAAGTCTTGATTTTTATGTTATGTGTTACAATCTAATTATGGTTTACTAACCATAAAATATTCAATTTATGCTGAATGATTTCAAAGTACTGCGATATTAGCGGGAAATTTACGTTTTCTATTATGATATCTGTCTATTGCAAAGAGGAGAAAAAGTGGAGAAACCTGTCTGCTATTTAGATTTGTATTTGAGCCTAATGGGCCTTGCTAGCTTATGTGGTTATCTGATGGACCCGGCCCCAAAAAACAGAGTATAGATCGTTTGTGGTCTTGATCAGGGTTGCTTTGATCACTAGATGGGTTTGTGGTTTCTGGGTCATGAACCTCATGGTTTTTTTCCATGCTGATGATCATGGCTCACTTGCAGGTAGGATGAGATGTTCATATTTATAGACGTGTACCTCGATATGACATTCGATCTTTTTAATTTAGTAGTATAGCTTTTTTTTAGATCTATGATATCCCATAATGGGTTTATGATTTGTAATACTTCAACCGGTGAGAGGTACAAATTGGGTTGGGATTGATACGGTTAATTTTTTATTTTTAAAAATAAGGAATATTCCATGTCTTGCTAATGACCAAACTCAAAGCTATGACCTAATGCTAATTAGTATTTGATATCAATTATCCTGCAAGTAGCACTGTTGTGTAGAAGTGTTACAAAGTAATATACTCAAGACATATTAGATTAAGCATAACAAGATCGATTGAAACCTACTCTCAACCTAACAGACCCACTATCAAACCCATCCCTAGTGGGAGTAATTGAGGCAGCTTGCCCTTTTCAACCCAAGTTGTGGACTTGTTGCCATGATTGCTAATTTGGATCTAACCCAATTAGAGAAATTGGGCAAACTAACTCTAGAGGCTTTTGAACCTAACCCCTATCTTTCTTGTCTTTTATTTATAAAAAAAAAAATCGTAGTGGAAAGTTTATCTTTCAATTATTTAATTCAATATTTTAACCGACTATATTTTAAATTTGTTGTTTAGTAAAACAAATCGGAAAAAAGCAATTATTTATATAATCGAACTATTTAGTTCACTCAAGTTATTTGATTTATGGTTCCAAGTTTGGGAAGAAAATCCTCTCTCTCTCTCCCCTCTTTTATTTTGAAGGACTCTCTACAAGTGTAACTCGTACTAATAAATTTTATTTTGTAAATGACTATTTCCTCATGCAAATGTCCTCAATTAATTACTTGTGCTCAGCAAGAGTAACATACGTTAGTAATCAGCCCGTTTGGAATCGTTTTGGTGTTGTTCCCAAATTTGTGCTCAGATCAGGTTGTGAGTCGTGACTATACTTTGCAGAATTTGTTTAGCAGCATTATATTAAATTAATCTACTGAGAATATGTGTTAGGGAACTTGTTTGGTAACATTACAAAAAATTTTCCCTAAAAGGAACAAAAGCAAGAGAGTCGTGGGATTTTCAATGTGGGACCCACCTTTTATTGTTTGTGGCACTCTATTATTGTCACACATGGGACTCACCTGTTGAAATTAAAACGTAACACCCACCTTTGGAAATTAGAATGTGGGCCCACCTATATAGGAATTATAATGTGGGGACACCTATATAGGATTAACAATGTGGGCCCACCTATATAGGAATTATAATGTGGGGCCACCTTTTTGTGAATGTAAATATGAGACCCACTTTTAGAAATTACAACGTGGTGCACACCTTCAGAAATCAGAATATGAGGCCCACATTTATAGGATTTATAATGTGAGTCTACCTTTTGTCATCGTGGCCATGTGGCCTATATTTAGGAATTACAAAGTGGAGCCACATTTTTTTTATGATTGTGGACACAGGACTCATCTTTAGAAATTACAATGTGGTGCCCAACTTTAGGTATTAGAACATAGGGGCACAATCATATGCTTACTATGTGGGTCCACTTTTATATATAGGAATTATATTATGTGACCATCTTTTTTGTTGATTGTCAACATGGGACCCACGTTTAAAAATTACAATGTGCTACCTACTTTTAGAAATTAGAACATGGGGCCACATTCATAGAACTCACAATATGGGCCAACATTCATAGGATTTACATTGTGGCTCCACCTTTCGTGATTGTGACCGTATGACCCACCTTTAAGAATTATAAAGTGAGGCCACATTTTCTGTCATTGTGAACACGGGACCTATCTTTAGAAATTTCAATGTGATGCCCACCCTTAGAATTTATAACATGCATGGGGCCCACAATCATAGGATTTATAATGTGGCCCCATCATTATAATAATTATAATATGGGCCCACCTTTTGTGATTGTGACCATGTGACCCACCTTTAGGAATTACAAAGTGTGGACACCTTCTTTGAGATTGTGAACATGGGGCCTATCTTTAGGATAAGTGAGAGGATTTAGAGTTTTTAAATGATCACCTTCTTTAAAAGGCAAGAGATAAGTAAGAAACACCTGCGCCCGCAAGTTGTTTCTTAAAAAAAAATAAAGTCTTTTCATTCCAACTTTCTTATTCCCACACCCGGAATAGTGATTTACACATACCAAACGTGTTTTCCTAAGTCTCATAGAAATGAGAGGGGTGAGGTGGTGATGGCTATGAGTCAGATAGAAAATGGAATCGAGGAGGCTCAGGATATTGAAGCTTTGACAGCCTTGAGAGGTCTTCAGATGATTTATCACATTGGGGTAAGTGATATTATTCTTGAAAGTGATTCTTTACGTACGGTAGATGCTTTGAAGAAATCTTCTCCAGTTCTATCTAGATAGGGCCCTCTGGTTGATGAGATTAAATGTTTGCTGGCTTCTTTTAAGAGTTTTAAAGTTCTTCATGTGGGTAGGAATGGGTATGCAGTGGCTCATTTGCTAGCTAGGCACGCTCGATTTGTGGAAGAGATGTCGATCTGGTGGTTTTCTTTCCCAGATTTGATCAAACATTATGTCACCATTGATTCCATGTTGATTTCCCATCATTAATATCAAAAAGTTTTCCTATAAAAAAAAGTCTCATCTCGTGGGAACATGGGAACATCCAAATGACATGATGCCAAATAAACCCCAAATGTATGGTATGGACAAGCCTAATAATATTACTCGGGCTTAAGACCCTTGGCTCAGATCTAGGTTGTTCAGGATTTATGGATCCTAAAAATGGATTTACCCAAATCCGTGTCTGCACCCACCTAAATAGATCCTAAACAAGGCCAGACAACAGTCTTGCATTCACACATTACAGAAGTAGAAGAAGAATAAGAGAAGATGAAGAAGAAGAAAATTCTCATTCATCAGATCAGATTACAGGAGCAGAGACCTCTGCATATATACACATCAGCAACTAATCGTTGTATTACAAAAGCAACCCAGTTTGTTACACCTGTCTAAGTCTCAACTTGTCTTGTGTTTGTTTTGTTTATGTTACAACTGAAAGAGGAGAATAAGTTCTGTGAACAGTCCCCCTCAAGCCAATGGGACTAGCAGTCACTTTGAGCTTGGAGCGTAAGTACTGAAAATGTCTTGGATGCAAGCCTTCCTTGAACAAATGAGTGACTTGATTGGTGGGATTAACATAGTGTACTTGAAGATATTTGGAGATCACCTTCTCTCGTACAAAATGATAATCAACTACGACTTGCTTCGTCCGCGCATGAAAAACTGGGTTGGAAGCTAAAGATATTGCAGAAATGTTATCACACCATATGGCAGGACAATGAGGATGGAATACCTGAAGATCCTTCAATAACATTCGAAGCCAGGACATTTCTGCAGTGGTATGAGCTAAGGAACGATACTCTGCCTCAGTAGAAGATCTTGCTACGGTTGGCTACGTTTTGGAGTTGCATGAGACGAGGGAGCCACTAAGGAAGATGCAGAAGCCAGAGGTAGAGCGCCTGTCTAAAGCATCACCAGCCAAGTTAGCATCGAAGAAGCCTATGAGACGAAAGGAGCCTTTCGTAAAGGAAATGCCATAAGCAATTGAGCCTTTGAGATAGCGAAGCACACGTTCAAGGCAACGAAGTCAGCTTGAGTTGGTTGTTGTAGTTAGGATTGCAAACAGGATGGTTTCGGATCGGAACCATAGTGGACCCAGACCCGGATCCGTTTCTAAATAATGGTTCCGGTTCCGGATCCGGTTTTGACTCGGAACCTGTTTTGTTGGTTTCAGACCCGGTTCCGATAGGAATACCTGAATCTGGTTCCGGAATTGGGTCCACCTAGAGGATTGGAATCTAGTTCCAAAATCGATTCTAATTTCTTTATATTCTTTATTTTTCTTAAAATAAAGATATCATTCAACTTATAACAATGCATCAAGTCCATTATACTTAAAAATGTCCAAAAAAAAATGATTTTGAGGTACAATTTGTAACATCAAAGGCTCGTATGCTGGATCCCTGGTCCATGGGTCAGAACGTATATGGACCCGGAACCGGATCCGTTTATCAATCGGAACCTAAATTAGGTTCCGGACCCGTTTATGAATCAGAACCTAAAATAGGTTCCAGACCTTTTTTTTTGCCGGTCGGAACTTCCGGGTAATTGGAGAATCGGATACTCGTTTGCAACCCTAGTTCTGGATGTTGACACAGCTGATTAATTGCAAATGCCAAGTCAGGTCCGGTTAGAGTGAAATATTGCAGAGCCCTTGTAATGATGTGATAGGTGGTAGGGTCATTGAGCAAGAAAGACACAGTGTGCGGAGTAGACTACTTGTGACTGAAAGGAGAACCACAAGGTTTGGCATCAAGCACGGAAGTGCGAACTAAGAGATCTTTAGCATATTTGATTTGGGAGAGAGACAACTCATTGGGAATAAGATTAACTTCAACCCCTAAGAAGTGATGAAGTCTGCCCAAAAGCTTCATCTAAAATACCGTGCTTAATTGAGAAACAAGAAAGGAAATATAGCGAGAATCATTTCCAGTAATCACCAAGTCATCCACATATAAAAGGAGAATTGTGATTGAGCCTTGAGAAAAATGAACAAACAGAGAGGAATCGGTGTGTGTTCTAGTAAAATCAATGCCGACTAAATAACCGGAGAACCTGTTGAACCAAGCTCTAGGCGCCTGCTTTAAACCATATAATGATTTATGTAATTTGTACACATAAGAGGGAAATCAAGGATCTACAAAGCCTTGGGGTTGAGTCATATAGTTCTTCTCTTCCAACTTGCCATGAAGAAAGGCATTAGTAACATCTAACTGGTGAAGCTGCCACTAAAAATGAACTGTTAAGGCAACAACCACCCTGATGGTGGAATGTCTCAACATTGGACTGAAGGTATCCATATAGACTATGCCATATGCTTCATGAAAACCTTTTGCCACAAGTCTGGCCTTGTATATATCTGGCTATGGAGCCATCAAGATTATTTTTAATCTTGTAAACCCATCTATAGCCTCAGGGGCGGAACTACAGTAAGGCCCGGGGGTGCCCTGGCTTTGGAAAATCCTTTTAACATCACCAAAATGCCCCCTCCCCCCGGTTTTTGGAATTCTTAAGTTAAAATCCATCCTGGACCCCCCTCCCCCACTTTACAACTCCTCTTTTCGAAAACCTCTCCAGACTTGAGACTTCAGCCCTAACCCTTTTCCAGTTTTCCTTCTTCATTTTATTCTTCTTCTATTTTCTCCTTTAATCTCTCATCTTCAGTTCGATTCATTTAATCATTTTGCATGTTGTCTTCTCGATGTTCGGTATTTTCAAGGATTCAAGATCCTCTCGTTTTTTCAGATCGTGAAGAAGAACGATTCTCAGTTGGTCCCTCGCGATTGGGTATGTGATTTCATCATCTCATCAGACATCAGCTCTTTTTTGTTCGAATGCAGTTGAGTTTGGAGTTTTTTGGGGTTTTATTTTATGTGGTTTTTTACTTTGTTATAGTTTCTCTTCGTCATGTTATAAAAAGTGTTTTAAAGTTTGTTTGGAGTGTAATTTCTCTATTTGTTTGATGCTGACATGGACTGATTAAACCCACTTTTATCAGGATTTTCCACTTGAACTTTATTATCAGGATTTTCCACTTTAATAAAGTGGGTTTTCTCTGTTCATGTAATTTCTCTATTTGTTTGATGCCGACATGGATTGATTAAACCCACTTTTTTTTTTATCAGATCAGCCATTGGGATTAGTAGAAATTGACGTGTCATTGTCTTAGAAAGATTGCCTTTATTCATGAGATTTGGGTTTTTTTGCTGAGACTGACGTGGATTTGTGGTTTATGACTTTGTCTTTGTAAATTGATACTTTATGACCTTGTCTTTGTAAATTGAAAATGCATCTGATAGTTTATGACTTTGTCGTTGTAAATTGATTGGTGATAGCATTGAATTAGTACTAGTGCTGTAGCTGCCAATCCCATGATATGATATCAAACTAATACTAGTTTGTACCAACAGTGATCATTTTAGTTAAGAAAGTGAATGTCTTCAAGTTGAATTTGGGGTTGGGCTTGTCATATAAATTGAGAAATATCATTTTAAGATGCAACAAGTATAAATGGTTGGTCTTTCATTCGTTCACCATAACAACAGTGCAAATGAACATTCCCTAGTTACCACCGTGTGTTTATTGAGTTGTTTGATGAATGGTTCATATCTTGAGACAAGGAATACTTTTTATTTGATTTTGGATATATAATAAATATGATTTTTATTTGATTTGTAGATGGGAAAGTCATCTACAATTGATGGATATTTTAAAAGAAAAAATCTTCAGCCGATGCATCATTGCCGACCTCTAACGTTGAATTCCAATTCCTGAAGATCGTCCTGCAAAATCACAAAGAACTGAAATCAATGAAGTTGATATTAGTTTAATAGAGCGTGATCCAGGATTGCGTCCACAGATATGGGATTATTATATTAATCGGCGTGATGAAATTCGACGGAAGTACATTAAGGTTGGTCCATACCAACCTATGCTTTCAAAGTATCCGAAATCTGTATCAACAACTCATCTTCGTAGCTTTCAACATTTGTGGTTCAAGCTATTTCCGTCATGGTTGGAATATTCCTAGAGAAAGATGCTATATTTTGTCTACCATGCTATCTTTTTATCAAGCAAACTGGACTTGCTTCGCAAAATGCATTCACTCTTACTGGATTTATGAATTGGAAGAAAGTTAAAGATGGAAAAAATCGTGCTTTATTGAGTCATGTGGGGAAGGATTCTAACTCTCCTCATAAAGTTTCCGAGTGATCATGTGAAGACTTGATGAATCAATCTCAACACATATAGAAAGTGTTTGACAAATTCACTTCGGAAGAAATTGCAAACAATTGACTACGGCTCACGGCTTCAATTGATACAAACTTTTTTTTTTGAATGGTATTCAATTGATACAGTTCGATGGCTTACATTTCAAGGTTGTGCCTTTAGAGGCCACGATGAAAGTCATAGTTCAATCTATCGTGGGAATTATATTGAAATGTTGAATTTGTTGAGTTCTTATAATGAGAAAGTTGCAGAAGTTATGTTAGATAAAGCACCAAAAAAAACTTCTTACACATCACCAAAGATCCAAAAGGAAATTCTACATGTTTTTACAACCAAAGTGAAGAAGATAATTCGTGAAGAAATTGGTGATGCAAGATTTTGTATAATTGTTGACAAAGCTCGTGATGAGTCAAAGAAGGAGCAAATGGCTATAGTTTTGAGATACGTCGACAAAAATGGCTTTGTGCGAGAGCCTTTTTTTGGGCTTGTTCATGTCTCCAACACTGCAACATTGACCTTAAAAAATGAGATATATGTTGTATTTTCTTATCATAATATTGATATTTAGAATATTCAAGGGCAGGGATACACGATGGTGCAAGCAATATGCGGGGTGAGTGGAATGGATTACAAGCTTTGATTTTGAATGATTGTCCATATGCTTACTATGTCCATTGTTTAGCACATCGCTTGTAATTGGCATTAGTTGCAACATCAAAAGAAGTTAATTCAATTTATCATTTTTTTACTAAATTGGCTACTATTATCAATATTGTTTGCGCTTCATGCAAGCGTAATGATGAGTTAAAAGTTGCTCAAGCTGCTGAAATTGCACATTTGATTGCCATTGATGAGCTCGAGAGTGGGAGACGACTTAATCAGATTGGTTCTTTACAACGGACATGAGATACTCATTAGAGTTCTCATTTGAAATCAGTTTCTAGCTTGATAAAAATGTTCAGTCCAACATGTGCAGTTCTTTACAACGGATAGAACTGCTTTTTCTCAACGAGGAGATGCAGACTCATCTTACGAGGCAATGACTTCTTTTGAATTTGTCTCCATCTTGCATCTCATGAAAGTAATCATGGAGATCACTGAATTATTTTGTCAAGCTTTGCAATGTCAATCTCAAGACATTTTAAATGCCATGCATCTTGTTTCGTCTACTAAAGCACTTATCCAAAAATTGAGAGATGTTGGGTGGGATGCTTTACTTACCAAGGTAAAATCATTTTGTGAGGCACGCAATATAGATGTCCCAGATATGAAAGCTCGTTATGTTGCGAGACAAGGTCGAGCCCGCCATTAACAAGAAGAGTTTACAATTAAGCATCATTATTGAATAGAAATTTCTTATGCTGCGATCGATTCTCAATTACTAGAAATAAATGGTCGGTTTAGTGAGCATTCAGTAGAGTTGCTTATTCTTAGCTCAGCTTTGGATCCTCGAAATGCTCATGAGTCTTTTAGAGGCAATGATATTTGCAAGTTGGTAGATAATTTTTATCTTCAAGACTTCACAGAAAATGAGAAAATGCAATTGAGAATGCAATTTCACCATTATGAGTATAATGTAGTTCGACATTCAAACTTTCAAAAATTGGCAACTGTTTCTGATCTATGTCAATGGTTGGTAAAGACTAGAAGATCAACAGTCTACGAACTTATTTTTAGAGTGATAGAACTTGTGCTTACTCTTCCAGTTTCTACTGCAACTACTGAACGATCATTTTCAGCCATGAATATTGTCAAAACTAGGCTTCGCGGCAAAATGGAGGATGATTTTCTCTCTGACTCTTTGATTGAGTACATTGAAAAAGAAATTACTAAGAAGCATAGCACATAATCAATCATAGACGATTTCCGAGATTTGAAAGAACGTCGAGTTCCATTTTGATAGATGATTGAGTTGAAATGTACTAAGAAATAATTATTTTACGACATTTCTTTGCTTATATTTTGTTAAGACTAAATAGATGCTGATTTTAATCTTCATGTAAAATTTAGTCTTGAATCATAATATATTTTTCATGCTTGAACTTACAACTTAAAAATATGATAGTTATAACAATTGGTGAAATAAAAAATCATTCAAGTTTTGCACCTCCCCCCGCGCCCCCGCCCCCGCCCCGAGATGAAATCCTAGTTCCGCCCCTATATAGCCTACTACATGTTGAGAGGGATGGGAAGGAAACCAATGACCATGTTCCCTGTCTTTGTAAAGCACTGAATTCTTCTGACATAGCAGTGCGCCAATGTTGATGTTTGGATGCTTTAGTGTAGCAAGTAGGCTCAACACTATCAAAATAGATGTGAGAAGGAAGAGACACAAGATGTTTGGTAGCTGAAAAAATCTTTTTCTTACATATACCTAATTTAGACCTTGTCACCATGGGATGAAGACTAGAAGAAGCAGAAGGAGGATAGGGAGCTGATGTTGTGGAAGGAAGAGTAGTAGTTGATGTAGTGGAGGCAGGGGACAGATCATGGGAGGTGGCTTCAAAAACATTGAGAGAAGGTGATGAAGGAAGAGGTCGTGCTGGGGAAATGGGAGGCCCAGAATCAGACGACCCAGAAAGAGGAAGAGAAGGTGATGAAGGAGCTGTAGGGGAAGAGAGAGAGAGCTGGCTGGGGCAATGTAAGGGCCTAAAATAGAAGTAAGAGGTGTGATCCATCTAGACATGAGAAGAGTAAAGGGAGCGTCATGAGAGGGAGGTGAAGAAAGAGGAGGAGTGTGAAAGGGAAATGGAGATTCATCAAAGACTACATGTCTAGATAGATAAACCCTTCCTGTAGCAAGGTCTAAGCATTTGTACCCCTTGTAGTTCAAGCTATACCCCAATAATAAACATTGTGCAGTGTGTGGTTCCAGCTTGTGTGAGTTGAAAAGCCGAAGCCAAGGATAACAGGCACATCCAAACACTTGAAGTGACTAGTAGTTTGGAGTGTCATTTAACAATTTTCGCCAAGGAGAGGAGAACTGTAGAGAACGCATTGGTAGCCTGTTAATTAAATAAACTGGAGTGGAAAAGGCATCTGGCCAATAGGTAAGGGGTATGGAAGCCTGAAATAAAAGTGACAATCCAGTCTCTACCAAGTGTCTATGCTTTCTCTCTGCACACCCATTCTACTCAGGGGTATGTGGACATGAAAGTTGATGCACAATTCCACTTTGTTGAAACAAAAGTTTAAATCTGTTATTCACAAATTCACCACCTCCATCGGACCGAAAAAATTTGACTTTCTAATCCAACATATTTTCTACTTGCAGTTTAAAAGCAACAAAGATTGAGTAAACATCAGATTTACAATGCATTGGATAAAACCAAGTATATTTTGAAAAATTGTTAATGAAGATCACATAGTATTTGAAACGATAAGAAGAAGACAATGGAGAAGGCCCCCAAACATCACTATGGATGAGTTCAAGGGTTTATTAGTAACAAAATGAGAAGTAGAAAACAAAAGTTTGCAGCTTTTAGCTAATTGACAGTATTTGCAAAATGGTGCTGAAGCAGAGCCACTAAATGGAAGACTAACAAAAATCTTTTGAAAAGAAGAACCAGTTGGATAGCCTAGACGTCGATGCCTTGTGCCAGCGGTAGTTTTGACTCCTAAAAATGCAATTGAAGTGCGGACAGATGAAGGAATGCAGATGCAGACCATGGGAATGGATACGGTCCTTTTTTACTCAACCCTCGAAAATGAATCTTTCCTGTTGTTCGATCCTGTATAGAAAATCCATCATAATCAAAGGCAAATAGGCAATTGTTTTCTCTGAAAAATCTATTTACTGATAGAAGGTTAGAAGAAATAGCAGGGACATGGAGAATGTTATTAAGTTGGAAGGAATCCTTGGGTGAGGTATGAACAGTAGAAGAACCAGTGCTTGAGATGTGCAGACCTTGTCCATTACTAATGACGACTTGCTCAGTCCCTTGATAGCCTGAGTGCTCAAACAAGTTATTCAAATCATTAGTAATATGATTAGTGGCGCCTTAATCTACATAACAACTTTTGTCACTAGAAGGATTGAACGAGGCAGCCATGGCAGCAAGTTGATAGCAACTGAGAGCCATATGTCCTATTCTGTTGCAAATCTGGCAATAGGGTTTTGGATAACTGAACTGATTATTGGAGTTGTTTTGTGTGTTACCTCGACCTCTGCCATAGTTTCTTCCACCTTTACCTCAGCCTCGACCACTGCCACGTGAGCCAAAGCCAGAACCTGAACGACCATAGCCAAATGAGGAAGTGTTGCCAAAGGAAGGAGTAGTGGAGTTCTTCTTGTCACCCTCCTTGGAAGCAATCGGAACAGTGGAGTTGAAATCAGAGACTAATTGTTGAGCAGATTCCAAATTGAGATCCTCACAAAGCATCAAAAATGGAATTCTTATTCTATATCCATACATCCTCGGACTGGAGTTGAGTTATCAATTGGATTATGTGACATTGAGATAAAGATGCAAATCATCTTTCTAATGCTATCCATACATCCCTTGATGTTTTCAAGCCCACAACATGAGCAATAACGCTAGTAGAAAGGGTTGCATTGATCCAGCACAGGACATTTTGGTCTTGCTGAATCCGCTGGGAGAAATAAGGATTAATTTCCGAAGTAGTCTTCCCTTCTGAATCGAGTAAGAACTCAGATGGAAACACAAATGATCCATCAGCAAAGCCTTCAAAATTGTTTGCATGAAGAACAGGCAGAAATTGAGACTTCCATAATAAGTAGTTATGATTCACGAGTTTGATGGAAATCATGCTACCGATATTGGAAATAAAAAAAACATTGATTCCATGTTGATTTCCCATCATTAATATCAAAAATTTTTCCTATAAAAAAAAAGTCTCATCTCTTGGGAACATGGGAACATCCAAATGACATGATGCCAAATAAACCCCAAATGTATGGTATGAACAAGCCTAATAATATTACTCGGGCTTAAGACCCTTGGCCCAGATCTAGGTTGTTCGGGGTTTTGGATCCTAAAAATGGATTTACCCAAATCCGTGTCCGCACCCACCTTAACAGATCCTAAACAAGGCCAGAAAGAAGCCTTGCATTCACACATTACAAATAAGAAGAATAAGAGAAGAAGAAGAAGAAGGAAATTCTCATTCATCATATCAGAATACAGGAGCAGAGGCCTCTGCATATATATAGGTACTGGACAACTAGAGATTAGTTACACATCAGCAACTAATCACTGTATTACAAAAGCAACCCAGTTTGTTACACCTGTCTAAGTCTCAACTTGTCTTGTGTTTGTTTTGTTTATGTTACAACTGAAAGAGGAGAATCAGTTCTGTGAAGAGTCCCCCTCAAGCCAATGGGACTGGCAGTCACTTTGAGCTTGGAGCGTAAGTACTGAAAAAGTCTTGAATGCAATCCTTCAGTGAACAGATCAGTGACTTGATTGGTGGAATTAACATAGTGTACTTAAAGATCTTTGGAGATCACCCTCTCTTGCACAAAATGATAATTAACTTCGACAGGCTTTGTCTGCGCATGAAAAACTGGGTTGGAAGCTAAAGATATTGCAGAAATGTTATCACACCAAAAGGCAGGACAATGAGGATGGAATACCTGAAGATCCTTCAATAACATTCGAAGCCAGCACATTTCTCTAGTGGTATGAGCTAAGGAACGATACTCTGCCTCAGTGGAAGATCTGGCAACGGTTGGTTTCATTTTGGAACTGCAAGAGATGAGGGAGCCACTAAGGAAAATGCAGAAGCTACAGGTAGAGCGCCTGTCTAAAGCATCACCAGCCAAGTCAGCATCGAAGAAGCCTATGAGACGAAGGGAGCCTTTCGTAAAGGAAATGTCATAAGCAATTGAGCCTTTGAGATAGCGAAGCACGCGTTTCAAGGCAATGAAATCAGCTTGAGTTGGATGTTACGGTTCGAATTGCAAACGGGACGGTTTCGGATCGAAACCATAGTGAACCCAGACCCGGATCCGTTTCTAAATAACGGTTCCAGTTTTAGCTCGGAACCTGTTTTGATGGTTCCAGACCCGGTTCCGATAGGAATACCGGTTCCGGAATCGGGTCCACCCACACTACTACCAAAAGGACATTTTATATCGGTTGCAAAAAATGCCTTATATCGGTTTTTAACATAACCAATATAATATCTTCAGTGAAGGTTTTTTATATCGGTTAATATTTTTTTATATCGGTCAACTTTTTTTTATATCGGTTACATAGTAACCGATATAATAATCTCTATATATAATATCGGTTAGCATATATGTGATATAATAATCGCTACATTTTATATCGGTTATTATGAAACCGATATTATATAGATTCCAAAACCGATATTAATTAACTTTTCTTCAATTTTTTCTTCCCACTTTATTTTTCCCCTCCCGCGTTTGCCCTCCCCTTTTCCCCTCATTTCTTTCTTATCTCCTCTCATCTCATCGTCGCCCATCGCTCAGTCTCTCCGGACGATCTCTCTCTTTCTCTCTCACGACTGAACTCTCTCTCAACTCGATCTCTCTCCATCGCGTCGATCTGAACCTCGCATACCGGTCTCTCTCTCAGCTAGATCTCTCTCTCTCTGCAGTCTGCCAAAACCCTACCTTCATCTCCAAAACTCGTCCCAGGCTCCCAGCGGCAGACCTTCATCTCCCTCACATTCGTGGCTTATTCTTCGCTGCAAGCATCTCTCTTCTCTCTCTCTCTCGATCTTTACCCTTTCTGATGCGGTTTCTCACTCTCTCTCTGTGCTTCGTTTTCTCTTCTTTTGCAACGTGATCGCCGATCAAGCCTCACAGAAGAAGCACAGACGCTACTGTTCGTTACCGAGGAAGAAACCTACGAGGAGGATTCGGAATCCACACTAGTCTCGTTCTCTGGTTGATTGTCGCTGTCGCTCCACCGTCACTGTGGAAGAGACCTGAGAATCCTAGAGTTCATTGAAGAAACAGAGGACCAGGCTCTTTGTAGCTCTGTGTGAATCCTTCCCCTCTTGGCAACAAAGACGAAGCTAATTGCAGGTGATTGATTATTCTTGTTGAATCTATTATCCCAGGCTCTATTATTCTTGTTGAATCTATTATTCATGTGAGCTTAAATTCTTAGTGGTGTTATTTTCTGTTCTTGGGCTGAAATCTTTGTTGGGTTTGCTGAGGCAGAAAGACCTAACATGCTTCGACTTCGACTGGGGCTACTGCTTTGGTCTCGACCGGGATGTTGCTTCGACTGGGTGCTTCCTGCTAGTGCTGCTGGTGCCAGGTGTTACTACTCCTCTTCTTCCCTTTTGCTTATATGTTTTTCAATCGTTCATGCCCTAGTAGAGATGAGATAGAGATGAGATGCCAACGAAAAGGGGGTTTTTTAATGTTGGGCTACTGGGCTAGTTGATGCACAGATGCAGTCATGGCAAAGAAAAGGTGCCCACCACATGTTTGATAAAAGGCGAATCTGAGCCTCAGTACATATTTTGCTTCTTTTTTTTTTAGAACTTTGATGAGTAGGGTTTTGGCATAAAAGTAGTGGGAAGAGGAGCACAGTAGGATTCTGATGATCTTGATCAATAAAAATGTTCCAATAGTTTCCATTAACTGGCATTATAGTCTAGGTGGGGGTGTGGAATGTAGCTTCTCAAATGTAAATCAAGGTACTAGATTTTAGGGATAATTGGTTTTATGGGTTTGTATGATTTGCTTGGAGTGGAAGATTTGAGGTGGGAAGATCAAATTTTTATGGAATTTGAAATAGGGTTTTGGGGATATGTATGATTTTTCTTTTCGTAAGTGTTGGAAAAGGGGACTTGTGTGAAATGTGTTTCTATCACTTATGGCAAGACTGCATAAAAATATGCTTCCATCTTAGAAAAATGAAATTATGGATTTCTTATTTGTGGAGTCCTTTGCTTTCACTCTCTTTTGTCCCCTGTTCTTGTTTTCTATTGAAGGATGAGCTGTTGTGGGGAGCTGCATGATTGCACAAAGCTACCATTACCCCAAAGAAACTCAGAGCTATTGCAAAAGGACAGGTTTTCTATTTACCTTCCCTTGTTCATTTATTCATTTTCTTCTTAAAGATAAGTAAAACAAGTGTTATTAATACTTAGTTTTCTATTTTGCAAATTCCTAACATTTGTAAGACAAAAAGTTTTCTATTTTGCTTCAAATTGCCATAATTTATGGACATGAATTTTTCTATTTCAATTTTAGGCGCCGTTATCACCACAATGTTTTAAATGAAGCCACCAGATTTTAGGAAGTAGAGCATCTCTTTTCCCCATTTTTGAAGGTTTGATGATCTTAACTAAGATTTTGTGATGCTTAGTTCAGACTCTTACGACCAAAATTTTGTGATGCTTAGCTCCAAAGTCTAGGTTGGAGTTGAAGTTGCTCTTTTTATGGTTTTATGTTTATGGACAGATAGATGTCATCAAGCATGCAAATCACCTCAATGTGTCTTTGTACCTATTACTCATGTTCGATATGTGTCTGCATAATCATATTTGATGTAGGACAGTGTATGCATAGGTCTGATTGTTGTAGGAATAATTTTGGTCCATAGTGATATCTATTACCCTTATAATAAAAAAATGGATAGTGTCGTGCTTAAGCTGTACACATAGTGGACCCCACTTTCAACTTAGATCTTGTCATGGCTGCTTACTATTTCTCTACACCTCTGCTGAAGCCCACTTAGTTGCTGTCCCCAACCCACATCCTCTTTTTCTCTCTGCCTTTTGCTGGTTGATATTTCATTTGCCATCACTAAAATCACTTTCTGATGTTTTGGGGTAGACTTTTTCAGAAAAATTTGAAAACCCATGTTAAAGAGTTACTGAGCTGAGAATGCACTATATAGAGATATAGAAATCTTGCCTTACTTGCTTTTTTTAAACTAGAGATACAGAAATATTGCCTTATTTGTGCTTGCTGTGTTTTCCCCAGATTGGAGATTGAGGATTTCTAGTTGCAGGAAAGGATTTCTTGTATTCTCATTTGCATTCTCCTCCTCCTTCTGGTTGCTTTTTTTTTTTTTGGGTGTGGGGGGGGGGGGGGGGGTGTGGTTAGAAAGTTAATCTTCTGTTAAGACTTCCATCACCAATAGGTGGTAATTTTGCGTATGAAGGAGGGGAGGGGGGGGGGTTAGAAGATTAATCTTCTGGTAAGACTTCCATCACCAACAGGTGGTAATTTTGAATATGAAAGATTCACTTTGTATTCATTTATTAATTTTTAAATCTGTTACTATTTTTGATTTGGACTTTGGAGTGCATCATGATGTGCTTTTAATTTTTGGTTGTTCTGCTAGGTAGATTGACATGATCTATGGTTTTCCCTACCAAATATATACTGTTATATAGTTGTTCATGTGGTTGGGTAGGAATAAATGTTGTTGGAGATTAATCTATAGAATTTGGCATTTCAAGGGGCACTTTGTTGATGGATTGTGGTAACAGTTGCGAATTGCCAACCTACAAATGTCAAAACATTCTTGTTTTGTCACATATGAGTTATATTTGTGTTTTTTTTTTTTATCGATGTTGTGCTGTCCATCACTTTTCCTTGAGATCTTTTCCTGATAGATTCAATGTTGCTCTCCTCAAGTGCTTTCCTTGGGAGGGGAGATTGATGTAATTGCAAGCCCTCACTCTTGGAGAGAGTTTGAAATTATGTTGACGAACAGAATAGAAAACACCTCCGTAAGGAACTGAAGAATGTAGTTTGTGAATGATGCGAAGGAGTTTGGTTCACCATTCATTCTCTCTATGATAATATGTTAGTTTCCTGTTATCATAATTTCACTTTAATCTCATTTTGCGAAATGCATTTGTCTAGGACTAATTTTCATTCAGTTGGTGACGGTGATCATATCCACTTGGTGTCACTTTATTTATTCGAGTTGTAAAAATGGGCTCTTTTAAACCTAAATTGATTGTTATATATTCATTTTATTTGACTGTTTAAGATAAATGTTTTTTAAGCTCTTGTTGGCTTATTGGTTTTCAGATTGTTGATTTGATTTGGATATGAAGATTACGCGTGACTTGTTGATCTACTTATTATCATTATTTGATATCATACACATGAAAGTTTTAAGCTCTTTTACCAGGCTTGTTACCTTTTTCTCTTCTTTAGGATCATTTCTGATTGTAAAGTGTTTTTTTTTTTTTTTTTGAATCCTTGTTTACATTTTTTGTCCTTCTAGATAATGAAGATGAAGAGTCTATTATTGCAGTATTACAGTTTTGAATCTTTTTTACTGTTAACTACTGCAAGTGCATGTTCTTCAATGTGGTGATCGGTCTTTATTCTTTTCCTCTTTACCAAGCATCTCTGTACCATCAATGTGGTTTCCTTTGCGTTCAAGCGCCGTTTCAGTCCTTCGGACAAGTTGAGGTGAGCAGAAAGTCCTTCCTTTGGGTTTACTTTTTCATTCATAAGGGTAATTTGTTTCAAATCAGTTATGATCGATCAAAATGACTTCTTATAATACATCTTTTATAAGGGTAATTTCTTTCAATGAATACCAAAGTTGTAAAGAAAGAAATGGGGAGTGATGCATACTCCACTTTCAAAAGTGGGATTGAAGACTAATGGCTATTTAGAGGGTGGGATTTGGAAAAGGAGTTGTGGGACTCATTCATCCAAGAGAAATCTGAAACCACTTGCCTTGTTAAAATAAGTTAGCTTTTAATGTTTGAGTTTTTGTATTTCCCTTGTTTGGCCAGTAGCAGATATTTCCCTGGAAATCATTAAACTATTTGTCAATTTCAGTTCATATGGTTTTAGGGGCCGGGCATTGATATTGTAATATTTTCCAATCAGGCAATGCAAGAAATCCATCTGAATTCTGATGTTCAGCCCCTTCCACATGTGCGTGCGTTTCATTTTCTATAGCTGATGCCTTGGGTAGATAGCTCATTTTCATAACTTGTAACTACTTGGTTGCCAGTTCTCATCATGTTACCATTGGGGAGAGAAAAAAAAACAAAGAAAATTAGTCAGCAGTAATTTCTTTTAGAAAGTGTTTTTATCTATCAAATTTATACCAGAATAGTGCCTTGTTATTTATTTATTTCTCATTCTATCTCTTTGTTTTTTACATTAAAGTATATTGGAGAGCTTGGTGCTAACTTTGAGGTCTATCGGAACAATGAGCTCACAGTGGAGGAAATAAAAATGTAAGCGTTCTTATTATAGTTAATTGGCACTGCAAACTATCCACTAATGATTTATCTTCTGCATGTTTATAGGAAAAACCCAAGTGGAATCCTCATTTCCCCTGGACCAGGTGAGAGTTTTTTATATGACTTATGCTTACTTAACAATACCCATCAGATTTATGGAGTTGTCCTATCGAGTGATTCCATCTTGTTTGGATTGATTAGAGTATGGGAAGGGGCCTGACAAATTCAATAGAGAAATTTGTAATGGGTGCGTTTGTGTGCGCTCCGGATATGGTATTTGGTGTGATTGTTTTAACAGAGCGAAAATGCATATGACTTTTCTGACCCAAAGTATTATAAGCTTAGTTTGCTCATGTTTAAATAGTGGGATGGATATGATTATAATCATGTTTTAGCTACAGGTAAAATTCAACCCTCTTCTTCCCAATTGGAAGACTTCTTATATAGCATGAGCCAAAATATCAAGACTCATTCAACCCTCTTCTTCACATTTTAAAGTCTTCCCAAAACATGACTATATTTCAAGGCTTAAACAATACCTTAAGCATAAATTTATGCAAGATGATACTTCCGTCTTTGAAAAGGATCTTTACATAGTGTTTCGTTAGACATCTTCAAGTGTGGGTTCCACAATCGTAGAATCTGCAACCTTTTCTTTTTGTTGCAGTCATAGAGAGAGGAGGGAGAACAATGTGAACAAAGAAACATGATTTCAGTAGGAATGATATTAATGGTGGCAACTACTTTAAGAGGACAGAGGATTTGATGGGGGTGGCTTGAGACGATAGTCATAATGATATGATTAATTTTTTTTTTCATAAAGGGATTCTTAAATAAAATCAAGTACATGCAACTCATAAAAAGAGTTAGCAGCCTAAGAAGAAAGGGGAAGTAAAAGGGAAGTGAGAACTTAGGAATCTTCAAAGCTCTATTAATAATGATCAAACCTGTAGGAATGATGAAGCAATTTCATAAATTCATGCATATGCAATTTTAAGTGGGCCCTTGATGGGCATCTATGTTTCATTTTTTGTCACACGTCGTTGTCATCCTTAGTGGAATAGTTGTAAGCCACCATTCAAGGAAACAAATAAATAAAACAAAGGCATGGACAACATGCCCAGCCAATTTTCATGGTTTGATGCTATGCCATCTTCCCCCTTCATTGCCACCAATAGTAATCAACCTACCAGTGTAGATAACCAAATCTGAATCTCTATGGATTTGACATGGAAGACAATGGTAGTATCAGATCCTTTCACTCATACATGGTAAAGGGAGCATCAGAGCACTGACCTCCACTATAAATGAAAAAGGGTCAACGAATTTTAGTCAATTGAGTCGGATACCTCAAGCATCTCAATCTAACACTGATAACTAAAAATCATCTAAAAATAGAATATCACAGACAATAGTGGATAAGTATTTGATTGCTTTATGAAGGTGAGTAACAATCAAGTAATGTGTGCATCACAGGCTTGGAAGAATTTTTTTTTTTTTTGCAAGAATAATGTATGAAAGTATCTATGAATTATGTGTGAACATGAATAAAGTGTGTAATGTATGGAATTATGGATGGTTAGTGGAAATCTCTTTAGAAAAACTCAATTACATTTAAGGATGGTTACTACTGTTTGTTTCCATTTGGTGGCACAAGTTCTACATTTAAAGATTCTTTTCATTTTGAGACCGTGCTTTGATGGGACCCGCACAGGATAATGGCCCTTTACATGGTCACTATACATTTAAGGATAATGGCCCATTATTGATTACAAGACTCATTACTGCTTTAGAATTATCTTTGTTTCTGAAAAAGGCCAGGACCAACTTCCCTTTTTATTGTTTTGTATCTTGTAATGAGAATGTTATTTTTGGAATAATGACAATGTGTTGGATATAGAAATGAATGAACATAAGTTTTTTTTGTGCATCTTTCTAGTGTGTTGGGTCATTGAAGTGCTATGGTCAAATGGTGTATGATTGATGACATAGTGGTGAATGACTTTGTAGTGTGTTGGGGCATTGGGTTGTTTATATGAAGTATTTTTTTTTTTTTGTCATGTACAGGTACTAGCAGGTTGTAAAAAAAAATTACATGTCACACGTACAGGGGAGACTATGCTGAAATTTTGAGAAAATCTTTCCAGGTACATCCCATGGTTTTTGGGTCTATAAAGATGTGAACCTTTTTTATAAACCACTTTATTTCGTTTAAGCTGTGTTTGAATGCATATGATGGCTGTTTTTACCAGGAAATCTCATTTTATTGTATAGTTCTTCATGCATGAGATAGGAAGCATATATATATATTAGCTAGGCTTCTCTTGCAAAGTATTGATCGATGAAGTGATTTATGCCTTGTAGGTCCATTTTTCATTGGAGAACTAATCGGGGTAGCAGCGGTACACGGAGGCATCATATGCTACATAGTACATATATACATACTTTTGGTTTTTTTGTTTATATATAGTTCAACTTTTTGTACATCCCATGGAAGACAATGTAGATACTATATATATATATATATATTACACAAAGGTTTTTGTTGTTTAGATGTTAGTATTTTGAGGTATATTACAGGTTTTTTTATCGTGGTACAGCAGGTTCTTTTGATATTAAAAAAAAATTATGAAATTATATCGGTTTTTAATGAAACCGATATAACAAACCAATTACATATTTTTTATATCGGTTATTCTTAATCAATTATATCGGTTATAATTTAACCGATATAATAAACCATATGAAACCGATATAACAAACCAATTACATATTTTTTATATCGGTTATTCTTAATCAATTATATCGGTTATTATGAAATCGATATAAAAAACCATATGAAATCGATATAACATATATTAATTATGTCGGTTTGGCTATAAGTTATATCGGTTTTACAATAATTTATGATATAAATACATATGATATTACATCGCTTTTGGCTTAAACGATATGAAATATTACACTTATTATATCGGTTTCGCTTATCTTTTATATCGAGGGTACTTATATCGGTTTGAAATTCACTCAAAAACCGATATAATAGGTCTTTTATATCGGCTTTTAGCCGATATAAAAACCCTTTTTTCTAGTAGTGCCAGAGGATTGGAATCTAATTCCAAAATCGATTCTAATTTCTCTTTAATCTTTATTTTTCTTAAAATAAAGATATCATTCACCTTGTAACAATGCATCAAGTCCATTATACATAAAAATGTCCCAAAAAAATTGATTTTGAGGTACAATTTGTAACATCAAAGGCTCATATGCCGGATCCCTACTGATCCATGGGTCAGAACTTATATGGACTTGGAACCAGACCCGTTTATCAATTGTAACCTAAATTGGGTTCCGGACCCGTTTATGAATCGGAACCTAAAATAGGTTCCAGACCTGGTTTTTTGTGGATCGAAACTTCCGGGTAATCAGAGAATCGGATACCCGTTTGCAACCCTGGTTCCAGATGTTGACACAGTTGATTAACAGCAAAGGCCAAGTCAGGTATGGTTAGAGTGAAATATTGCAGAGCCCCTGTAATGCTGCGATAGGTGGTAGGGTCATTGAGCAGGGAAGACACAGTGTGCGGAGTAGACTGCTTGTGACTGAAAGGAGAATGACAAGGTTTGGCATCAAACATGGAAATGCGAACTAAGAGATCTTTAGCATATTTGATTTGGGAGAGAAACAACTCATTGGGAACATGATTAACTTCAACCCCTAAGAAGTGATGAAGTCTGCCCAAATGTTTCATCTGAAATACCGCACTTAATTGAGAAACAAGAAAGGAAAAGTAGCAAGAATCATTTCCAGTAATCACCAGGTCATCCACATATAAAAGGAGAATTGTGATTGAGCATTGAGAAAAATGAACAAACAGAGAGGAATCAGTGTGTGTTCTAGTAAAACCAATGCCGACTAAATAACCGGAGAACATGTCGAACCAAGCTCTAGGCGTCTACTTTAAACCATATAATGATTTATGTAATTTGCACACATAGAGAGGGAAATCAGGGATCAACAAAGCCTTGGGGTTGAGTCATATAGATCTCCTCTTCCAAAATGCCATGAAGAAAGGCATTAGTAACATCTAACTGGTGAAGCTGCCACTAAAAAAGAACCGTTAAGGCAAGAACAACCCTGATGGTGGAATGTTTCACTACTAGACTGAAGGTATCCATATAGACTTTGCCATATGCTTGATGAAAACCTTTTGCCACAAGTCTATCCTTGTATCTAGCTATGGAGCCATCAGGATTATGTTTAATCTTATAAATCCATCTATAGCCTCAGGGGCGGAACCATAGTATGGCCCGGGGGGGCCCTGGCTTTGGAAAATCCTTTTTAACATCACCAAAATGGCCCCCCTCCCCCTAGGTTTTTGGAATTCTTAAGTTAAAATCCATCCTGGACCCCCCTCCCCCACTTTACAACTCCTCTTTTTGATAACCTCTCCAGACTTGAGACTTCAGCCCTAACCCTTTTCCAGTTTTCCTTTTTCTTTTTTTCTTTTTCTCTTTACTCCTTTAATCTCTCATCTTCAGTTCGGTTCTTTTAATCATTTTGCATGCTGTCTTCTCGATGTCCAGCATTTTCAAGGAATCAAGATCCTCTCGTTTTTTCAGCTCGCGAAGAAGAACGATTCTCAGTTGTTCCCTCGCGATTGGGTATGTGATTTCATCACCTCATCAGACATCAACTCTTTTATGTTCAAATGCAGTTGAGTTTGGAGTTTTTTTGGGGTTTTATTTTATGTGGTTTTTACTTTGTTATAGCTTTCGTCTTCGTCATGTTATAAAAAGTGTTTTCGAGTTTGTTTGGAGTGTAATTTCTCTGTATGTTTGATGCTGACATGGATTGATTAAATCCACTTTTATCAGGATTTTCCACTTGATTAAACCCACTTTATTATCAGGATTTCCCACTTTAATAAAGTGGGTTTTCTCTGTTCATGTTATTTCTCTGTTTGTTTGATGCTGACATGGATTGATTAAACCCACTTTTTTTTTCAGATCACCCATTGGGATTAGTAGAAATTGACGTGTCATTGTCTTAGAAAGATTGCCTTTTTTTCATGAGATTTGGGTTTTTTTGCTGAGATTTGTTAAGAGTGATGTGGATTTGTGGTTTATGACTTTGCCTTTGTAAATTGATACTTTATGACTTTGTCTTTGTAAATTGAAAATGCATCTGATAGTTTATGACTTTGTCTTTGTAAATTGATTGGTGATAGTATTCAATTAGTACTAGTGTTGTAGTTGCCAATGCCATGATATGATATTAAACTAATACTAGTTAGTACCAAAAGTGATCATTTGGGTTTGGGCTTGTCATATAAATTGAGAAATATCAATATAAGATGCAACAAGTATAAATGGTTGGTCTTTCATTCGTTCACGATAACAACAGTGCAAATGAACATTCCCCAGTTACCACCGTGTGTTTATTGAGTTGTTTGATGAATGGTTCATATCTTGAGACAATGAATACTTTTTATTTGATTTTGGACATATAATAAATATGATTTTTATTTGATTCGTAGATGGGAAAGTCATCTACAATTGAACGATATTTTAAAAGAAAAAAACCTCAAAACTTAGAGGCCGATGCATCATTGCCGACCTCTAACATTGAGATTCCAATTTCTGAAGATCGTCCTACAAAACCACAAAGAACTGAAATCAATGAAGTTGATATTGGTTTATTAGAAAGTGATCCAGGATTGCGTCCGCAGACATGGAATTATGATATTAATCAGCGTGATGAAATTCAATGGAAGTACATTAAGGTTGGTCCATACCAACCTATGCTTTCAAAGTATCCGAAATCTGGATCAACAACTCATCTTCGTAGCTTTCAACATTCGTGGTTCAAGCTATTTCCGTCATGGTTGGAATATTCCCCAGAGAATGATGTTATTTTTTGTCTACCATGCTATCTTTTTAATAAGCAAACTGGACTTGCTTTGCAAAATGCATTCACTCTTACTGAATTTACGAATTGGAAGAAAGTTAAAGATGGAAAAAGTTACACTTTATTGAGTCATGTGGAGAAGGATTCTAACTCTCCTCATAAAGTTTACGGTAGATCATGTGAAGACTTGATGAATCAATCTCAACACATACAGAAAGTGCTTGACAAATTCACTTCAGAAGAAATTGCAAACAATCGACTACGGCTAACGGCTTCAATTGATACAGTCCGATGGCTTACATTTCAAGGTTGTGCTTTTAGAGGCCACGATGAAAGTCATAGTTCAATCAATCGTGGAAATTATATTGAAATGTTGAATTTGTTGAGTTCTTATAATGAGAAATTTGCAGAAGTTGTGTTAGATAAAGCACCAAAAAATGCTTTTTACACATCACCAAAGATCCAAATGGAAATTCTACATGTTTTTTCAACCAAAGTGAAGAAGATAATTTGTGAAGAAATTGGTGATGCAAAATTTTGTATAATTGTTGACGAAGCTCATGATGAGTCAAAGAAGGAGCAAATGGCTATAGTTTTGAGATTCATCGACAAAAATGGCTTTGTGCGAAAGCCTTTTTTTGGACTTGTTCATGTCTCCGACACTGCAGCATTGACATTAAAAAATGAGATATATGTTGTATTTTCTTATCATAATATCGATATTTAGAATATTCGAGGGTATGGATACGATGGTGCAAGCAATATGCGGGGTGAGTGGAATGGATTACAAGCTTTGGTTTTTAATGATTGTCCATATGCTTACTATGTCCATTATTTAGCACATCGCTTGCAATTGGCATTAGTTGCAGCATCAAAAGAAGTTAATCCAATTTATCAATTTTTTACTAAATTGACTTCTATTGTCAATATTGTTGGCACTTCATGCAAGCATAATGATGAGTTAAAAGTTGCTCAAGCTGCTGAAATTGCACATTTGATTGCCATTGATGAGCTCGAGAGTGGGAGAGGACTTAATCAGACTGGTTCTTTACAACGGGCAGGAGATACTCATTGGAGTTCTCACTTGAAATCAGTTTCTAGCTTGATAAAAATGTTCAGTCCAACATGTGCAGTTCTAATTAACATCAATGAGGGCGGAACTACTTTTTCTCAACGAGGAGATGCAAACTCAGCTTACGAGGCAATGACTTCATTTGAATTTGTCTTCATCCTGCATCTCATGAAAGAAATCATGGAGATCACTGAATTACTTTGTCAAGCTTTGCAATGTTAATCTCAAGACATTTTAAATGTCATGCATCTTGTTTCATCTACTAAACCACTTATCCAAAAATTGAGAGATGTTGGGTGTGATGCTTTACTTACCAAGGTGAAATCATTTTGTGAGGCACGCAATATAGATGTCCCGGATATGAATGCTCGTTATGTTGCGAGACGAGGTCGAGCCCGCCATCAACAAGATGAGTTTACAATTAAGCATCATTATTTAATAGAAAATTTTTATGCTGCGATCGATTCTCAATTACAAGAATTAAATGGTCGGTTTAGTGAGCATGCAGTAGAATTGCTTATTCTTAGCTCAGCTTTGGATCCTCGAAATGCACATGAATCTTTTAGAGGCGATGATATTTGCAAGTTGGTAGATAATTCTTATCCTTAAGACTTCACAGAAAATGAGAACATACATGTAGTTCGACGTTCAGACTTTCAAAAATTGGCAACTGTTTCTGATCTGTGTTAATGGTTGGTAAACACTAGAAGATCAATAATCTATCAACTTGTTTTTAGAGTGATTGAACTTGTGCTTACTCTTTCAGTTTCTACTGCAACTACTGAACGATAATTTTCAGCCATGAATATTGTCAAAACTAGGCTTCGCGGCAAAATGGAGGATGATTTTCTCTCTGACTCTTTGATTGTGTACATTGAAAAAGAAATTGCTAAAAGCTTTGTACATAAACAATCATAGATGATTTCCGAGATTTGAAAGAACGTCGAGTTCCATTTTGATAGATGATTGAGTTGAAATGTACTAAGAAATAATTATTTTACGACTTTTCTTTGCTTATATTTTGTTAAGGCTAAATAGATACTGGTTTTAATGTTCATGTAAAATTTAGTCTTGAATCATAATATATTTTTCATGCTTGAACTTATAACTATGTTGAAAGAAAACTTAAAAATATGATAGTTATAATAATTGGTGAAATAAGAATTTATTCAAGTTTTGCACCCCCCCCCCCCCCCGGGCCCCAAGATGAAATCCCGGTTCCGCTCCTGTATAGCCTAGTACATGTTGAGAGCGATGGGAAGGAAACCAATGTCCATGTTCCCTGTCTTTGTAAAGCACTGAATTCTTCTGACATAGCAGTGCGCCAATGTTGATGTTTAGATCCTTCAGTGTAGCAAGTAGGCTCAACACTATCAAAATAGATGTGAGAAGGAAGAGACATAAGATGTTTGGTAGCTGAAAAAATCTTTTTCTTTCGTATACCTAATTTAGACCTTCTCACCATGGGATGAAGACTAGAAGAAGCAGAAGGAGGAGAGGGAGCTGATGTTGTGGAAGGAAGAGTAGTAGCTGATGTAGTGGAGGCAGGGGACAGATCGTGGAAGGTGGTTTCAGAAACATTGAGAGAAGGTGATGAAGGAAGAGGTCGTGCTGGAGAAATGGGAGACCCAGAATCAGACAACCCATAAACAGGAAGAGAAGGTGATGAAGGAGCTATAGGGGAAGAGAGAGAGAGCTGGATGGGGCAATGTAATGGCCCAAAATAGAAGCAGGAGGTGTGATCCATCTAGACATGAGAAGAGTAAAGGGAGCATCATGAGAGGGAGGTGAAGAAAGAGGAGTGTGAAAGGGAAATGAAGATTCATCAAAGACTACTTATCTAGATAGATAAACCCTTCCTGTAGCAAGGTCTAAGCATTTGTAACCCTTGTAGTTCAAGCTATACCCCAAAAACACACATTGTGTAGTGCATGGTTCTAGCTTGTGTCAGTTGAAAGGCCGAAGCCAAGGATAACAGGCACATCCAAACACTCGCAGTGACAAGTAGTTTGGAGTGTCATTGAACAATTTTCGCCAAGGAGAGGAGAACTGCAGAGAACTGCAGAGAACGCATTGGTAGCCTATTAATTAAATAAATTGGAGTGGAAAAGGCATCTGGCCAATAGGTAAGGGGTATGGAAGCATGAAATAAAAGTGACAATCCAGTCTCTACCAAGTGTCTATGCTTTCTCTCTGCACACCCATTCTGCTCAGGGGTATGTGGACATGAAAGTTGATGCGCAATTCCACTTTGTTTAAACAAAAGTTTAAATCTGTTATTCACAAATTCACCACCTCCATCGGACCAAAATAATTTGACTTTGTAATCCAAAATATTTTCTACTTGCAGTTTAAAAGCAACAAAAATTGAGTAAACATCAGATTTACAATGCATTGGATAAAACCAAGTATATTTTGAAAAATTATCAATGAAGATCACATAGTATTTGAAACCATAAGAAGAAGACAATGGAGAAGGCCCCCAAACATCACTATGGATGAGTTCAAGGGGTTTATTAGTAATAGAATGGGAAGTAGGAAATGAAAGTTTGTAGCTTTTAGTTAATTGACAGTATTTGCAAAATGGTGCTGAAGCAAAGCCACTAAATGGAAGGCTGACAAGAAGCTTTTGAAAAGAAGAACCAGTTGGATGGCCTAGATGTTGATGCCATGTGCCAACAGTAGTTTTGACTCCTAAAAATACAATTGAAGTGCGGACAGATGAAAGGAATGCAGATGCAGACAATGGGAATGGATACAGTCCATTCTTACTCAACCCTCGGAAACGAATCTTCCCTGTTGTTCGATCCTGTATAGAAAATCCATCAGAATCAAAGACAAATAGGCAATTGTTATATCTGGAATACTGATAGAAGGTTAGAAGAAATAGCAGGGACATGGAGATTGTTATTAAGTTGGAAGGAATCCTTGGGTGAGGTATGAACAGTAGAAGAACCAGTGCTTGAGATGTGCAGACTTGGTCCATTGCCAATGACGACCTGCTCAGTTTCTTGATAGCTTGAGTGCATAGACAAGTTATTCAAATCATTAGTAATGTGATTAGTGGTGCCTGAATCTGCAAACCAGCTCTGGTCACTAGAAGGATTGAATGAGGCGGCCATGGCAACAGGTTGCGCAGGGGGATAACGGCCCTAGAAGGAGTAATCCATACGATGATAGCAATTGAGAGCCATATGTCCTGTTCTGTTGCAAATCTGGCAACAGGGTTTTGGATAAGAGAACTGATTATTGGAGTTGTTTTGTGTGTTACCTCAACCTCTGCCATAGTTTCTTCCACCTTTACCTCAGCCTCGACAACTGCCACGTGAGCCAAAGCCAGAACCTGAACGACCACTGCCAAATGAGGAAATGTTGCCAAAGGAAGGAGTAGGAGTTCTTCTTGTCACCCTCCTTGGAAGCAATTGGAACAGTGGAGTTGAGATCAGAGACTAATTGTTGAGCAGATTCCAAATTGAGTTCCTCACGAAGCATCAAAACATGGAATTCTAATGCTATCCATACATCCTCGGACTGGAGTTGAGTTTTCAATTGGATTATGTGACATTGAGATAAAGATGCGAATCATCTTTCTAATGCTATCCATACATCCCTTGATGTTTTCAAGCCCACAACATGAGCAAGAACGCTAGCAGAAAGGGTTGCATTGATTCAGCACAGGACATTTTGGTCTTGCTGAATCCACTGGGAGGAATGAGGATTAATTTACGAAGTAGTCTTCCCTTCTGAATCGAGTAAGAGATGGACACACAGATGATCCATTAACAAAGCCTTCAAGATTGTTTGCACGAAGAACAGGCAGAAATCGAGACTTCCATAATAAGTAGTTATGATTCTCAAGTTTGATGGAAATCATGCTACCGATATTGGAAATAAAAAAAGGTGAAGCAAATCCAGAATAATGCAGAACAGATGAAGAGGTGGCCATGAGAGAAAATTTCATCAGAGAACAACAAATTTCTAGATCCAATCGGTGATTCTTCACAAGAGCGAGTAGAACAAATCAAGAACTACAGCTATTTGAAGAAGAGTACCTTGATCTGAAGGGGATTCAAGAGCGATCTAGCTTAACTGGTGAAAACCTCTTATGAACTGATAAGCATTCCTTCTACAGACTGAAAACACTATCTGTTCTGGATCTGAACGAATCAGAGAATCTGATCTGAAAGAAGCTTGTAGAGGATCTTAAAGAAGAAGCGTCGCAGTTGCGGAAGCTAGGGAGAAACAGATCTGATCGACGTTTGTCTATTGCTCTGATACCAAAAAAGCAGTCTTGCATTCACACATTACAGAAGAAGAAGAGAAGAAGGAAGAAAAAGAAGAAGGAAGAAGAAGAAGGAAGAGAAAGGAAATTCTCATTCATCAGATCAGATTACAGGAGCAGAGGCCTCTGCATTTATATAGGTACAGGACAGCTGGAGATTAGTTACACATCAGCAACTAAATGATGTATTACAAAAGCAACCCAGTTTGTTACAACTGTCTAAGTCTCAACTTGTCTCGTGTTTGTTTTGTTTTTGTTACAGCTGAAAGAGGAGAACCAGTTCGGTGGCCAGACCCAGGTTAGATTAAAAAATTGTTGATAGCGTTGGACCTGACATAGGAATCCATCTTTCATTAGATCTGAAAAAATCGACTTGCATCCAACCTCTAGGTTATATGGGTTCGATATTGAGTCAGTTAGTCTTGATTTGCATCTTTGCTAGCCGGATTGTTTTTTACCCTTCTAATAATTAGTTAGGGCATTCGGCGACAGGTCCCTCAACATTACACTTTATGGCCTTAGATCCACACAAAAAAGTCATAAAGCCAAAGGTCCCTCTTACACTTATTCACACCTAAAATGTCTAATTTACCATTTCTTCGAATCATAACCAATCCCATGATTGGTGGGATATCCCATTAATAATGGCCAACTAACATTTAATTGCCCACGATTAATGGAATTCCCAGATTTTCAAATAAATTCTAAAAACACACAAATAAATTTCAAAATAACGAAAATAAATTTTAAAAAAATGAAATAATTTCAAAAAAATGCAATAAGTTTAAAAAAAGCAATATGTAATCAAATAACGTAAATAAATTTAAAAAGATGCAAATAAGTTTCAAAAAAGCAACATGTAATCAAATAACGTAAATAAATTTAAAAAGATGCAAATAAGTTTCAAAATGTTCAAATAAATTTCAGAAAATATAAATAAATTTCAAAAGACTCAAATAAATCTCAAAAGATCCAAAGAAAATTTCAAAAAATGCAAATAAATTTAAAATAACGAAAATAAATTTTAAAAAATGTACTAATTTTAAAAAATGGAATAAATTTGAAAAGACACAAATAAATTTCAAAAGACACAAATAACATTAAAATACACAAATAGATCTCAAAAAACGCAAATAGATTTGCAAAAAAACTCAGATAAATTTTAAAAAAACAACTCAGATGAATTGGCCAACAACATAGTTAACTTTGACAAAAACACAGATAAATTTGACAAAAACATAGATAACTTTGACAAATACGCAGATAAATTTGTCCAGAATACAGATCAATTTGTCCAGAATACAGATAAATTTGACAAAAACATAGATAAATTTGACAAAAAAATAGATAATTTTGTCAAAAACACAGATAAATTTGTCCAGAACTCAGATAAATTTATCAAACACTAAGCTGGGCTTAACCATAAGCTCAGATAGATTTGTCCAAAACTCAGAGAAATTAGTTTCAAAATTCAGATAAATTTGCGCAATACTGAAATAAATTTGACAAAAATGAAAAACTCAGATAAATTTCATAAAAACTCATAGATTTCTCAAAAAACTCAAATAATTTTTTCAAAAACTAAGATAAATTTATCAAACACTAAGCTGGGCTTCTTTGCACAAACTGGGTCGGGTCGGACTTGACCTGAACTGACCCAAGACCTGGGACAGCTCAAATGGGTCTTCTTCCTCTTCGATATCTATTCTCTGCGACAGAACAGAGAACGCAGCGCCCAGTTGGCAGGACCCAGGTCACTGTTGTCCCCATTCGGGTCCACACGATCATCATCTCCACCCAACATAACGAAACTGTCACCAATGATGAGATTGCTGCTGCCCTCAAGGAGCATCTGATCAAGCCTGTCCCTGACAAGTACCTTGACGAGAAGACCATCTTCCACCTTAACCCATCAGGCCATTTTGTGATTGGTGGCCCTCATAGTGATGATGGGCTCACTGGGCGTAAGAATCGGACGGCTGAGAGAAGATGGAGAAGGAAGGGAAAGAAAGAACACGTGAGTCTCCTTGCTTAGTTTTATTCACTTATGACACACGAATCCCGAGGCAACACAATTGCAACTTTATCTTCTTCTTCCCACTTGTTGCAGAAAACAAACGAAAGAGCCTGATGAAAGCCTTAGATCTATTCTGATATAAACCTAGGCTCGTTGTAGAAGAAGAGGGATAATATAAATTTTCAATTTTCAAATTTCAAAATTTTATGCCTAAAATGGTTGGAAGGACAATTTAGTCCTGAAAAATGAAAACATGTGGGCTTAGGGACCTATGGCTGCAAACAGTTTACCTGAGTGGACTATAGGCCTTAAAGAGTTTTTCCTTGGACTGGAGGCTGGACACATTCACTTATAGGGACCTTTCGCTAATTATGCCTAAATAGTTTGGATAGGGTTAAGACTCAAACGACAAACCCTCTCACACCAGGACTCTACCCATATACCCTTTGACAACTAAACCGTTTGCCATGAGGGATGGCGAAACTACTACTTCTTCTTCTTCTTCTTCTTTTTTTGATAAATAAACTTAGCAAAAAGGAATGACAACAAAAGAAAGGTCGAAATAAGGGCAAAAGAAGAAGGGGAGGAACAATAAATTAAAATAAAAAACCCAAATAAACACTCCATCCCTAGCTCAAAGCTTCCTTTTCCCATACAATATCCTGATTAATACAATAGCGGAGTTTGACAAGCTTATGAGCTGGGCCATTGAAACTCTAGGGGATAAATGAAAACTTCACTAAACTAAATGAAGAGGCTAATCCTTTAATGTCTGAAATAATAGAACTAATAGACCAATCATTATCTCCATTCAATGTCTGAATCATTTCTTTGGCATCCAACACCACATGCACACTATAAAGCCTTTTCCTTTACCCTTTTCCAACGCAACTAGATCGCCCTCATTTTAGCCTCTTTTGAAGAGGCGACTTAGCTTCTCGGTAGGCATCTGCATCCAAAATACAACCATTTAGAATTACAGTGTAACAAAATGTCATTTTTTCTTCACTAGATTTAAAAGTTGCTTTGGAGTAGATCATAAGTCATCATCATTAGATATCACTTTAGGATATTTACTTATTTCCCTTTTTACTCTTTTCGGTCATATCCTTAGGAAAAATGGTAAGTCCTTCAAGCATTCTTTTGACCAAACAAATTGTGTGGGGAAATTTCCAGAGCTACAGGATTAGGCTAATCACAGCCATCAGATGGGGCTAAGCATTCTCACGTGCCATCCGCGTGCCATCTACGTGGCACCGATCTCATCCCGGCTACCAGGGCAGAGGCCTTGGCCGACATCAAGCATCTCCAGGCCACAAACGCCGAACTGGACCACCTCGGGCATCATCTCGGCAAAGAGTCCACCTCGGCAGGGCCACCCCGGATGCCATCTCGGCAAAGAGCCCTACCTCGGCTAAAGCCACCTCGGCTGAAGAAGCCAGGGCAGTAGCCGGAGCAAGAAAGAACCTTCGCTTGGGCCCCTCATCCCCCGCGTCATCAGGCACGTGGAGGGATAGGGTCACGAGCTAGTGGGACAGACACGACATCCAGCCGCCCACTATCTTCACCAAATCGCCACATGGCAGCATCCATTGGCAGAGGCCACATCAGGGCAAGGCCCGAGGGCAGATCCGCTGGTACTCCAACCGCCAAAGGCGCCCAACACAATCTGGCCCAACAAGACACGCATTTAATGCAATGTGGGCTGACCCGACTAGCATTAAATGCTGAGTGGGCCGGATTAGACTGCATATATTACTTTGTGGGCTGATCATGACTTCCCAGTCAGATCATGGGACCCACACCAAGATATTCTCTGAGAGATACGATCCAAACATCTATAAATAGACCTTCATGCACCATGCAAGGTACGCACAATATTATTCACAGAGCCCTTACTCTGTCTCTCTTCTCCCTCTCCTTCCATTGTTCCAGTCTCCATACTGACTTTGGCATCGGAGAGCCTTGCGCCGCCCAGGCCAGGGTCCTCTGACCGTTTGCTACTCTCTTTCAGGCTTCCGGACGGCATCCAGATATTCCAGACACCATCATCTTCCCGGATAAGTCCTATAAGGCACCCTCTTATTGTGGGTCATAATTTTCTGCACCTACAATTGGCGCCGTCTGTGGGAAAGAAATATCCCAGCCATCCAAACCTCTCAAAACCTTCCCAATCTTTCTAAACCTCAATCTCTCAGAAGCCATGCCTCCGAAAGCTAAGAAGGGGGTAGAATCCTCAAGAGCAGCGCTCGAGCTGCCACCACCGCCAGCGGAAGTCCCTCCTCAGGGACGGTCCCGAACGATCCAAGGCACATCCGCAGGCGAGGGTCGTCTGGGCTCCCAACTCTTTGTCAAGATTCCATTCCAGGAGGGAGTCGAGGCCTCGCTCTCAGCGGACGAAACCGTGCCACCCAGGCGCGACGAGCGTCGACACGAACGTCCCCGCAAAGATAAAGCTGTTGTAGCTGAAGGAGACGTCGCAGCACAAGACGCTCTTCTCCAGAAGCAGGAGCAGCTAGTTCAAGAGCTCCAGCGGGTCCAACAAGAGCTGAAGGCGACACAAGCTGCCTCCTTGAGGCCGGTCTCTGAGCCCCAGGGAAAAAAGAAGGGCGCTCCCAGCAAGGCAGCCCAGCCTCCTCGTGAGGACCTCAGACATCATCTGGACCAGAAACGGGGCCAGATTCGTGACGAAGGCTCGAGCAACAGCCGGAGTCACCATAGTCGCGATGGCCGAACTCATAGCCATCGCAGTCCGAACCACCCCAAGCGAAAGTCCCGAGTTCAGACTCCAGAGGAGGACGACGAGCAGGAGTGGTTCGACAAACGTGTCAGGCTGGCTCTCCAGCACAACCTGGACATGCAGGACCAGAAGCAGATCTGCGGTCACGTTGATCTAGGGGGCTCTCCCTTCACGAAAGAGATCGAGCGCACCCCCTTGCCCAGGAAGTTCTCCGTCCCGCGGTTCGTCCCCTACGACGGACTGTCCGATCCATCTGCACACCTCCGACACTTCTCCCAGAAGATGTCCATCTGGGGAAACGAGGGTCCCCTAAACTGCAAGATTTTCTCCTCCAGTTTGGGCGACCTCCCCCTGAAGTGGTTCTGCTCTCTCCCGGAGCAGTCAGTTTCCAGTTGGAAGGAGCTCCAGCTCTCCTTCCTGAAGAAGTTCCAGGCCTACACCGTCGTCCCCAAGAAGGAAGGAGACCTCATCGCCCTGAGAATGAAGCAGGGCGAAACCCTCGCCAAGTTCACCCACCGATTCTGGGCGATCTATAGCCAGATCGAGGGCGCAAGGGAGGCGATAGCCATCTACGCCTTCCAGCATGCCCTGATCCCCGGCATCGACTTGCGGAAGGACTTGGCCGGGGACATCCCAGAGTCCATGTCAGAGTTGATGTCCCGGGTGAAGCGCTTCATCGCCCGGGAGGAAGACGAGATCCGAGCTAAGGATCAGGACGGGCATCCGGAGCCCGAGCAGAAGAGTAGCCAGCCTCGGCAGGGAGGCGGGAGGCCCTCTCAGAAGCAGGAGCCCGAGCAGGCCTGGGCCTCCAGTTCGGCGAAGCCTTCGTCGTCCAGGTCTGGGGGCACCTGGAAGCCCAGACCTCCCTCCAGCGCCAGTCAGAGCGTCAACGTCGTCTTCAAGGAGCCGATCTACCGCATCCTGACCAAGATCAGGTCCAAGCCGTTCTTCAAGTACCCTCCGCCCATGCTGAATGAGCCCACCTCAGGCGCCCGAAGCAAGCTCTACTGCTCCTTCCATAGGGGCAACGGGCACAGGACCGAAGACTGCAACTCTCTGCAGTGGTATCTGGAGAAGCTGGCCGAAGATGGCCACATTCCAGAGTTCGTTGAGGTAGGAGATGCTGGCGGCAGCGAGGGCCGAGTTCACCAGAGCGCAGCCCAGGTTCCAGACAGTGAGGATTCGGAGAAGATCATTACGTGATCCATCTGGCGTCCTCTGTATCCATCTGTATCCCAAGAAATTCAATTTCTAAAAGATGTAATGAATCTCTGAATCAATGGAAATAGCTCTCGCCCCTCTTTGATCGACTTCGGCTACAAGGGTCTACCGCCCTGGAAAAGGCCTCGAGTTCGGACACTCGGCCGGATTCCTAAAGTCTGGGTTTTTACACCCCTCAAGGATCATTGCCGAGCTCACGCTTCCACAGCCGGAATGACGACTCCACTTCGGCACAAGCAGCTCGTCTCGGCCAAAACCAGCCATTTCGGCCAAGGGCAATCTGTCACCTCTCTGGTCGACTCCGGCAGCATAGGCTCTACGCCCTGGAAATGGCATGGAAGAGTTCCTACACTCAGCCTTTCCTAAAGCCCCGTGTCTTGGACACACAGGCTCTACGCCCTGGAAACGGCATGGAAGAGTTCCTACACTCAGCCTTTCCTAAAGCCCCGTGTCTTGGACACACAGGCTCTACGCCCTGGAAACGGCATGGAAGAGTTCCTACACTCAGCCTTTCCTAAAGCCCCCGTGTCTTGGACACACAGGCTCTACGCCCTGGAAACGGCATAGAAGAGTTCTTACACTCAGCCTTTCCTAAAGCCCCCGTGTCTTGGACACTTGGGTACATACGCCCTGGAAACGGCATAGAAGAGTTCCTACACTCAGCCTTTCCTAAAGCCCCGTGTCTTGGACACAATCGAGGCTCTACGCCTTGGAAATGGCCTGCAGTTCCTACACTCAGCCGTTTCCTAAAGTCCGGGTTCATAAACCCCTCACAACGGCAGTTCGGCCAAGGACAGTTCCCTAAATGTCCGGGTTCATACACCCCTCAGAAGGCCATCGCCGAACTCACGGTCGCCGAGCCGAGACCAACGAAATGGGTCCACGTCGGCACAATGCAGCTCGTCTCGGCCAAAGCCAGTCCTTTCGGCCGAGGTCAGTACCAGCATTCAAACAAAAACCCAAGCATTCCGGAACAGCGCAAAGAAATGAGAAAAAGAACTCAAAAGCACTGTACACAGTTTGGGTAACCAGAGAATTCCTTCTTATCCATTGAAAACTGCTTCATTGCAGAAAATTACAAGGCATAAAGCAAGAAAGCAAATATCCCGAGGTCCCGAGGTCATGACCGATCAGTTGCACGGGCTGCAGCGCCAGAAGCTTCGCCGGATGGACGGGCAGAGTTCGGCACCGGAAGCGTGTACGGAGGAGGCTCCCGAAAGGAGGGGTGGCCCTCCGAGATCCCGACCTCCTTCAGGCCGGCAAGCCACCCTTTCGCCCAAGCCTTATCCCTCACCACAAGAACCCTTTCCTTGTAGTGGGCGGTGACCTGCACTTTGGCATCCTCGAATGCAGCATCGCACTCGGACTCGAGCTTCGCCTCAGCTTCATCCGCCCTCTTGGACTCGGATTCGAGCTTTGCCTCGGCTTCATCCGCTCTCTTGGCCTCGGCTTGAAGCAGGGCCGCATAATCATCTCCCATCTTCGAAATGGAGACCTCGAGCTCGGCCGACCTAGTCCTCTCCGCCTCGGCTTCCTCCCTCGCCTGCTCGAGCTTCGCCGCGTATTCCTCTTCTACCTTGGCCAACTTCTGGCTCACAGCGTCCAGGGACTCCTGCAGGCCGTTCTTCTCCACGGTCAGCTCGGCAGCGTCCACGCTATACTTGAAGATCCGGTCAGCAACGGCCATGGACTTCTGTGCCGCCTGTCAAAGAAATAAGGTGTACATGTTAGACCCAAAGAGCATCAGATGCTAAATCGCTGGTTCGACGAAGCGAAATGAAGACTTACCGCGAAGCTGGACTGCAACATCGACAGGATCAGCTTCTGATCGCTGTACTTATCCAGCCGCTCCATGTCCCGGGGAAGGGCGCAGGCTCGCCCTAGGGCCTCCAGGACCTGGGGATCGATCTTTGGAAGAATGCAATCCTCCGTCGTCATCGGCCTCCCCGGCCCAAGCATGAAGCTCGGCTCCCATAACGGCGGCCCCTGCGGTAACGAGGCAGCAGCCGAGCTAGGGCCCGCGTCAGTCCTCGGCATCTTCTGCGGCCGAGGTTCCTCCTGCTCAACCTCAGCCGGGTGCAAGCGTACCCCTAGATCAACAGGGCTAGGGGGCACGGGAACCTCCGCCACCTCTGCAGGGGAAGCTACCCGAGCCCTCGGAGATGGATGCTCCGGGAAACTCACCGGATCCTGGGGGGCTCGGGCGTCCTCCACTCCAAGCGCCAAGGCCTCGAGATCCTCGAAGGACAAGCGCCTGGTGTGCCTCATCTCGGATCCTGGCGAGGGAGATCGGGCAGATTGACTCGATTCCCTTCCTGAAACCTGAGGAAGTCTCGATCCCGACGTGGAAGCTAAGGCTCCAGACGTGGCCCTAACGTCAGACACCCGCAAGGGCTCTGCGACCTCCGGAACGGCCTGCTCCTGACCAACCCCGGATCCGGCACCTTCACTCTGGATCGGCTCTACGGTGCCCCTCAGATACCCGCGGTACTTCGGCTTATACCCTAGCAGCGACCAAGCCGCCCTGCCGTCGTGACCGCTGTATCGCTTCACCAGACGGAGCCAGGCCTCGTTCCTCTTCCAGATGTATCTGGCAGCCCGCTTCCTCTCCTTCAAAGCTGCAGCAATCAGATGCATAAGCGCGGCAGAATAAAAAGAAACTTATGAAAAAAGAAAAGAAACGAAAGGCGTTTACTTGGAATGGTACCGAAGTGGCGAGGGACCTGGTAGCCTCTATCGGTGTCGGCCTCCCCAAACTCCCAGTTCCCCGAGACGTACAGCAGATCGTCTCCAGCATACTTGCTCGAATCCTCCAAGTATCTGATGAAGCCGTCCCGGCCTGGCTTAGCCCGGAGATAATAAGAATCTCCGGACCTGCATATGTCGTAGACATCCTCAAGGTCGAAGACGCCGAAGTCGGTGCCCAGGACCTCATTCAACTTGACCGTGCCCATCACGATCTTGAAGGCATTCGGCAGCAGTTGGCAGGGGCAGAGACACCACTGACTAAGGCATCTCCTAAGGAGTGGGTGAAGTGGAAATCGGACCCCGCCTTCTATCACAGCCACCAGCGGAAAAGGCATCCAACCTCCCGAAAAGTCGCGAGGGTTGTAGCCACGGGGTTCAGCACCCCTGACTTGGACATCAGCAGGGATCCTATAGGCTGACCTAAAGCCCTCGATCGCTGCCTCGCTCTCTAACCAGTGGCTATAAATCCCCATTCCTATCCCAGTCTAAAAGCAGAGAAACCCGCAGAAGAAGAAGCAGAGCAGGAGGAACTTACGGAAGCAGAACAAAGATGCTGGACAGCGAAGAGACTCAACCTCAGCAGCGCACCACTTCTCGGATGAAGCTCCCTCACAGTAGCCTTCCCTCTTCTGACGCTCGCCTCTGATTCAGAATCGCAAACGAAGGATAGAGCAGACCTCAACTGCCCTATATATAGCAGAGAGGCCCCCCTTTGCAGAAACCCTAATCGGGCGTGCCAAGGGGCGCCCCCCTGGGATTTCGCGCGAATCATTTCAAAAATTTATTACGCCTCCCTGAAGCGGCGCGCAAATCATTTCAAAAATTGATTGCGTCCCTGACGAGACGGCGCGTACGACCTCGAGCAGACGGACAACCAGCCAGGAGATGACACGTGGAGCCGTCGAACTGTCTTCAGCATTGAATAGGGGACGCCATTTATCACCTCGAACATCCAAAGCGACAGCGAGTCAGGGCCGAAAGAGGCTCCCCCCCAGATGGACCCGGCACATAGCTCCCGACCTCACGGCACTAGCGTTCTACGCGAGCTCGGAAGCTAGGGGGCAATTGTGTGGGGAAATTTCCAGAGCTACAGGATTAGGCTAATCACAGCCATCAGATGGGGCTAAGCATTCTCACGTGCCATCCGCGTGCCATCTACGTGGCACCGATCTCATCCCGGCTACCAGGGCAGAGGCCTTGGCCGACATCAAGCATCTCCAGGCCACAAGCGCCGAACTGGACCACCTCGGGCATCATCTCGGCAAAGAGTCCACCTCGGCAGGGCCACCCCGGATGCCATCTCCGCAAAGAGCCCTACCTCGGCTAAAGCCACCTCGGCTGAAGAAGCCAGGGCAGTAGCCGGAGCAAGAAAGAACCTTCGCTTGGGCCCCTCATCCCCCACGTCATCAGGCACGTGGAGGGATAGGGTCACGAGCTAGTGGGACAGACACGACATCCAGCCGCCCACTATCTTCACCAAATCGCCACATGGCAGCATCCAGCGGCAGAGGCCACATCAGGGCAAGGCCCGAGGGCAGATCCGCTGGTACTCCAACCGCCAAAGGCGCCCAACACAATCTGGCCCAACAAGACACGCATTTAATGCAATGTGGGCTGACCCGACTAGCATTAAATGCTGAGTGGGCCGGATTAGACTGCATTTATTACTTTGTGGGCTGATCATGACTTCCCAGTCAGATCATGGGACCCACACCAAGATATTCTCTGAGAGATACGATCCAAACATCTATAAATAGACCTTCATGCACCATGCAAGGTACGCACAATATTATTCACAGAGCCCTTACTCTGTCTCTCTTCTCCCTCTCCTTCCATTGTTCCAGTCTCCATACTGACTTTGGCATCGGAGAGCCTTGCGCCGCCCAGGCCAGGGTCCTCTGACCGTTTGCTACTCTCTTTCAGGCTTCCGGACGGCATCCAGATATTCCAGACACCATCATCTTCCCGGATAAGTCCTATAAGGCACCCTCTTATTGTGGGTCATAATTTTCTGCACCTACACAAATAATTTTGGAAGGGTCCAACGGTTGATTTCTAAAAAGGAAATCATTTATAGCTATCCAAATGGCCCACCATAATGATAGAACCTACATCTTAAAGTGACCATCCTGAAGAGGAGAATTCAGATGGCGCCCCTACTCACAAAATACCTTCCACCAATTAATTAAATTCTAAGAAAGAAAATTATAAATTTGAATTCCAAGATGCAAGCCAAACCAACTATCCCTAGCAAGATCACACCTCATCAGAGTGTGGCCAACCGACCGCTTCGCTTTCATACATAGGACAGTTATAATCAATTGAGTTAATTAGTTTTGGAAACTTAAAATGATCCGCAACTAAATATGCGTTCAACAGGGATAAGGAAATAACTACCCACATTAATGGTGGTTGAGTTGAGTTTGAACCAATATAGGTTGGGTCTCAACCACGAAACCCATTCCAGCCTTTACTCATATTTTAGTTCATGCATGTTGATTGGCATCCCTATCTACAAGATTACCAACCAAAATTCCAACAAAGAAGAGGTTAAGGAGTTATATTAATTCCTTGAATGTAGTTAGTCCTATTTGAAGAGAAATTTGGTTTATCTGTTTTTTTATGAGAAAAATAGCGAAAGGTTCCCAAGTGGATTGTATCCAGCCTCAAGTCCAAGCAAAAACTTATTAAGACCTCTGGCCCATTCGGTTAGACTTTTTGCAGCCTTAGGTCTCTCAATCCACATGATCTCATTTTTCAAGACTAAATTACCCTTTCAACCATTTTAGGCATAAAATTTTGAATTTTCAAATTTTAAATCTCCCCTCCTTCCTAAATCCTCTTTATACTCGACAGATGGCAAATCTTCCTTCCTCCCTCCTTCCTAAATCCTCTTGATCAGTTTTTTTTTTCGGAGGACGAGATTGGGGTTTTCTTCGATCTCGAGTGGGCCACACTGATCGAACTCTGGCAGAAATCCGAAGTTGCGAACGGAATCGGAATTGCAGAAGAAAAGAGGCTGGGTTCGATTCTTGTTGCAGAATGACAGATCTTCGCTAGAGAATATGCCTGCCGTTCACTGCGCGTCGCCTGAAAAAGAGAATCCCCGCACCGCCATCGCTATGCACAAGGCCGCTTGGTTCTGATTTGCAAAGCCTGCATTTCACCGGTTCGCCTAAGCCGGAGAAGTAGCATATAAAACGCTGCTGCTTACTTAGCCCACACGTCGTAGCCAGAGAGGAAAAAGAAGGCCGCTGCAACCTTGTCCAGGTTCTGTTTCAAACTTATAGAACACGAAATGAAGAAGAAGACGATCTTCTGCACCATCGCCGGATTTCCTGCGCCACCGCTGTTCCTGCGTCTCACCGGAGAAGGGGGATCGCCACCGGATGCCGGGTCGTGCCATCGACAGAATCGAGGAAGAAGGCAATAGGCTTGTTGCTGTCCGTTTCTGGTTACAGAAACCAGAAGAAAGAAGATAATCTTCGGCCAGGCCAGGTTGGGTTTGTTCGTGTCGGTTTTGACCTGATCTGCTACGAAAGCCCAGCCCACAGCCCAGATCCGTCGCTATTACTGCCACCCCGGTGTCGTGCCATCGTCGGAGAAAAGAGCAAGGCAACAAGGCTGTCTTCTTGCATTGTAGCACCACTAGAGAAGGAAGGCAGCAGAGCTGCTATATTGTTTTTGACAACTCTACGAGTTTTTATGAACTTTATCTGAGTTTTTGTGAAATTTATCTAAGTTTTTTACATATTTATCTGAGTTTCTCTGGCTTCTGTAATCAGAGATGAAGATTGCAGCCCGACTACCTTCCTTCTTCCTCGAGTCAGGTGGTGGCACAACAGCAGCGGGGTAAATCTATCTAAGTTTTTGGCAAAAATACTTGAGTTTTTAGCAAATTTATTTGTATTTTTTGAACTTTATCTGAGTTTTGTTCAAATTTACCTATTTTCTGTCATATTTATCTAAGTGTTGTTCAAATTTATCTGTTTTTTGTCATATTTTTTTGTGTTTTTTGTAAATTTATCTGAGTTTTTTTTTCAAAATTTATCTGAGTTTTTGGTAAATTTATCTGCTTTTTGTTCAAATTTATCCAAGTTTTTGTCAAATTTATCCAAGTGTTGTTCAAATTTATCTATTTTCTTTCATATTTCTTTCTGATTTTGGTAAATTTATCTGAGTTTTTTTTTTTAAATTTATCTGAGTTTTTTAGAAAATTTATTTACTTTTTTTAAAGAAATATATATGGGTTTTTTAAATTTATTTGCGTCTTTTGAAATTTCTTTGTATCTTTTCAAATTTATTACATTTTTTGAAATTATTGTATTTTTTAAAATTTATTTTCATTATTTTAAATTTATTTGCATTTTTTGAAATTTTCTTTGGATCTTTTGAGATTTATTTGAGTCTTTTGAAATTTATTTATATTCTCTGAAATTTATTTGGATATTTTGAAACTTATTTGCATCTTTTTAAATTTATTTACATTATTTGATTATATATTGCTTTTTTTAACTTATTTCATTTTTTGAAATTATTCATTTTTTTAAGATTTATTTGTTTTTTTTTTTAGAATTTATTTGAAAATCTAGAGATTCCATTAATCGTGAGCAATTAAATGTTAGTTGGCCATTATTAATGAGCTATCCCACCAATCATGGGTTATGATTTAAAAAAAAATGGTAAATTAGACATTTCAAGTATGAAAAAGTGTGGAAGGGACCTTTAGCTCTATGACTTTTTTTGGTTGACTGTTTACAACAAAGTCATACTTTGAGGGACCTCTGGCCGAAGCCCCCTTTTTTTATTATATAATATCTTCATAATTGAGTTTTGCCTCATTTGGTGGAAAAAAAAGTTGATGTCAATAAATGATATTTCCAGTTGGATGACATTCCATACCAATACATTTCCACTAATTTCCAGGAGTGTTAATTGCCCGGGACAGGCCATGTTGAGACATTTATATCCAGGCCTTGTTCTACTTTAAAAACAGAGGTCTTTGACAGCTATAATCCGCCTTCAAACATCTCAGGCCCAAGCCCTCCCATTAGTCAATCGGTCTAGGCCAAACACAACACTACTTATTCAGGCGACCTTTTGGTTTTCTATCACCTAATTAAAGCCCTACCTAAATATTAAACGAGCACTGCTACAGGGACCGAAAATGGTCCCTGAAAAAGTGCCTGAATGGTCCTTATCCCTTGGATTAAGGAAAATCTTCCCTTGGATCAAGGGCTTTTCCTTGATCCAAGGGATAAGGACCATTCAGTCACTTTTTCAGGGACCAATTTTCGGTCCCTGTAGACTTTTTCATATTAAACTGCCCCAACCTTTAGATTAAGGCCTAGCCCAAGTAGGCCCGTAAATAGCCCAAAGTGACCTAGCCCTTCATCGGGCCTGGGTTACCCTAGCCCATGAGCATCCCTACTGATCCCTCAACTAAACGGTCCGTTAATGTGTGCCCACAGAGGGACCGTTTAGTCTAGGCTGGGCTAGGCATAGGGTTGTCCTCATTCTACCTTCAATATATGTAGGGCCTGGCCCATAAAGCCCTTGGAGGGCCTGCGCTACCTAGGCCCTTATATTACCCGCAAGGTCCAGGGCAAGGCTAGGGGCCTAAAAATAGAAAATCAAATTTTACATTTTTTTACACTGCTACCCAGCATCAAATGTTAAGAGAGTATTAAGTGGTCTATCCTCTCTTGCGTAGGAACGAAGAAGAAAATATTTGGAGAATAGAAGTTGTCTTTAAAATTTATTTATTTTTGGACAAAGTGATATATTTGGTTACTTGGATTCTAGATGTACAATTTTATTTATTTTCTCAAAGAAAGAAAATGGTTAAAGAGCCTATTCAGTCTCACACCTTTCACAGGAATCTCCACATATCAAATCATTCCAATTTAAGGCTTTCCCCCCTCTTTACTTTTACAATATAGTCTTATCTTTAAGAAACTTAAACCATTTACGTTTGCCTATTTATTTATAAATTGTCATTGTTTTCAATTTAATTCTAATCTGACTATTCATTGTTGTCAAATTCTAGTCACAAAAGTAAATGCCCTAAAATAGTACAATAATTTAGACTTTAAAAATTGGAAATTTTAATTATCTGATTAAAATAACATTTGGATCACCCATATCTCTAAACTTCCATGCACATAGAAAGAACCCCTATGAATGGACATTCCAAGCCAGTCCTTAGAGAAAAAAGTTGTATCCTTACTATTAGGAGGTGTTTTAGCCTGAGCCTTTAATTCGGAGTGGGGCCCATCCAATCAGTAGGAGCCTTTAATTCCAAGGGGTCCGGCCTTTTCACAGGGCCCTTGCCTCTTTAATGGTTGAATGGGAATGTCGATCTGTATGCAGATATCTTTGCATGAGAAATTTTATCATTAGAGCCTCATTATTATTGAAGTCCAAAGGCCATGCCTAAGCCTGACCCAAGTCCATACCCCATGTTCAACACATAACCTAGCCCGGGTTCAAGCAAAACTATACCCGCTTTCCTACATTGCTGCAGTATTACAAAGACATCCCTTACCAGTAAGGTGGGCCCAATAAAAATAAAGTCCAAGTTCCATTCATTGTCCGCCCCCAAGGTTCGACCCGAGTTAGGGCCCAATATGTGACCCAACTCAATTTCATAGATGGCCAATATAATTTATTTTTATTTATTTTTTAAATGGCTAGTCCAGACCTACTTGTAGTGGTGGGGCCTGGGCAAGAAACATGAAAATTCCCAACTATCCATATTCTTTTTATTTATTTTTTCTTTTTCAGATAAAAAAAAATGCTGCATATAATCTCTATATGAGGCTATAATTAGTGGGTGACCCGTAACATCATGGTGGGTGACGACACGGACAATCTTGGCTTCTTGCACCCAATCTTGATCATCTTAGGCCAAACTTCTTCAGCTACCTGTTTAAACCAATATGTGGGGCCCAATTTGGAGATCCAAACAGATGAAAATCACTGGTCCCCTGTGTAGTAGAGTTGGGAGAGATTTTACTCCAATCAGATTTGATCCCACCGTCACATTGATTATGTTGTGATTTCATGTGTTTCACCAGTGATCCACTGACAGTGGGACTGGATGGAGGTCAGCCAAGCCCCAATACACACGGAGAAAACAGTGGTTTTGAGCTGCTTGGATTTTGATAAGTGGACCCCAGTGGTGAATTGCATGGAGGATCTGGATTCAACACAAATCTTGATCAGCTGAGGGCTATGTAGTGGGGCCCACCATTTGGAATGTTGCACAAAGTGCCTCTGTCCATCATTCCAAGAAACACGCTGTATGACTTTTATCTTCTGCCAAAAGTCATGGCTTGGGTCCTCCTGACCAACACTCGTGCACTTTCTAGAAAGTGCTTCCTCTTTTTTGGGCCCACCTGAGATGGGCACAATTCAACAATAGGTTGTGTGTGTAGGAAAATTGAGGATGGGATGTCTTTCAAATATACTCTAATCAGCAACATCAAATACTCAAAATCTAATGATTATATAATCTTTTTTTTTTTTTAGTTTGTGACTCTTACTGGTAATTGGTGAGTGCTCATTGGAGTTGGTACTTGGTAGCAACTTAAGAAATATAGTTATTCTTAATGGATTGAATTTATTTGTCAATGGTGGGCATCATGTCTAAAATAAGGGACGGAAGAAGAACTTATATTAAGATTTTTTTTTACATGGGAGGAACCTACCTTGTGGATTTTGAAGGGGATTACGCTAGTCTGGGACTCTTTGCCACTCATGAGTGGACTCCTAATTACCCTCCCATGAATTGGGGCAAATAATTCTATAAGATTTCTTTGTTTATTTTTAAATCTTTTCGGTAAAACATAAAAATGAATACGTTTAGTGTCTATTTTACAGCTAGAATTTGAGGAGTTACTCTTTGAAGAACTTAAAATTTTCTAATTATGTTATCATTAGAAACTTTACAATTGAATTTCTTCTGATGTTTTTGAAATCCTCCCTGTTTACAAATTGACAGGATGTGGCATGAATACTGCTGGTATATGAAGAATTTCGATGGAAATCTTCACTTAATAATGGATGGTCGAAGCATACGAAACAATGTAAACCGGTTCCAACTAGGCATATATATGTAAGGAGGTGAGAGGTAAAGAAAATAAGATGGAGATGGAGATGTGACATTTACGTTCTTAAGATTTAATTAATACTTAAATATATAATGTCTTAGTAATCATTTTTAATTGAACGAGAGATTATTTGATAGCAATTTGTGAATGTTCATCTTTATTTTTTTTAGCTCATTTAGCTACGTCAGTAAAATAATAATAAACAAATAAATTAACTCCTGAAAATTCAATTCATGCGGACAACCAGAACTGAGTTTTAAAAGAACAATAGACAGAAAACTTCCTCAAAACTCATCATCTTCAAGTAAACAATATATCCAAATAATATTAACCACTCACGTAATAAACACACACACACAACAAAAACAACAACAACAACAACAACAAAAAAAAAAAAAAACGTGTGACACACAGTTATGGCTTCCACTCTTTGCATTGAAATACACTCAACAGCACAGGAGAAGCAATTAGAAAGCATTAAAGATGAAAAATGAATCGAAATCATCTTGAGTTGGATCAACTCAGCCAATTCTAATCATGTCGAGTCGAGTCGAGCTCTAAATCAATGGTGCAGCACCATAGCATGAGACCATCAGTAATGGCGAATGGTCACATTACACTGGACCACAGCATTGAGGTTGCGAAAAAAGACTGTACTTAAAACAACATAGCCCCTAACAAAGCGAAACGCTCCAGTTCCCGATACCACCGATACTTCTCTCTGATTCAAGGAGAACCTATCGGCCCCTTGGATCTCAAGTGTGCTACCGTTGTACTCTGCATTTGTGAAGATGATCGAAAAGATTAGATGATCATCAGTTCCATCCAACATTGAATTCACATAAATTCCTTGTGCGCGCCCCACTTGTGGTGAGCTCTTCTTGGGGCCGGCGGTGACTGCATCGTCGATGACCACTACGGTGCCGAAGTCCGTTGGTTTTGATGTTTTATTTCTCCCGGCGACGGGAAGAGCAGTCGCATTTTTTCCGTTGACCCAATCTTGAAGGTAGAAGGTCATCTGGGTCTCTTTGATTAAGGTTTCGGAATTAACCATGATGGCTGAAAGCAGTAGTAGGAGGAAGGATGTGGATCTTGGGGAAGTGGCTGGTGCCATGAATGGATTAGATGGACTTAGAAAGGCCTATGAGTGAGCCCAGGATGTTGGGTCTATATGAACCATATTTCGAAGCACAGGGGCTTCTTTTTATAACTTCTTTGAGGCAGGTAGTTGTTGAAAATGTTGGTGTCGATGTGACTTGATTTTTAACTAATGGTGGACAGCCGGAAGAGCTATCAAAATAGCAAAACATGCCCGCACTCAAGCACAGACAATATAATTTATAATATTAAATATAATAAGAAAGTTTAAATAATATTTAATTTAAATTATATTGAGATGGAAAAATATCATCATATCATCGAGGTATCCACCTCCAATAGCTTTTGTCAATAACATCAAGACATTTCAAAGGGACAATTACCGTACGGACAGCCCAATACCCGACAATTACCACATACAAGACAAAATATTGAAATTTACCAAATGGAAGATCGTACAGAAAAAACGGTCAAAATGAGACGAAAATACCCTTTTTCGTGCGATATCCTAGGTCTGTAGGATATCAAAGGATTCGATATCCCAGGAGCTTAGGACATCGAACAGTTCGATATCCTACGTCTGTAGGATATCGCACAGTTACCTACTCCCATCCCCTCACATATCAAAGATTTTCACCACAAAAAGTCCATTTTTGTCGTCTCAGTTTTCGCTGAGGAGGTCCGTTTTCATCTTCTCCATTTTTACAGATGATGAAAAGTGCAAATTTTAGTGAAAAGCTATAGCGAGAAGTTTAGCTCATCTCAGTCCTTTCAGCTTTATCTGGGCAATCTCAAAACCAGCAAAAGCTTCTTTTGAGGTTGATGAGGAGAAGAGAAAGGTGGGAGAGAGAGATGGCTAACAAATGTGGGTGCTGGGCGGCCCTCAAGTGCGGAGTGAAAGGAGCGTGCAGATATTTGGATATCTAACACTTGGTTTCACTCTCTGCAACAACCGAGACCAGATATTTGAATGCTAGCAACAGGAAGCTTGCTGTTCCTCAAGATGCTCAGGCCTCAACAGATGTTGTCATCGATCCACCTGGGCCCGAGAAGAAAGATGTTCCTCAGCTACTTCAGTTCACTTGTCAGGAGCTCAAATCTGCTACTGGGAACTTCAGACCTGATAGCATATTTTTAGTTCCAATTTTATTTTTTTAACTTGCCGCAATGTAGAGAACAGTTCAATGGGATTTGATGTTGGAGGTTGTTATTAAATTGGTGTTAGATGTTGGATTTTGATTAGAAAGAGATTTTGTACTCAGATTTTAATTAGAAAGAGATTTTGTACTCAAATTTTAATTAGAAAGAGAATTTGTACTCAAATGTATATTTTTGTGTCCGGTCTAGTCACTTCCCCTGTGTCTGTGTTGTTGTAAGTCTCCACCCATTTCATCTATATAAAAAGAATGCACATGTTCTGCAAGTATAAGCTTTAATTAAGGATACATGGTACTTAATTCTTTGATTGGATTATCAATTCTATTATTTACCTATTTATGGTGATTAGTGAAGTGTAGCACAACACAAGATAAGATATTGAGCCACTGAGGCCTGTTAGAACATTAACATCTGTCCGAGTGGGCTTCTTGGGTCTCCCAATCATCATTAAAATGATTTTAAATCCATGTTATCAGGGACCAGAATTGATGTCCATAAATATACCCCGGTTGCTGTTTCAGGTGGACCTTTAAAGTAGTTTATTGTCTATTGAAAAACATTTTCTTAAAAAAAAATAGTTCAGCACAATTGGGTGGACCAGGTCTCGCTTCTCGCTATAGTGAATTCTCACTATAGCGAGACTGAATTCTCGCTATAGCGAGAATAAGGTCATTCAGATTCCACTGTTTTCAGCTTGGGTTGGCTAAAGAAATTGCCAAAAATGGTCTCTCCATTTATTTTGTTAATGTGATCCTCTCCCCATCGTTCACAAGAGATGACCCACCTGAATTGAAGGGACTAGCTGAGAATCGGGCACATATTTCATGTGAATTCCCATAGGTGAAAAGTCTCTCTCCTTTCAGTTTATTGAGTGCTGCCTTGTCCAAATGTCCAAGCTAAAAAATGAAGATGTCTAAAGACATTGATGTGAATTAATAGAGCAACCTCAATCAGGTAAAGAGAGAAGGATATGCAGTCACATATATCAATGTCAACACCTTACCTTCTCCAAAATATAGTACCATTGGAACTTTGGATCATTATTTCTTTCATATGCTAAAATCAAAGAAACATTAGTGAAGATCCATAAATGTTTATCAAATAATTTCATTTTTAATGAATAATAAGTTCAAGAAGAAATTAAAAAAAAACTAATATCCACACATCACCCTCGTGATTCATAAATTCATTGCCAACAAATGGGCCTACAAGCAAACAAGGAAAACTAATATCCACACATCTCCCAGCTATTTTCATTTTCGTGATTAAAAAGAGAGAGGGATGGACGCCGTCGGCTGCGATGTGTCGTGGAGCTGAGATGGGTCGTGCTGTGATGGAATCCAGTTGCGATGGAGCTGGAGCTGGAGTTGAAGTTGAAACCATGGCTCTTTTGAATCCATGGGGTTTGTGAGGTTTAGCACAAGATAAAACCAAGAGAAAAAGAGGGTTAGGGAGACGAGAGAGTTTGAGAGAGATGAGACTTAATGAAAGTTATTGAGTTTTCATCTCTGGAAAAGTCGAGCGGGAAGATGAAAGCTTTGGACGGGAGAACGAGAGTAGGTAGCTGTGCGATGGAAACAGAGGTCTTCAACGAAAACGGAGATGAAACGGACCTCCTCAGTGAAAAAACGGAGAAGATGAAACGGACTTTTTGTGGTGATGTGATGGAAGTAGGTGACCGTTCGATATCCTACAGGTCTAGGATATCGAACTGTGCGATATCCTACACTTGTAGGATATCGAACAATGCGATATCTTAAGTACTTGGGATATCGAACGCTTCGATATCCTACCGCCATTGGATATCGCTCCAAAAAGGGTATTTTCGTCCCATTTTGTGCCTTTTTTGTGTACGATCTTTCTTTAGGTAAATTGTAATTTTTCATCTTTCATGGGGTAATTCTCGGGTCTTAGGCTGTCCGTACGGTAATTGTCCCTATTTCAAAAGAATCATTGAATTTGAAAGTACGTGAACGATGAGTGGCCAGCGAGAAGATCCGCAGTCCCTTAGGTTGAGTTGCAACTGAGGAAGGGCGGTAAGTGATTCTTGTAATCTTCTTAATTTTTATAATACTTGGCTTTTCCCTAAGATAGGGATCCAGGATCCGTTGTTTTTTCCCGTGTAGGGTTTTCCATGTATACCCACATTTTCGTATCTCTGTGTGCATGAATGATAGTTATTGATTGTTGATTATTTCCCTATTTTTGAAACTTCATATCAAAGATCTAGTCTGGGACCTTAACCCGTGCTAGGGTTTAAAACCTTCATGTGGTATCAAGCAACGTCACACAATTGTTCATCACACGGGTGATTCGATCGATCAAATCTTTCCTATGGAATTGAACAGAGAAGATACTTCAACCGCCAAGCCTCCCTTACTAGATGGGTCAAATTACGCTTATTGGAAGGTTAGAATGATCGCCTTCCTCTGATTCATAAATGATGAAGATTTTGATGCCATATTTGTTAGGCGATTTAAGAAATTATTGGATAAAAAGAAAAGTGGTCTCAAATGTGGTCATCAGAAAAATAAGGTACAAAATCGGAATAACAATGTGCCTAAGTCTGATAAACCTTCTGGAAGGAGTTCCTCAAAGGGTATCCAGTTGTTTGAGTGTCAAGGATATGGTCACACCGCTGATAAGTGTGCCAATCGAAAAGAGAAGCACTTGAGTAAAGCCCTGAACGTCTGTAAGACCCCGACCCGAGTTAATCAAGATTAACTCTCATTAATCTGAATTAATGCTAATTAACCATATTTAATTAGGTTAATAAAGGAAAATGGTCAATTGATATTGAATTAGCCTAAATTGAATGATTTAGGCTTAATGAAATGGCACTTAAGGATTGTAAATGAATTGAATGGAGTTTTGAACTCAAACATGGAATTGAAAGACTTTTATGTAAATACGAAATTTCACGTATTTCGTCGAATAGGGAAACTCTCGATGCCAACACGCGTATCTTGACGAGTACGTTAACTTTCATAATAGACTTGAGTTTGTTCGACAAGAGAGGAGTTAAGTGACCCGTCATTTGACTCAAATTGTAATAAGTAAAGAAGGAGACTTAGTTGCAAAAATTAAGCTTATATAAGCTTAAGAGATGACTCAAATGAGTCATTCTTCTCATTTCTCCAAACCGTAGCCCCCTTTCATTTTTCTTCTTCTCCTTTTCTAACTTCTTTCTTCCAATACTTGTATCAAGAGTGGAGATTAGAAGCTCACCAGTAAGGTTTGGAGAGCTCTCATCATCCTCTTCGTCTTCCCCAACTTGGGTTTCAATTGTGAAGTTCTCAAGCTTGGATTAAAAGGGTTTTTATCTCAAAACTCAAGCTAAATAAGGGGTTTTCATCAATAAACCTCCAAGCAAGGCAAGTACTTACATGTTTATGATTTATGATGTGTTTAAGACATGTTAGGACTTTAGGAAGCAAAAACCCAAGGTTTTAGCTTTAGAAAATCCGAACTCAGAAGTGAGTTCTGGGTGCAGTTCGGATAACCGAACTGGAGCTGTCAGTCAGCCGAAAGCCAACTGACAACTGACCGAAGACCTGACCGACATGGTTCAGGTGCATTTTCTATTTTGTTCACTCTCTGGAATTCTGACCGAACTGAATTCGGCCAGCCGAAATGGAGATTTCGGTTAGCCGAAAATCTGGCCGAACTTCCTTGATCAGATTACCAGAAAATCAAGCATCTGGAAATCTGACCAAATGCAATTCGGTCAGCCGAAGTGGCATTTTCGGTTAGCTGACAAGCTTTTCGAATTACCTGATAGGAGTTGTGCAGAAAAATCCAGTTTCTGGAATTCTGACCGGCGCGATGTCGGTCAGCTGACATGGAGCTATCGGTCAACCGACATGCTGACCGACGAGCTGACCAACAGTGAAGGAATTTTCAGATTGGAATCTGATTTCCCTGTTTCGAAGCCTAATTTATACAGGCTGTCTCTTGTTAATGTCTAAGCCTTCATAGATGTAAACTAAGTTCTTCGAATGCACAATTCAATATATAAAGTGAGGTTCATCAAGGATAACACCTGCATTGGATAACGAAGGTTTCACTCAATTGTTTGGTTTAGAAGTATGAATAGAATTGGATAATATTGGATAGGATTGAATTTGATTTTCGCAATTGGTATGAAGTTGGAAGTTCTTAAACTCATTAATTGAGCTATACTAACATAAGGTACTGAATTAATGAATTGAACTAATCTACTGAATTGATCGCATTGATTCCCGAGTCTAATACTAGACTGTAATTCCCTAAGCTCATTAGCGAGCTATACTAACATGGTGGATTGACTCCATTGAATTGATTCCCGCACCTAATACTATAGTATAGTTCTTAAGCTCGTTATGGAGCTGCAATAGACTAATACAACGAATGACTTATTGAATGAAAAGCTCGTGTAGAGCTGAACTGAATCGTTATACGATACGTATAGAACTGAATGAAATCAGATGACTACGACGATAGAATTAACCTAACTTCATGTAATGTAAGGATAATGATTCAAATGAACAACCACGAAGGATAATAATGAAATGAATGATTCCTACTGCAGTAGATAATATGGGAGAGCTCCGGAGCTTCGTGGACACGCCAGTGATCTCTGATCAAGATGCTGGTAGATTTTCCACCAATGTGATAAATTATTGAACCATGAGTCCTGGATAATTGAATGGTACGCCCTTCTGCCAAGTGATGTGAAAGCAAAAATTACCAAAGTGATATAATAGAAAGTGAAAGTCATTTAAGCCTAGGTCATTGAATGGTACGCCCTTCCACCTTGAGCTTAGGACAATATATGTAATATAAAGTGAAGTCCTTTAAGCCTGGGTCATTGAATGGTACGCCCTTCCACCTTAAGCTTAGGACAATATAATGAACTGATTAGTAATTATATTTACAATTGCATCGAGTTATTTCCATTGGAAGACATGAAATGAATTAAAATGAATTCTACTATAATAGTCATAAAGTAATGCTTATTACTTGACTGCATAGAATAGTACCCTGTAATTGAATTGAAGGTTATATTCCACGGATGTCTTAATTAATTATTATGACTTGATTTTATTACTGAACTATATTAATTTGTATAGAACTGTTAGACTGATAAATTAACAGATTCTTATATAATTGCGTTATTGATTGATAGTATGATACCGTGTACTATCATAGAACTGTATATACATTGTTGAACCATCGTGTTCACGGTGTTATTGATGACAATGCAGGCCAGTTGTCCGTGTCATCAACAAAGGAGGTTGGATTGAATGGATGTAAACATCGGAGTGCGAATCGAACAGAAATATTCTGAAAATGTTTTGGAAAGTTTTCTTTTATAGGTTTGAAATATAATTAGATGTCCCCTGTATTGTATATAAATATGCAGTGGTTGACTTTGTTACAATAGAAATAAGTGTATCTGAACTTTACTTATGGTAAAGGAACTCATATGATTAATAGTGTTTAGTCAATGTATATATTCCGTAAATTTTATACATTTGAAAGGTATTTATAATTGATATCCCTTGCGGATTTCGTTTTAACTTTATGTTAATTCGGAGTTTACGGGAGTAAGTATGCATTCGCGACTCGAGGTTCGTCCGAGTTAATCAATTCTCGGGACCGGGTCATGACAACGTCACATAGGATAACGATTCTGAGAATGAAAATTGTGAACCTAAGTCTCCCATTCAGGGTTCTAGAAAGTTCATAGCATTTATTGCAAAATATCCTGACATTTTTTCTGAGCAGTGGTCATCTGATCGTGACTCAAAGTCAGATGAAGATCTGAGTCTATATGGTTTCGATGATAAAGAACATGATCTAGAGGTTAGCTACATGAAGCTATTAAAGGACTCGATATGATTAATCAGGATTAATGACAGAATGACACTCAAGTTAAAATCTATGGAATCTCAAAACTCATCTCTGAAAGTTGAGCTGGATCACACGCGAGCGAAGGTGAGCCAGTTGGAAACTCAGCACTCGATTTTATTGAACAATTGCGTGATTCAGGTGTCAATATCAGTTTGCTCACAAAGCAAGCGGAGAAAGCTGAAAAAGAATTGGAAGTAAAGTGACAAGAGTTGGAATCATGTATCAGTGAGAAAGCTAATCTTAATGTCAAGTTGAGAACGATCCACACTGAGTTAGCAACTGCCCAGGTTTCGATAAATCATATGAACATAGGGTCAAAGAAACTGGGAGAAGATCTTGTGCAATCAAAAGTCGAACTCCTCCAAACATGGTCTTGGCTACATACATGGAGCTTCAACATCCAACACTTCAAGTGAATTTGTATTTGTCAAAGGATCCACACAATTCTCCAGTGCACCCACTATGTCATATACTACACCCTTGAATTCAAGAGCAAGTTCATCAAAAAGGAATCCGTCCCACCCAAAGTTTATCCCAGTTTAACATTATTGTGAGATAAAAGAACACATGCATTAGACCAAATTGTGCAAAATCGAGAAATCAAATGGAAAGACAGCGCATGAAAAAGTTTCATTCTCCTCGAAAGGTCAAGACCAAATTGGTCTAGGTTCGCAAATCTGACTTGTGCTGCAATATTATCCTTTCTACGCTAAATGCAAAATTCTTGCAGGCATGGTTACCTAAATATGAGAAGCTCTAAGATAGTGGTTGTAAGAAGGATGCTGGCTCAGTCCTTAAATGATGAAAAAGGTTCAAGCCCCTCATCCCCAAAATCTCCGATGGAAGATTAATTTTAGGGGGAGTCACAAGTTAGGGGGAGCTATTGACAAATATGCCAACTGTTATTCATATCTTTGTCAATTCAAAACAAAAAGGGGGAGTAGGAATACTGTGTTGATTGTGCTATCTACCATGATCTTTATCTAAAGGTTTGCTGTATATAATTTTTTTATTTTGGAAGGTCCAGTGAATTTCTTTTGTGGAGTTTATTTTTGCTGGGTAAAATGTATTTTTTAGAAAGTTTTGTCCATGAATTACCAAAGGGGGAGATTTTAAGGTTTTTAGAGTGTTGGCATATTCATGGGATTGGACAAAACTAGGGTTTGAATTATATGTAATTTTCCACATTTTAGATTGGACTGCTTCGTACTTCATCAGGTCACATGAAGGAAGGTGTTTGGAGAAAAATGGCCATATTTCTCAAACCGACCGTTGGATCGCTGCAAGCTACGTACCATTTGAATGCCCTTTTCGAGTAGATATCCTTAAACCCATGATTGCATCAATCAAAGCTAAAAAAACAAAGTTATGGCCTCATGAAGTTTTCAGAATAATTATGAAAAATGCCACCTGTTGGAACGGAGGCTGCGAAAGCTGAAAAGTTCGCAAGCTAAAAGGCAGAGACAACGTGCGTTCGAACGGGGTGTCTAGGCGTTGAAACGGGAAGCGTGAAACCCGACTTGAGTGAAAACACAGAAAAATACTCCTGTTTTGTGCCACGCGAAATAGGGCATATAAATTCCTATTTTTCTCTGCCCTAAAGGTGATCTCTCTAAGAAAGAAACGCTAGAAATTCAGAATAGAGACTTTTCATAAGATTTAGAGCCTCCACCATTGAAGAACTGAAGATCTATGTTCTAGATATTCAACTCTTTCTATTCGCAAATGCGTTGGTGCTTCTAGGCGGTAGGTGGCTGATTCAAGTGCGGTTGAAGGTGAACGGCGAGTGGCCGACGAGAGGATCTGTAGTCCCTTATGTTGAGTTGTAACAAGGGAAGTGTCATAAGTGATTCTTGTAATCTTCTTTTTATAGTGCTTGGCTTTTTCCTGGACAGGTGTTCAGGATTTGTAGTTTTTTCCCAATTAGGGTTTTCCACGTATATCCACATGTTCGTATCTCTATGTGGATGAATGGTGGTTATTGATTGTTGATTATTTTTCGACTTTTGAAACTACATATCAAAGATCTGGTATGGGACCTTAACTCGTGCTAGGGTTTAAAATCTTCAATAGATTTTTACAGAAAACCAACAAATCTCATGATATCATGCGAACAGTGGATGTTACAGAAACAAATGAGTTTCATGATATAGACGATGGATGTTATAGAAACTTAAAAATCCGATGATATCATGTCGTTGCTGCAACATCTAAGGGTGAGGATTTTCAGAATAATAAAATCTAAGAAATGGTGGTCAGATGTGTATTTTTTCTCACAAAATTACCATTTTTCATGTTTTGTAAAATAACGATTTTGCTTGTTGATTGTAGAAAGTGGATGTTACGTTAACTAATAAATCCCATGATATCATGGGAACAATGGAGGTCATTAATTGATGGATATCGGATTTAATCCATGTTAAAAAGGTAAGGGGCATAAGTAAAATATTACTACCTATTTTTTTTTAAGTGGATATCCCATGATATTGTGAAAGATGATATCATGGGGTTTTGGGAAATAAAAAAAAAGAGTTGACGAGAATTTGAGTGATGATTTGAAGTTGTCATAAAATGGCAGAAATCAAATTTAAGGCCGGTTAATCCGTCAAAATCCCACATTATTATTGTTCCCAATTATTTAGGAAATAATTTACTTGCTGAGAATTTGTGTGATGATTTGTTGTGAACCTATTGTATCTAATTTAGGTATGAACCCAATCCTGCGGGGTAGCTCATTTGGCCTAGGACCATGGTTTGCTCCGGAGTTTGAGGGTTTGAAACTGCCCTACCACATTAAGGCCACAAGGGATTTACCCGGCTCCCCCTTGGCCCGAACTATTACAATCTTTTTTTTGCGACGCCAAAAAAAAATCGTAAATATTGAAAAAAGTGTCACAATAAGCAAGCGCGATGCAAAAGGCTAAGTGTCGGAAAGGGGTAGCAAATAATACGGTCGCAGAAAGATTAGCGACGCTAAGGTCGATAGTGTAGCAATAGGATAGCATATTTGCAACGGTTTAAAAGAATTGCTAATAAGTATCATTCGCGACGTTTCCTAACCATTACAGATAATGATTTATTTACAATGGTAAAATTGCGTCACCAATAATTCTTATTTGCGACGATTAAAAAGCGTCGTTAATAAATCAATAAGGGCGACGCTATTATAAAGTTGCAAATATTCTTTTTTTGCAACACTTTTGTGGTGTCATAAATAATCTTCATCTTGTACATTTGATTATTTGCAACGCAATAAAAGTGTCGCAAATAATAATTTTTCAGAAAAAAAATATTTTCTAAAATTTTCAAAAAATATGTATTTTTCCTGTTTTGATACCCTATCAATACAAATATAATCTCATAATCATCCATTCACAATGCAATATTAAATATAAATTCACAAAAAAATTGAAAATCTATGTGATTTGAAGATAATTTTAGTATCTATCTCAAAATTTTAAAACAAATCTTTAATGCAACGTCATCCTTAGGTCATCAAAATCATAGATCTCTAAGTAGCAAATGAGGTATGAAAATAACACTCTATTGATGTAAAAACATAAACTAAATTAATTCATTGATTGCCCCTCTTTTGCGCCATTATAGATTGCATCATAGCCTCCATATTCTTTTGCCAGGCTTTCATGTCATCCATCTAAGCCTCTATTTATTGTCTTTGAGCCTTTATCTGTTGCAACTGCTCAACCAACTTTTGAGCTTGTCTTTCAGCTACCGTGACACTCTTAGTGAGCTCTTCCACCCGCTAATTATTGTAAAGGCTTGATGAAGAGGATGGAGGGCCCACTACGCCATGCCCAAGACCTCGGACATATCCGAGCCTTGTTCCCAACACTCGTTTGCATATCTCATCCTCTGTCAATGGGATAGAACCCTCTGGTGTGGGTTGCGATTGGAGTGCAATCATATGCTGCTGCAAAAGTAAAAAATCACATAAATATTTAAACATGTATAGAAAAAATATTAAAAACATGCAAAATAAGTAATTAGATGAAACTTAAAAAAAAAGTGTTCTTACATAAAGTAGCTGACACTCGGGAGTTACTGAGACTGAAATGTCCCTTGGAAGAATTCCCAAAGAGCACCATACAAAATTCAAGAACTTGGAATTAACCAAATTTTGTGTTTAGTAAGTGCAGAATCCACTTTTTGTTCTACTTTAGGTCCAAACCTGATTTAATTGGGAAACTTTCTATACTTGAGATTTATATGGTTGGAAAGGTATATGAATCTACACACAATATTTGTATATTACAATGTTATACATGCATAGGCCATATTAAAAGGAGATTTTTTTTTTTATAATTTCCTCAGAATCTTTATGATAAGTTTATTCAGAAAGAAAAATGATGTCAGGGGAATGGGATTTGACCAAGAAGAGGAGAGATCTGATTGTTGGGGCATTAGCTATACCCCTATAGTTCCAATAGAGAGCTTTAAGCATGGAGAGAGGAAAAAGAGTTGGGGGCAATAGAGGATTTAAGAGAGGAGATGTCCTGAATTACCTTTGTTTTTTTTTTTTTTTTTGGCAAGGTAGCAGAGGCCAAATCAGCAGATCGAAGAGGGGGACCCGATTAGAATTTGGGGATTGACTTTAGAGGGAGGCATAGTCTGGATATTGAGATCAACAGATAGGTTATTGGAGATGTCTGGCAGGGAGCTGTTGTCCAGAGGAGGGGAATTAGTCTTATGAGGGTAATATTTGCATGGACTGGTAAAGGAAAATAGTCTATCAGAGTAGCTTTCTCCAACACCGAGTGAAGATCAACTGAAGGAGCTGCAAGGGCAATAGGGGAGTGGCTTTCCTCATCGCTAGTAGCCTGAGTAGCAGAAGGGCAGTGCTCTGCAAAACTGGATGTAAGACTTCACCCGCCAAAGAAGTAAGCAATACTTCAGGAGAGGAGTGGAGTGAAGTCTCTGATGGTAGGGGGTCTGGTTAGCCACAGGAGGAGTTTGGAGAATGCCAGGATCAGCACTTCGAGGAGGAGGGAGTCTGTGACCAGCCTTCACAGTCCTGCTGATACCCTGACATAGACCTTCCCCATGGCCATAACCAAGACAAGAAGAGCAATGGAGGTTTTCATAACTAATATCTACATCCACCTGAGAATCACCTGCTAGATCAACGATAACAGATGAGGCCTTAGGCTTTTAGAGGTCAAGATTAATATAAATCCTAGCACAGGAGAAAAATCTTTGGGAAATTCTATATGCACCGGGTGTTTTGATGAAAACACCCACATTCTGAACTCACCACAACCATTTTCTGTTTAAAACCATTTTGCTGACCACACCCACCAAAATTCCCAAACTGCCCAGCCAGAGACCATTTCCTTCTCCATTCCCTCGTCTACGACTTTCAAATTTGCAACAACCGCAAGCGCACGTTCTCTTCTTCTCCTGCGGCATCTTCTCCACTGCTCTCATCACCTTCTTCTTGTTCAAACAAGGTAAGGTCATCATCTTCTTCTTCTTCATTAAAGCTTTCCAATCATTTTCACCTTCTTTTTAGGTTGTAATGTATGCGTTTAGGTTGCAATTTATGCATTTAGGTTGTATTTTCACCTGCTTTGTTACAACACTTGTATGTGGATTCCCTAATGCATGATATGGATGGGAGTTTCGAACTCCAGTTTTTCCCTTCCCATTTGTTTTCTTCTTCTGGTTCGCGAAGTGCTCGGCAAACCAAAAGTGTGCAGGTTCATTTTGCACGGCATATCGACACCATGCATTTACTATATGCATGGCCAATGTTAGCCGTGCATATATTATTTGCACGGTGTCGATATGCCGTGCAAATTACATATGCACGGCTAACATTGGCCGTGCATATATGAGATTGCACATTAATAGTATGCCGTGCAGAATAAATTTGCAATGTTAAATAACATTGTTTGATTTTTATTTTGAACAGATTAGAATATGCCTAGAAGACCTGCTCATCTCGGTGGCAGCTCACTTTCGATAGGTGGAAGGGCTAGTTCTTCTAGCGAGCCATCTAGAGTTAGGACGAAGATCGGTGTTGCAAGACCGGTGCGTCGCCGAGGTGTGCATGCTAGTACTTCGACTACCGTTCGTCAACGACCAACGGCATCTGAACGAAGACGTAAATTGTGACAGGATCCACTCCCAGATTCGTTAGAGGAGTCAGAGGAGGATTCATCTGAGGAGGATTCATCAGAGCATGATTCCTCAGAGGAGGAGGAGGCACAGCTGTCCACTTCTGCTGCAGCGGCAGCAAGGGAGGATCATCCATCGGACCAGGAGGTACAGCCATCCAGCCCTCCCCCAGCGGCGGCAGGGGATGGTCCTATCCCTGGCGGTTCGGGAGGTGTTAGGACGCACGTGGCCATACCCATATGGGACGGGGAGGTACACTTGCATTTTTAAAATTTGTGAATTAATTGTTTTTCAAATAATATGTGTTGAAGTCTATAATAACATATATTAATGAAGATTAAAACTTTTAATGTGCAGGAACGTGAGCCGCTTAAGTGTATCAATCACTAGCGAGGGTTGAAGGATTGGTACATACCTCGGCCGGGGGATGGGGCCGATACCGAAGTTCCTCGATTTCGTGCGATTATAGAAGAGTCTGGATTGGTAGGCCTGAAGTCATTGTCGTATCGATATACCTCCGCCCCTCTGATATCCAGTTTTGTAGAGAGGTGGCAGCCCGAGACAAACACCTTCCACCTGCCATTTGGTGAGATGACGATCACCTTAGACGATGTGGGTACTTTCCTCGGCGTCCCAGTAACGGGATTGCCTATCCACGCATCAACCAGTATGGGATTTACCGATCAGGTAGATTTACTTGAGCTTGGACTAGGCGTGGATAGAGCGACTGTGTCTGCTGAACTTCAAGTGGCGCGTGGTGGGGTAGTGAGGATGGCCTGGATCAAGCGAGTGTGCGGTGGTGTGGGTCCCAGGTCGTCTGTTGAGCATGTAAATTGTGCAGCTAGAGGCTATCTTCTGTATCTGTTAGGCCACACACTCTTCACCGATAAATCGTCCACCCGAGTCCCCATTGCCTACCTATCTTTACTGATGGACTTGGGACAGGTCCGTTATTATGCATGGGGGGCTGCCGCACTTGCGTATCTTTATCGTCAATTGGGGACCGCTACGAGGGCAGATGTGAGACAGATTGCTGGATATCTGACACTGCTCACGGTAAATGTGCATACCCCTTTGAAATATCACTCTTGTTTCCATTTTCTTATCTTTGAACTACTCATAATATATTATTTAAATTTGTATAATTAATAATCTCTAACTCTTGCAGTCTTGGGTGTACGAGCACTTCCCATTTGCCTGTCCTCCTGCATCATGGGGGTTTACGGCTACATGCCTCATGCGGCTCGCTGGAATCCTGGTCAGGATTCCGGGATTGCAAGGGAGAACGTCAAGTTGTTGTAGGAGAGACTGGATGACTTACATCCTAGTGAGGTGAGCATCCAATAGACATGTTACTACCTATTTTAAGTTTTTTCGATGATCTCTATTTTTTGTTAAAATGTTAATGAGTTGTTTCAATTACTTGACATAGGTGGCTTGGGATCCGTATACCTGTGCCAGGGCTCAGCATCCATTCCAACAGAGTTCTTTCTTCTGTGATTGCTTGAGAGCACTAGATGTCATTGAACCCTACCACCCACAGAGGGTTCTTCGTCAATTTGGGTATGTTCAGACCATCCCACCAGCACCGCTCGCGCCCCTTCGTGTGTCTCGAGGATCTACTGCTGGACAATACAATGTCTCCTACAAATTCCTTGATCAGTACTGGGAGTCTTGGGAGGATCATGTATTATCTATAGCACACCGTGGCCATCGAGTACAACATGCATGGGAGTGCTCACCCAACTACATGGAGTGGTTTGTTAGGATTTCACATCCCCGAGTACAGAACCCCGAACATCACTCCCATTATCATCCTAATGAGGATCATGATGACCCAACTCCAAGAGTGGTGAGCGTTTGAATTTTCAAAGTAACATTATGCATCCATTTTAAAAGTTATAATTCTCTTATTTATTGACAAATTTAATGGTTTCTTACAGATCCGTCGAGCGAGTGATAATCTTCGTGCTATAATTGCACAGCCCGGTCAGACGGCTGATTTTTATTACCGGGCACTGCAGACCATGCTCGAGATCTTGGATGGCTTGCCGGTGACGTACCGACGACGTACGCATCCGTGATAAGACTTGGTGTTTTGGGATTTTATCATTATAGAATGGCAGTTTGTAATTTTTTTCTGGAACTTAGTGAATTGAAGGTCACTTTTTGACGGCAGTTATGTAAATAATCACTTTTACATAAATATGTACTTTTTTTTGTAATGGATGAATTTAAGGCTACTTTTTGATAGCTCTCCTATAATGGATGAATTTTTATATTTTGTCCCGATCGTATAGTCTGCATTTGTGTAAAAGTTCCATGGGCTTTCATAAACTAGAAAGATTAGACAAAATGGAATGAAAGGGACATAGGTCTGCACGGCCAACATGTAATGTGCATAACACATTACGCACGGCCATTATGTTCCGTGCATAACACGGTCTGCACGGCACATAATGGCCGTGCATAATATGTTATGCACATTACATGTTGGCCATGCAGATTATGATTTGCACATTACATGTTGGCCGTGCAGACCATGTTTTACACAACACATAACACCAAAGAATAAATTGAGCATCCAACTTCTTACATTCAACATTCCATTATATAATTCGTCTGGTTACATCAAATGACAATCAGTTTATATAATCGCTGTCAAGATTGACCGACTCTTGTGTTGCTACACTATTTCCCAAAATGTCTCTGAATTGCTTGATGCGATTTGCATATGGGAGCTGCAATCCGTCTGCATTAGGATGATGGTGTCTATGCCAATTTGTTGCAATGGGAGGCATTGGTGCTTCTGGCTTCATGAAGACCTGAACATAATGGTTTCCATTGACAAAATCAGTTGCGATGATTTTGTGATCACTTGTTGGAATCGGGGGTGATATCAAAGGCAAGAAAGTCAGGCATTGCTGCAACGAAACGAAGACCAATACAACTTTATAATACGAAGATATCAAGTGACCCATGTCCGGCATTATCATCCACCGATCAAATCCTGGATTGCTTTCGAAGTAAGGCAATGCGTAGTACAGCTCTCCAACCCGGTCATCTCCTCCATAGACCAATGAATAATAATGTTGATACCTCTGCAATTAACTGCTCAAATCCAATCTAACCTGCCTCCAACTGTCCTCGCCCATGCCAAGAAGACCTGCTATAGCACTGAATCCACAGTTACCATCAGTTGCGACATCCTTAATAGTAAGGATGTAGGGTCCCAGAGGTTGAGGGAGAAAATTCAAAAATGTACATGATTAAGTGCGATGAACACTGATCTTCTCATTCTTCTTCCTTACAGATGTACTACTTAATATAACAGGAACACTCTCTTTCACCCCTACTGCGTATTCGAATGCAGACGGCTCACGAGTCGTAGACCGAAACAACTTCTTCTTCTTCGATGTTGACCGACCGCGAGTATTCAATATAATGTCCGGTTCAATAAGAGGTGTACATGAAGGACTAGCTATTTCTCTCAATTTTTTCAGTAGTTGAATTTTTCCTCCCTCATCACTTCTCCAGAATTTCTTAGCGATCAAGTCGAACTCAGAAGTTGTGGTCAACTCAGGGGCTTCGTTCATCTTAGTGGGATCTAAATTGAGCTTCCTCCAAAATTGATGTACACATCTTAATGGTATATGAGACCCTTCTCTTATACACTCTGCAATTTCATGTGCACATGGTATACCATGGGTCCGTCGTACAACGCACCCACATGCATCCGGATCTGAACCAATATCACCAGCTCTTATCGACTCATTTAATGCTATATCCAAAGCATTCCTCGACACAAATCCTCTCAATTCACGGAACAGTGCCGGTTTGAATTTATGTTGCACGGTGTTCAAACTCTTTTCAAAAGAAGCCTTTATTTCGGTAAATAACAACTCAAGCAGGGCATGGATAACCTGCCAGGACGAATCAAAACTACAGCTCGATGTACCCAGATGTCTCTTTAATTTTGAGTGTGCACTCTCGGCCTTGTTAGTGGTGCCGTTGCCAAAGTGCATATTTTGATCCGTCCAAACAACCACGAATTGCTCGTTATGCTTATTCAACCACGAGTTCTTCACATAATCAACAGCATGAGGATACCCGCAAAAATCCCGTTCCAAAGTACTTAGAAGTTGAATATAGTTACTTTCAGTTGGAGAGAGTACCAACATGTTCCAACAAGAGATAAAAGCATCTCATCTGTCGTTGGTCTCAAAGAACTTCTTACAGTTTGCCAAGATGTTCCTAGATATATGCCACCTGCATAATAAGTTTGCTGCATTCGGATATACAACTTTGATTGCATTCATGAGCGTTAACTCTCTATCTGTGACAATCACACGTGGCATAATGCATCCATCCATTAAATCCTTAAGCCTCTCCAGGGCCCATCTATAATTGGCCTCCCTCTTTGAATCAAGGTAAACAAAGGCAACGGAGAACGTCAGTTGGGTAGATGTGACACCAACAATCTCAAGCAATGGAAGTCGATATCTATTGGTCTTGTACGTGGAATCCATTATCAAAACTTCTGAAAATGCACGTAATAACTGAATAGATGACGGATGTGCCCAGAATAGGTCTAAGATTCCATCTGTAGCATCATTGCTAGTGTGATACTCAATGTACTTGTTCTTCTCCAAATGCATCATGAGTTGCTGCATTTGTCATCGACCAGCCATCTCTGTCACCCTAAACTTCTGACGAGCATTGTAGATACTCTTCATCGTAGTGGTGTTGTGCACATTCCGCTCCTGCAGTGTTCGAAGGATGTTCCTTGGCTTAACCAGACTCTTTGACATATCAATCAAAACATTAATCTCTTCCGTAGAAAGCCTCCTAACAAATAAGTGGCCCTCGAGATGTTGTGCGTTTGGATGATTGTGTATCCCACAAACCACTGCTAACATCCAATCATCGTCAGTTGGCAACTTTCGACCCTTCAAAGCAAAAAGGCAATTACACTTCTTCGTTCCCGTTGCCTTGTTAGGATTGTTCTTTTCGTAGATCTTCGATGAAGCCCTGTAACTACCACTTCTCTCACAGGATAAAACTATTCTCAGTTTCCTACCATCTCCACCAGCATCCGAAGTTTTGATTACAATCACCAAGCCATGTTTCTTTCCGACATCCCGTGTCCATTGGATTAGATCCTCTCGGCTTCTGAATATCGTTTCAGTGGTGAAGACATTAGTAAAATCAAGAGAGCACTGACTTGCACCGGTTGATTCAATCTCCTGAAAATATGATCCCAAAATTATTAGTTTATTAGTGCATGGTCCTGTAGGACCGTGCAAAATCATTCTGCACAGCACATTGTAACTGTAAAAAATTTTTTTGCACAGCGACATATAACTGTGCAAGTTTAATTTGCACGGTTTATTGTGGCCGTGCAAAAAAATATTGCATAGTAAAAATGTGCCGTGCAGAGTGATTTTGCATGGTTCTGGAATACCGAGCATATCGCAGGAAAACTCAACGACGAGCTAGAAACGAAGTCAGAGAGTATACCTCCTCTTGGTAGATTGTCATCAGTTGATTGAAAATGCCTGCTTTCAGTAGACAATGTGCCCCGGGGAGATGAGTACTTTCAAGGGTTGAAGAAGATGATGAGACTTAAGGATACTTTAAAAAGGTTGAAGACAATGATGAGGAAAGAGATGAACATCAACGGGCATGAATGAGTGCGAGGGAACGATTACGAAACAATGGATAAAAGGGAGAATGAAGAAGAAGAAGAAGAAAAAGAGGAGGAATAGGAGATGAGAGTAGAGAAACGGCTCACCCCCACTGTAAAAGAACGAAAGGAAGAGGAGAGGAGGTTGATCGTGAAGGGTTATTTCGTCCTTTCACTAGAGGGCAATTTGGTAATTAAAAATAAACTTAAAAGTGGGTGTATTCATCAAAACTGGTGGTGCATATAGAATTTCCCAAAATCTTTGGGAGGCTGTATTTTCATCTACCATAATAGGATTACCAATCGAATTGACTATGGTGAAGAGAGTGTGCTGACTCCAGCAATGAAAGGGAAGACCTTTGACCCTGATCCAATTGGAGATAGAGAAGCCCAGGAAAAGAAATCCATTCTTGGAGACCAAGGAAGCAGATGAAGCTTCTTACGACCAAGAGAAATAGGGGAGGAAGAGAGGAGAGGGTCTCTTTCTTGAGAGGTATGAAATCTAAAAATAAAGTATCCCTTATCAATTAGGGATAGTAGGCTCTTGATGGGTAGCTTACAGATTTGTTGAGTGTGCTGCTCCACCCATTCCAAGGAAGGTCTTTTCCCCTCAAATCTTCCAATAGCTGCAAAGTGAAGGACTCCTTGCTAGATGAGATCATGGCATCTGGGATTTGGACAAATGGTTTCCCATCGATCCAAGATGTTGAGCGCAGAGATTGTGGAAGAGCTAGAGACGGATGAGAGAGAAGCGAAGCATAAGATATAGAGGAGAAATGGGTTTTCCAGAGCAGCTTTGAGCTTGGAGCAAAAGGGCTTTGAGCTTATGTAATTGATCTACAGAGGGAAGAGGTAAGGGAAGGGCAGAGGAAAGAGGGTCTACCTTCAGAATATCGAGCACATCTGAGGCCTTGATGTGGACCGATGTAGGAGATATGGACTCCAAAGGGGATTAGGGGAAAGGCGATTAGAAAAGGGGGGAGGGGGCTGGCTTGCAGACGAGGGTTGGAGAACTGGTGGAGGGGGAAGGGGCGCAGAGGCAGACGAGGGCTACTGGTTTGCAGACGTGGACTGAAGATCAGGGGGAGGGGGAAGGGGCGGAGAGGCAGACATGGGCTGGAGAACAAGGGTCCCCTGCATCATCGCCACCGGCGAGAGACCCTGCCAGAACAGAAGACCTAAATCTCTAGTTCCAAAAAATCCTTGGTTCCCTCCTTGATTATTCCTAGTACGATTAAAATTTTATCCTTGGGGTGGTTTTTGCTGATTTTCCCTAGGCTAGTACAACTGGTTCTGTTGGTTATGTTGATAGGGCCGCTGGTTCTGTTGATAGGGCCGCTGATTATGTTGACGCCCTGGTTGGCGTCCCTATTGATTCTGTCTCTGGGGTTATTTGATGTTTCTGTTTATTGATGTTCCTTTCAGAACCAAAAAATTTCTGCTAGTGGATCAAAATCTTAGAATGAATCACGCAAAGAAACATCTCTTATAAAGTTACATAAAGCATACGAATACATTTTCATAACGAGTAACTATATATATACACACACATATAGGGGGATATTCCTTTGCATCCTTGGTGAAGGACAAACTTAATGTGGCCCATCTAGGGACCCACTGATCATAAGACTTGTGGGGGATGAGAAGAGATATCTTGGATGAGACCATATATCAAATTTGGAGTCAATCTCATGCCTCTATCCCCTTCATCCGTGACCCATAAATTTAATGACTTTATATTAAGGGAAAAAGTTTGACCCTCGATCCATCAGTTCAATCCATTTGGTTAGGTGAGAATTCAATGGGTCTAGTGTACATAAGGGGGTTCCATGTGTGTTGGATGGTTGAGATGTGTTGTAAAGTCAACCCTACTATATTGTCCCTCACCATAGCATTGTGAGGAATGGATGGACATGAATATTTTTCATATATATATATATATTTATATAGGGAGTGACTCTCTTGATTACCATCAGATGCAGCGTGCGGTTCTCTCGTGTCTATTGGAATGAGAGAAGCAAAACAAAAATCGGATGGGCCATCAGTTTTTCATCCATATAGATATACATATGAGAAATTCTAAAAAACTCCACTATCTCAAAAGAGAAGTTTCTACCCCTATCTAATATCTAATAATTTACTAGTATTTTAAGAGAGTTTATAAGAGATCTGCCTTTGTATCAAAATGTATAAGAGATAAAATAGGATTTATGTATCATTGATGACATGTTTTACACTCTAATTGGCTAAAAAAAGGGCATTTTTTGTGTGAAAAATGCGGAGAGACTTTTGTATCGTAACTCTTGGATACTACTGGGGGACAAGTTTCTATACACTAGCCATTGGCAGTTAGAATAAGAATGGCCTAACAAATACATTGATCATGTGTCTTCCTATGTTTGCACCGATAGTATTTCAATATGATCGAATTGATATATTAGGCTGACATGCGATCAAGGCGGTGGCTCAATTGGTTTGAGCCTTGGGTTTTGTGACTACTTACTTTGGGCTGCACCCTTAACCATGGGGCGTAGTGTGTCAACCACAAGCTTCCAGTGGCAAGTCTCCGCTAACCCCACATCGGAAATATCCAAGTCCCGACTTTGGACTTATAAGTCAAACCTCGTGTTAACTCAACACGACACGTTTTAAAGCCTTGCGGCCCTGAACCCCATAAGAACTTCAGAGTTAAGCGTGCTTGCACGGGAGTAGGTGGGTCGAAGCAAACAATATCATGCTGAGTTGGGTGGGGTTGTGACAATTGGTATTAGGGCCGAGGGTGATTCTATTTTCAGTTTGGGAGAGTGCAAGAACTTGGTTCCGGCAGCACCCTTAACCATGGGGCATAGCATGTCAACCACGGGTCATGACGGGTTTGATCCTCAAGGTCTCGAGTTCAACTCCCATCCCTCGTGTTATCTGGGTATTATGTGTGTGACCATATATGTACCCCTAGGGAATAGTCCTTGATCATCAGAATCGGATAACCTCCAAGCCAAAGGCCAAAGGTCCAAAGGCTGGGCTGGTGAGAGATAGCTTGAGTATGTGGGTCAAAGTGGAAAATATCATGCTAGAGTCACGAGGGTTATGACAGTTTTGCTCCTCAAGGTCTAGAGTTCAACTCCCATCCCTCGTGTTATCCGAGTACTATGTGTGCGACCATGTATGTACCCCTAGGGAACAATCCTTGCTTATAAGAAGTGGGTAACCTCCAGGCTAAGGCCAAGGGTCCGAAGGCTGGGCCTGCCTTACCATCTTATAGTACAAGCCACCTAGTGGGGCCACCAATTGGTTCGTCCGAGTGGGCCATCCAAACCCACACCTGCTATTTACATGGGTCCCACTGATTTTGATAGATCCAAATGGAGTGGACAATTGGATCGAGGGTCAATTTTGTTATTTTATATAAAGTCGTTAAACATTTGTACCTTGGATGAATGGGTTAAATGTATTAGATTGACTTCAAATTTGATATCTAGGTTGACCCCACTTAGATCTTTTGACTCTCCTCCGCCGGTTTTATGATTTTTGGGGTCCCACGTGGGCCCCATTAGGGGGCTTGTACCGTAAGACGGTAAAGGAAGCTTGTACGGAGCATTACTTATATATATATATTACTAAAAGGATGTATACACTTCATGAGAATTCCTGGAGAGGACACCTGTCATGTCTTGGAGATGGACACGTGGCAGTAGCCAGCCTAAAATGGTATTCTGCTAATACAAAATCCCTAAAATCTCTCATTCTCCATCTAAAATTTCTCCATTTCTCCCTCCCTAAAATCTCTCCTTCTCCATGCTAATGCAATCCCTAAAATCTCTCATTCTCCATCTAAAATTTCTCCATCTCTCCCTCCCTAAAATCTCTCCTCTCCATCGCCACACCACTCCCCTCTATGGAAGCCATTCAATTTCTGGGTTTAAGAGTACAGTGGTGGGTACCCAAAAATATTCAAGTCCATGTAGTTCTTCCATACCATGGACTTCCCAAATTAGAGTTGTTACACATGTATGCATTGATTAAAATTTTGGCATGGGACTTTACAGTGGACATAATTTTATTAAAGACCATGAATGTTGAATAAAATGAATGAATTATTAGGATCCGAGCTAAAATCATGACCCTTGTCCTCTCCCATATGCTGCTGCCACCACCTCATTCTTCTTCTTCTTCCTTTTAAATGGAAAATTGGTGATCAATACATAAGACAAATGATCAAATGATTTCTATCTTTAGCATGTTGAGCTATGCTTGAAATAAGAAACCATGCAATTGCCTTCATCATGAGACTTCCAAGACAACCACACAAAATGGAGAAGAGGAAAATCCCAAATTGTAAAGGATTGAAATATAATCCTTAATTCCATAGAAGAAATCTGTGCATAAAGATACACTAGCAAGACATTTCTGTCACACCCTCGTAATTTGATTAAAATTATTTTATCAATCAATTCATGGGTCCCGGCCCGCATCATTTGATTTTATGGACGGTTAGAATAAAGATGGTGGACCCCATTCATCTGGGTCCCACTTAAAAATATTTGGACAATTTTTTAGGTCTACGATCATTTGATCCTTTGATCTTTTTAAATCAATTCATGGGTCTCATTCCGCATAATATGATTTTTTGGATGGTTAGAATAGAGATGGTGGACCCCATTCATCTGGGGGGTTCTACTTAAATAGGTTATGTTTGGTCAATTTGTGAGGTCTATGATTATTTGATCATTTGATTTTTATCAAGCAATTCATGGGTCCATCCCGCATCATATTATTTCATGGATGGTTATAATATAGATGGTGGACCCCTCAAATCTTAGGGGTCCCACTTAAATAGGTTAGGTTTGATCAATTTGAGAGGTCTATAATCATTTGATCATTTGATCTTTATTAATCAATTCATGGGTCCCGGCCCGCATCAATTAACTTTATGGACGGTTAGAATAAAGATGGTGGACCCCATCTATATGGGTCCCATTTAAAAATATTTGGTCAATTTGTTAGGTCTACGATCATTTGATCCTTTGATCTTTCTTAATCAATTCATGGGTCCCATCCCGTATAATATGGTTTTATGGACGGTTAGAATAGAGATGGTGGACCCCATTCATCTGGGGGGTTCCACTTAAATAGGTTAGGTTTGGTCAATTTGTGAGGTCTATGATCATTTGATCCTTTGATCTTTATCAAGCAATTCATAGGTCCCAGCCCGCATCATATGGTTTTATGGACAGTTAGAATATAGATGGTGGACCCCATTCATCTTGGGGGTCCCACTTAAATAGGCTAGGTTTGGTCAATTTGAGAGGTCTATGATCATTTGATCTTTATCAATCAATTAATGGGTCCCGGCCCGCATCATTTGATTTTATGGACGGTTAGAATAAAGATGGTGGACCCCATTCATCTGGGTCCCATTTAAATTCATTAGGTCAATTTGTTAGGTCTATGATCATTTGATCATTTGATCTTTCTTAATCAATTCATGGGTCCCATCCCGCATAATATGATTTTATGGATGGTTAGAATATAGATGGTGGACCCCATTCATCTTGGGGGTCCCACTTAAATAGTGTTAGGTTTGTTCAATTTGAGAGGTTTATGATCATTTGATCTTTATCAATCAATTAATGGGTCCCAGCCCGCATCATATGATTTTATGAACGGTTTAAAATAGAGATTATGGACCCCATTCATCTTGGTCCCACTTAAATATATTATGTCAATTTGTTAGGTCTATGATCATTTGATCTTTCTTTATCAATTCATGCCTCACCTAAAGAATAAAATATTTGAAAACAAATATAAAGATCAAATTAGCAAAAAAAAAAAAAAAAAAAAACGAAAGGACTCACAAGTTTACTAATTAATAAATTTATTAAAAATAACTCATATCAGTCTGTGCATTTGGTGGTTTCGTGGTTATCCACGGGGTTTTGCTAGTATGTATATGTGCATATGGGTTCCTCCTAAGCTGAGATCGTCTGCAAAATCCTCTCCATCGTAAGCTACCTCAAATCATCGTCTCCAACCAATAAATCCAATCAGAACGGATTTTCCAGTTCCGTCAATCCAAAAACAGAGAATAATGACAATGATGCACTATTTCAGCTTAGGATAACATAAGCTACAAGCTTAAGAGGGGCTAGACCTCCCCCATATATATATAAATTAGGCTAACACGTTAATCCGTAGAACACATGATAACATGTCCTTCGGGACGGTACCTACGCAGGTTTAGGTATGTGATTTAAGCAATTTGAAACAAAGGCCCCACGGGGTGAATCAGATTACAACCACCATTGTAATGACTTTTTTTTTCATCTATTTTGAACATGGGTCCCTTTAATTGTTAATTTGATGTAGCTCACCGGCAAAAAGAATCTTTCAGATTTCCTTTGTTCAAAGGGGGACAAGCAGACTTAGACTTATCAGAATCTAATCCAGTTTTTGAGATAATAATTGCATAAACCTCTCATTTTCCAGTATGGTTCAGACCATGTCCTTTGACTATTTGCCATAATCATCCACTAATTACCTAAAAAAGGTCATTTATTGCCACCTAGATTCCTTGAGAGGTTTTGTGCATCTTATTGAGCCTAATAGTGATAAGTCCATTACATAAAATTTTGGGTTATAAACATAAGATCTTGGGTTATAAAATGCTTTCAAATATTATTTGGCTCATGAGTTATCACCTAATAAAAATAAGGAAAAACGAACTACTTTAGGCACGCTGACTTACATAAATTTTGGGGCAAAAAATGTGACCTTAGGCAAAAAATGTTCAAGATAATTACATTATTAATTTATATTTATTAATATTGGTTAAAGGGATCCAAATTTTTCTTATTTGACTTCTGGCATTGATTATTAATGTATATTTACTAATTTGGGTTAAAGTACTTTTGGTTGAAGATAATTAAGCACAACATTAACACACATGGTCGATCAGAAATATATATATATATATATGAATGATATTAAAGATGCATAGTTGTCTCTTATCTCTCTGCTAAACAAAGCAAACAAACTTGGAATTTGTTACTACATATGTACAATCGACTAGGAGTGAAGTTGTGAAAGTGAAAGTTTTGCAATCTATTAGAATGGATACTAGTTCTAATTAACCAATCAATACATAGCGGATATAACCAAATAAACAAGATAGAACTAGCAATCTACCAACCACACACCACAAGAAGGCAGACACGATATTTAGCGTGGAAACCCTATTTAGGGAGAAAAACCACGAACCAGAAATCAAGAGTTCACAAACAGTTATAAGATATACTCACAGCTCCTTTACCTCAGTCTATACCTCGACCTAAGGACCATAGTTATTCTTGCATAAAATTCATTGCCACGACATCCACCGTGCACCGTTTTCCTTACCTGGTCTGCTCACACCTTGTCAGTAAAGATATACTATCTTTTACAAGATAGTAAAAGCAACCATAACCTTCTAGATCATCCACACCACTTGTTTTAAAATCATACACATTTCACACCACATCTTCACTTTAAATCTTCCATTTCCACCACCATTCATCCACTAGTTTAGTGTAGTTTGTTAGATTAGCTTAGACCTAATTAACTTCATATTTTAGATTGTTAATTAATTATTTACATTGCATAGTTTTATAGTTTTAATTGTCTACTTCAATTGTCTATATTAGCTATATCTTAGTTCAATTCTACTTAAATTAGATTCATTGCTTGTTCCATCCTCTCTTCGTGGGATCGATAATCCCGACTCTTTAGTCCTTTAGTACTTGACGACACCGTAGTCTTGTGGTTAAAAGTTACACATTTAAATGTCGATCATGACCCTTTCGTAACCGGGGGGCAGAGGCGTGCATCAACATTTTTTTTGTGTGGTGTGCCAGATTTTCTATTTTACTTGGAGTTACAAGTGGTGATCCGGAGATCGACCTTCGCAAGTAAAAAGGAAATCAACTTCTTTCAAGTTTTCCATTGCACATATATTTAAAAAAAGAGACATTTTCTTGATTTGCCGTGAAAGACGATTTTTTTGGCGTTTATAGCCGATTTTGGCGTTTATAGTCGATTTTTGGCGTTTATAGCCGATTTTGGCGTTTATAGCCGATTTACAATTCTTATCAATAATGAAAGACAAGAGTTGTGATTTTTGTCTCTTTTAGAAAAATACAAACTACAATGAAAAGAAAGAAAAGGAGGATCTAACTTCTCAGGAGATTGTGGAGGACTCGTTCAGTTTGACGGTCGTAAGTCATATGTGGACTTCGCTATCATCCATGCAGATGAGAACAGAGGATGCTCTTGATTCGCTTGACTTGGCTATAACCTCAGGTTTTTAAAGGACAAAGACCAAAAGGAGGTCCTATGTCCAATAAAAAACTAAGTAGACGGCTGAAAAGCCACGTCTATGCCATTGGAGGCAGAAGGAGAAGGCAAGGACCTTGGGGGTGGTACCCCCCAAGGAACTTTTGTCACCTTGTAGCGGTGGTCGGTGTAGAACTTCCGCAGAGTTTTCTCTCCTTCTTTCTTTTATATTTCTGATGCCTTTTTCTGTCTAAATTTCCAGATTTTCTGTAGTCTGTCATGCTGTTTTTTCTTCTTGGAGTGCTCTCCTATTTATAGGCTTTTTGGTAGCCATTTAGGAGGGTTTATGGGCTTTTATTATCATTAAGCCGCATAATGGGAGGAGTTACAGGATTTAATATTTTGTAACTCCTTTTTCTTGGCTTCTGATTGGCCGGAGGAGATTGAGGGCATTTAATCGCCTTTAATCGCCATGATGGGAGGAGTTTCATGGGTTAAATGCCATGAATCAATTGACTTGTAACTCCCGGATGCTTGCTTCTGATTGGGCCGTCCAAAGAAATGGACTAATGACTGTAATAAAGTTAGTCAATTAATCGCATTAAGTGGTCGCCGAGCAGTTGAAGAGTCAAGGGCCGTGCCGCGTCTTTTGGGATTCTTCTGGCGATGATCATCGATGGATCTTCATGTAGATCGACATCAGATGACTATGTAACTTCAGGTATTGGTTGCCAACAGCGGGTCGGTGCCATCTGTCCTGTCGATTTCTCGATCGGTCGGGTAGAAAGCACACTTTTTTTGTTACCCGGTTGGCGATCAATGTTGATTTTGATACTCTTGATGATTGACCCGTGATTTTGACGGATGTCAGAGGATTTGGTGTCTCAAAAGTATGAATTTTGGAAAATTCCAAAAGTTGGACGCTTTGAATCGCGAAAAACGACGAAAAACGGGGATTCCGGGGGCCTCCCGGCGATCCCGGGCTCCAGGGTCGTAGGGGCCTGCGACCCTGGAAGGGTTTTTCCCCCTTTTTGTCTCGTTTTACGTCCGTTTTTTATGTTTTTCGATTCTTTTTTTTAATGTATTTCTTCTTGACATTTTTTATCATTTATTGGCCTAATTTCTCTGTAGAAAATCTGATGAGAATCCTTGCATTTTGGTTTGCAAAGTTTCCAATTTTCCGAGAAAGCCGAAGACTTTGTCGCGTAGAGCTGCCGATTTTTCGTCAGAAGCCGAAACTGGGTCAAACGATGTCGGAATGACCTGAAATTTGGGGTGAAACCTCCTGAGCAATAAATAAGACCAACCATAGGCTTTTATTTGAGTTTTGAAGCCGTTTGGGATCCTATCATCAGTAGACTTATTTTTATCGCGATGAATATGTCGCGGCTTAATGTGCGGTCAACCGATGTCCGATTGACTTGAAATCTGACAGGGAACCTATTGGAGTCTTGGAAACCATGGTCCCGGAGAACTTCGCCGCCGAGAGGCCTGATTTGGCTTCCGAGCGTCAAAGTCTGGTCAAATGTTGTCGAAATGACCTGAAATTTGACGTGTAGCTCTTTGTAAGAATTTTGAAGCCGTCCATGTGCTCTATTTGATGAGTGATGGCCTTGGAGGTTCTCGCCGCCGAGAGGCTTGATTTAGCTGTTCGAAGGTTGATGTAGGGTCAAACGTTGTCAGTTTGACTCGGAACTTGACGTGAAGCCTTTCGGATGTATTTTGAGACCATCCATCGGCTCTGATCGAAGATTTGGTGTCTCCGATGCTTTCGCTGCCGGGAGCTCCTTTTCAGCTGCCGGAGAAGCAAAGTTAGGCCAAATGATTTTGAAATGGCCCGAAACTTCTTGTGTACTCATCTTTTGACTGTCTTGAAGGATGTTGCAGTTTTTATTTGATTCTGACAAGATTTGATTTTTTGAAAGTAGCATTGTCTATTTATGGTAGGTTGCGACTTCATGCAATTTTCTGGATCTTGAAGAAGCAAAGTGACATTTTTGGTGTCAACAGGGCAATGAAAGACATTTGCAGTGGCACATATAAGTTTTAAGAGTAACTTCACTCTACTTACTTTACTTCCGCATTTTGAATGCCGTGTTATTTCAAGATATATATGTCTAACTAGGGGTGAGTACTTCCTCCTATCCAAGTCTCACACAAAAGTCACACAAGAGTTTTTGGTGGGAGTCTTTACTTTAGGGCAATCTGTTCATGTGAGCAGTGGGGATTGGAAATCCCACATTTTGCGGACTCCCTTAGGTAAAATCTTGTCATTAACTAGACGCCTTTCTTGAACTCTTTCTACAGTTATTTATCTGCAGAATCCCAATGATTTTACAATTCAGAATTCTTACATTTTAGGATATGGTTTGTCACCTTCAATATCAAGTTCCTTAATTTTCCACGAATGAGAATTGCATCTTACTTTCAGTTGATTGCATGAATTGTAAGGCGCTTGACTTTAATTAGATGGATTAGTGTTAGTTGCTAGGATTAATGATCAATAGCCTAATGCATTAGATTTATTGTTAAGGTAAGCTTTAACGAGTTTCGGAGTGACTCGGGTACGTTTGAGGGTAGTAGGGGGTGTTTCGTAATTTAGGAAAACTATGAGGGGGTTAGATGTGATTTTGAAATTGTAGGTGGGCGCATTGGGTAGTTCTCATCATGCATGACATTTCTCATGTTGGGCCCGTCATGATCCTGCAGCTTGAAACCCACCTATGAGCCCATGTTCAAATAGTACCCAAAACCATTATTTGTAATTCCCTAAAACCCTCTATCCAAGAACCTAGGCCCTTATTTTTAAATCTCCTAAAGCATCTCTAGAAAGACCATAATCCCTTCATTTTCCCTTTTCACCTCTCTTCCTTTTCTCTCTCCCATCTTGTAGCTCAACCTCTGAAGGATTCTCAAGCTCCTCCAAGGCTTCCAAGCCTCTTTAGAGCGCCACCATCATCTTCTCCATTTTTAATTTTTAGGTAAGTCATTCATCCCCGATCTTCATATAATTTCATTTGTTTCATGTTAGGACCATGCATTCTTATCTTAGATGCATTTTTTCTTCTTCTTTGGCATGTAAACAAGTGATTTATAGCTTTGGATTGGTGGGGGTGTGGTGTTGGGCAAGAAGCTTAGGAAATCCTACGCACCAAAAAAAGGATTTTGTGCAAATCAAGCAAAGAAAAGTAAATAAATGTTAAAAAAACTATATATATATATATACTCTAGTTTGTTGATTAGTAGCTACCAACACTTAAGCTCATTTGTGTTGTTATGGATGGAAGGTCTAATATTAATGTCCTTTAATAGTGAAATGTGTGATCTATTAAAATAGTGAAATGATGGGCTAAATGGAAGCCTTGGACTACTCTTAGGTTGTGTTAGAAAGTCCATTGGAGATTGGGAAAAGGTTCCCCCCAAAACTCACCTCGAACCGCCTTCAGGTTCGGATTTCTGAAGGGTACAACCAGCTGCGGTAGAGCCACGACGATCCGTAAGCCTTTGAAAGTAGTTAACCGTAGGTGTACTACGGTTAGCTCTCGACTAAATGTAGGTGCCCTACGGCCAACCGTGAGATGGTCATGACTAGCCATAACCCCTCTTCGCTTAAGGGTTACTGTAGATTCTAAAACCATGTCTGACAGGGCCAAAGCCTTTGTAACCTTACGGCTAGCCGTAGAAGCCCCATGGCGAGCTGTAAAACCCCATGGCTAGCCATGTTATGGTTTTGTCTTAGGGTTATTGTTCATCCCGAGACCTATGATGACTGACAAACCTAGACCTAGGATGACCTTACGGCTAGCCGTGATGCTAGTCATAGAGACCCCACGGCTAGTCGTAGGGAGGCCTATGTCTAACCGTAGGCTATTTTCCCTACGATTTTGGATTTGGGAGCGTTTGAGTTACCCCTTGATAACATGACCCATAGCCTAGGGAATCAGTGAATATGAGTTGGACCAATGGTAAGGGGATATGTGGGTTTAACATCTCTTTACGGGTTGTCCGATTATGCATGCGAGACCTATATATATTGAACAATGAGTGGCGTAGCGGGTTTCCGCGATGCTCATAACTACAAAAGTATCAAAGGATTATGCCAATGATCTTGAGCCTGCATAACTGCTGTGTTAGATAGTGTGGACCTCACATGTGTTAAGCAACCCTAGCCTTAAGTTGGTTTAGTGCCTATCTCTTTAACTCCTTAATCATCAGGGCCGGCTCTGAAGGGGGGCCGGAAGTGCGCTCGCCCCGGGCCCAAAAATGAGATTGACAAGATTCACTGGAAAATAAAATTAATATTAAAAATATTAGATGAGTATGCTCAATTTTAATTTTTCATAATTAGGCCTACTGAAAAAATTTGATGCTCAGTTTACTATTACACAATTCCTTGTCCAACACAATTTTATTTTTTCATAATTAGGCCCACTGAAAAATGTGTAATGTTATATGCAAAATTAACTGATTTTGATTTATCATAATTGGGCCCACTTAAAATTTTGATGGCCAGTTAGCATTTAGCTTTGTTACAAAAGTCACTGGCCCACCCTGAATACAACAATATTACTCTTGATTTGGAACTAAGACAAAGTTTATGAAACCTTATAGCCTTAGATTTATTTTTTTGAGCTTTTGTGGGCCCCATAATCAACATTTGAACCTTTAATCCATTTAATCATCTGAACCTTTTGCAAATTACAAGTATTTGTCTTGTAAAAGAACTATTGAATTGTTACAATTTACAAGTATTTGTCTTGATTATACATTATAGCCTTTTATTTTGAATGTTTATATATTGAAGTTTGAATTTATATGTTTTGAATGTTAAATTTTTAGTTACTTTTGACATGTTAGATATTGGTTGAAAAATGAATGAGGTCATCACTAAGTTTATATATATATATATATATCTAATTCTTACTCTTACCCTGGGCCCTGAAAAATTCATAACCGGCCCTGTTAATCATACCATCCAAGTAGGTTGTTAATTTGATATATTACATGTAATTTGCATGTATCCACTCTGCTTTTCAGTCTTTTATTGCTCGTTTGCTATGCAATAGACCTAATATGGGAATGGTTAGATCCATGCACTTTGTGGTGGGTGTAGTAGTGTGTATCTATTAGCAGATGTTACGGGCTAGTGAATGGGTATCAAGAACTACTCGGTTTGTGGCTATGGATATGTAAAGGTGAAATACCCGTGTGGACAGCCCTTCTTTGTTTTACTCTTTCTTGTCTATTTGGTGGTGATACCCAATGACTAACTAGTCAGGACACTGTGTCTATAGGGAGTAGGACCTTTGGTCCTTCGAGTTGGGCACCAACAGGTAGACTTAGGCATGTCAAACGGGCCGGGCCGGGCAGGGAAAAACCCTGGCATGGCACAGCCCACAATGGGCCAAGCTGGAACGGGCCAGGCTGGCTGGCCAGGCATGCCTCCATCATATTTTTTTCTTTCTCTTTTCCTTATCAGTATTAAAAATAAAAATTAGAAAATAAGCATTGAGTTTCCATCTGAGCACATCCATTTTGCCCTGGGAGCTCTTTGGAGGACAGCTGCTGTTATGGAAAGCTTATATCTTCATGGTATATGGCACAATAACTCGATCCATTGAAATGAAAATGGAGTGATGCTCCTGATGTTTTCTGTGCAAGAAGTTTTGTTTTAGTTGACCCATTAATTCAGACATTCTTACAGTTTATGTAGGTATTATTAGTATATTGCCTTCTGAATCCTTCCATGTAATCTGATTTCTTTATAATTCGTTTGAAGACAATGTTGATTATTCTTTTAGGGATGTATTTTGTGTCTCTAAGATGTGCTGGGGTTTGTCATACCATTTTGTATGGAAGAAATGATCAGTATGTAGGCTATACAGATCAGAAGAACCCTTACAGTGTTTGTTCTAGTTTAGAATCTGACAGTTAATATTTTTCGAAGCTACACCATAAATAACTCACAGAAGTTCTCTTCAAGCAGCCATTTGCCTTTTTTACCCTTCTGTGTTTAACCAAATGTATATTACAAGTTTATAACTTTGTACGCCTTTGATGGATACAGGATGAGGGATATGGCACTATCATTCATTGTTGTTGAGTTGAAAGAATTACACAAAGCCAATTACTCTTTTACGAATTTTGACCCAAACAGCCTGTTTTGACTAGAGTTGATATAAGATGTAGTAAAATGTATTTCCATAAACATGTCTAATCTAGAACTGTATTATAATGGTGTTCCACTATTCAATATTATTGGTTACATGTGACATTGTCTGATATTAATGATGGACAGAACCTGTTTAGACACAAAACCTATAAAAGGCATAAAACTTTGATTAAAAGAAAAAGAATGGGAGGGTTAAAGTATTTATAAGCTTTGTAAAATTGAAAATGACACAAAATACCTCTTATATGACTGTTTTATGGTTATTGGGGGGTAAAATGAATATTTTTTTTAAAAAATAGCTATTTTTGGGCGGGCCAGGTGGGCCGTGCCTGGCGGGCCAATCCTGGTGGGCTCGCGGGCTGCAGCGGGCAGCCCATGTGCCAGGCGGGCCGGGCCAATAGGCCCAGGAGCCTCGACCCAGCCCGACCCACGTCACAGGCCGTGCCCAGTAGGCCTTGCCGTTGACCGAGCCATGACGAGTCAATGCTCGCGGCCCGTTGACTGACAGGCCGGCCCGACCCATTTGACATGGTAGACTTAGCCACCCACGGTTTGGGGCACCTCCCCATGGTTCGGGGTCATTTGCATACATGTGTTACTGTTTGCCGATCGGAAAGTAGGCGTATGCATGCCATTGTGCCGACGCGTATTATATGAGCTAATGCGCAATAGTGCTGTTTGCATTTATTCTGATAGAGTTCGGTTGGATTACATTATGTTTAGCCTATATGGAGTGCCACGTTATTGAAGTATATAGATAGGATATTGTCTTCGTAACACTTGGGTGGTTTTTTCTCTATTCATTCTTGTATACCGAGCTTTCTGTTTATTATTATTCCTGTGATCATTCATTTTCTCCATTTTATATTGATGCGTAGTAGTATATTGTTACTCACATTTATTTATCAGTCAGATTTTTGTAATCTGATTATGCTACATTTGGTCCTTAGATACCGTTGCCCCATCGAGCTTGAGAGTGAGGCCGTCGAGGAGGTTTTTCAGGATGACGGATATCATGAGTTGAGTGTCGACGACGTAGTTTGAGGTCGTCGTGGCTAGTGCTGGAAAGCCATACTCCGACTTCTAGACTTTTGTTTTTTGAGATTATAGATGTTTATTTTGTGGCCATAGTTTATTTTTCGGCCCTAACTGAATCTTAATGCATGTTTAACTATATTTGAAGTTTAGGAATCTTTTGCTGCATTTGACAATTTGTACGTGGTTTCTGGTAGATGATTTGAGAATTTAGTCTCATTGAGTTTGCAGAAACTGATGGAATGCAAACTATTATTAGTAATCCTTGGAACAGAAACCAAAATTTTCTATCTAAACATTGCAGCACATATCTTTTGTATCATCGTATGATGAGTACTTTAGAATGAATTTGGATGTTTTTCTAAAAAGAATGGTGTCTTCAACTTTTTTGAAGTTGACTATAGGATACTAGGCGGTCTCACGGCCCTTGGCGCACATAGTGAGGGGATGAGATGTACATGGGCTGAGTCTTTTTAGATTCACTTGTGTGCCATCAATGTTCTAGCGGTGGGCATGGTTCAAAAAATCGATCGATACCGGTTCATATTGGCCGATATTACCGATATCGAGAATATTTGCCGTGATGGTGTATGGGTAAAAAACCCTAGTTTTTTTTTTTTTTTTTACTTTTTCCCTATTCCCCCGTTTTTATTCTCCTTTCCCCTCATCTCCTTAGAGCAGCCATATCTTCATAGCTCATTCCTCTTGCATATTTTCAAATTCCAACACTATTTCTTGAAGAAAATATTTTATTTGGTAAGAGAAAATCAACTTAACTCCCTTATTATGTGTTTTTTATTTTTTATTTTTAGATAAAGCAAAATGAATGAGGAGATAATTGGGTTTGTCACTTGTGTTGTGTTCTTCACTTAGAAGTTAGATCTACATACTTTCATGCTAGATCTACTCATATATATGATTTTGGGTGTAGAAAAATGATTTTTTTTTTATCTTCTACTTTTAAAAAAATAATTGTTGGAATATTTTTTCTACTAAATAGTAAATAGTAAATACTATTTTTTATACTAGTTTTTATCATGAGCCAAAATAATAGTCGCATTATATGAAATACTGGAGAAGACGGCGAACTGCGACACGGACAGGACTCATAACATAAGGTGATCGATATTTTGGTTTATCGCTGTTACTAATGAAAAAAAAATATTGTTTTCCAGCATTTTCTAATATTCTAGATTTTTTGGACATTTTTGCGAATTTTTTTGGACTTTAAAAAAAATTCACACCGCGACGACCGTGATCGATATCATATCGGTTTTTCGGCCCGATCGATACCACAATTTTAAACCATAGTGGTGGGACACGCATGTTTGGATAGCCACATGCGAATGGCTATGATTTAGGTTAAACTATAAGTGACCCTGCCCAACCTAACCAGATCCTATTAGGAGTGGATTTGGATGTCGGTCTGTTGGGTTTGGGCGGGTATGAAATTTCAAACTTTTATTTTGAGTTCTGTTTGGGTTTCAAGTGCGCCCGACCCAACCTTGCCCTGATTATTTTCTTTATATTTTATTTTGTAGGACTTTGATATAATGGTAGTAACCAGTAAGAGCTCTAAGAAACTATTATGTCACAAGTTTGTGTTCCATCCATAATATGATAAGAGGAAATAAATATTTTATTTTTAGAATTAATTTTGACATTATCAAACGCAATCTGACCCATGGTCCTCACAAGTAAGGTTCAGCATTATAAAAATAAAAATAAAATAAGGCGCCAAGGGTCGGGTTTCGGGCCGGGTATATGCTAGTTGGGCTGAGCTCCTAGATCGGCCCAAACCCGCACCTGTCCTATCCCCTTGCCATCCCTAGATTGACGGAAGGATCTGCAATTTTGCATGAGTCTGGAAGAATTTAGAGAAGTCTTCAATTATGTGGAAGACTTTAAAACGTTTTGTGTCTGATTTTGTTATTTGCTGGCTTGGTTGTCTCTTTTGTTATTCCCTGTCTGCTAAATGAGTACAGATGGGTCTAAAAGTCAGAATGGGTTACACTAAGAAACACATCATGGGTGAATAACCCTGGGCCATACAAGTCATTCATCCATGATGATTCTCACCAAATGAGCCACCAGGATCACTTAAAAGTTAAAAGACCGTGGAGGTCTCTTTTTTTGGCTGAACAAAACTCCCATTCCATCAACTATTTCGATATTTTGTTTTATATTATTCATTTCTTTAAATCAACAAATTATAAAAATCCGATTGGAACTTTCCCAAATTGAAAGATCTCCTTCTTTAATAACATTTTTTCACATATTTTATGACGATTTATTCAAATGGTTTACCTAGGACGTCCACGGTTTGTTCTTAAAAGTTGAGAGTTCGAAACAGTACTACCACACTGGGGTCACTGGGGATTTACCCTGCTCCCCTTGGGCCCGTAGGGATTAGTCCGGCCCAAAGAGTGGGACACCCTCCATTATAAAAAAAAAAAGAATCTATTCAAAAGGTCAGGACAACTATCTATCTATCTATATTACTAAAGGAAGGTATACACTTCATGAGAATTCCTGGAGGAGGACACCTGGCATGTCTTGGAGAGGGACACGTGGCAGCAGCCAACCTAGAATGGTGTTCTCTAATGCAATCCCTAAAATCTCTCATTCTCCATCTAAAATTTCTCCATCTCATTCCCTAACATCTCTCTTTAATACTTTAATCATTATCAAGCAATTCATGAGTCCCAACCCGTGGGTCCCAGCCCGCATCAGATTATTCCATGGACGGTTAGATTATAGATGGTGGACCCCATTCATCTTGGGGTCTCACTTAAATAGGTTAGGTTTGGTCAATTTGAGATGTCTATGATCATTTGTTCTTTATCAATCAGTTCATGGGTCCCGGCCCGCATCATTTGATTTTATGGACGGTTAGAATAAAGATGGTGGACCCCATTCATCTGGGTCCCACTTAAAAATATTTAGTCAATTTTTTAGGTCTATGATCATTTGATCCTTTGATCTTTTTAAATCAATTCATGGGTCTCATCCTGCATAATATGGTTTTATGGATGGTTAGAATAGAGATGGTGGACCCCATTCATCTGGGGGGTTCCACTTAAATATGTTATATTTGGTCAATTTGTGAGGTCTATGATCATTTGATCCTTCGATCTTTATCAAGCAATTCATGGGTCCATCCCGCATCATACTGTTTCATGGATGGTTAGAATATAGATGGTGGACCCCATTCATCTTGAGGGTCCCACTTAAATAGGTTAGGTTTGGTCAATTTGAGAGGTCTATGATCATTAGATCATTTGATCTTTATCAATCAATTCATGGGTCCCGACCCGCATCATTTGATTTTATGGACGGTTAGAATAAAGATGGTGGACCCCATTCATCTGGGTCCCACTTAAAAATATTTGGTCAATTTGTTAGGTATACGATCATTTGATCCTTTGATATTTTTAAATCAATTCATGGGTCTCTTCCCGCATAATATGATTTTTTGAACGGCTAGAATAGAGATGGTGGACCCCATTCATCTGAGGGTTCCACTTAAATAGGTTATGTTTGGTCAATTTGTGAGGTATATGATTATTTGATCATTTGATCTTTATCAAGCAATTCATGGGTCCATCCCGCATCATATTGTTTCATGGAAGGTTAGAATATAGATGGTGGACCCCATTCATCTTGAGGGTCCCACTTAAATAGGTTAGGTTTGGTCAATTTGAGAGGTCTATGATCATTTGATCTTTATCAATCAATTCATATGTCCCGGCCCGCATCATTTAATTTTATGGACGGTTAGAATAAAGATGGTGAACCCCATTCATCTAGGTCCCACTTAAAAATATTTGGTCAATTTGTTAGGTCTACGATCATTTGATCCTTTTATCTTTCTTAATCAATTCATGAGTCTCATCCCGCATAATATGGTTTTATGGACAGTTAGAATAGAGATGGTGGACCCATTCATCTGGGGGTTTCCACTTAAATAAGTTAGGTTTGGTCAATTTGTGAGGTCTATGATCATTTGATCCTTTGATCTTTATCAAGCAATTCATGGGTCCCAGCCCGCATCATATGGTTTTATGGACGGTTAGAATATAGATGGTGGACCCCATTCATCTTGGGGGTCCCACTTAAATAGGCTAGGTTTGGTCAATTTGAGAGGTCTATGATCATTTGATCTTTATCAATCAATTAATGGGTCCCAGCCCGCATCATTTGATTTTATGGATGGTTAGAATAAAGATGGTGGACCCCATTCATCTGGGTCTCACTTAAATACATTATGTCAATTTGTTAGGTCTATGATCATTTGATCATTTGATCTTTCTTAATCAATTCATGGGTCCCATCCCGCATAATATGGTTTTATGGACGGTTAGAATATAGATGGTGGACCTCATTCATCTTGGGGGTCCCACTTAAATAGGTTAGGTTTGGTCAATTTGAGAGGTCTAAGATCATTTGATCATTTGATCTTTATCAATCAATTAATGGGTCCCAGCCCGCATCATATGATTTTATGAACGGTTAGAATAGAGATGATGGACCCCATTCATCTTGGTCCCACTTAAATATATTAGGTCAATTTGTTAAGTCTATGATCATTTGATCTTTCTTAATCAATTCATGCCTCACCTAAAGAATAAAACATTTGGAAAAAAAATATAAAGATCAAATTAGCAACAAAAAAAAGGACTCACAAGTTTACTAATTAATAAATTATTAAAAATAATTCATATCAGTCTGTGCATTTGGTGGTTTCGTGGTTATCCACGGGGTTTTGCTATTATTTATCCAAAGAAAAAAAAATTTTTTTTTTATGTGTGGTTTTCTTCTTGAGAAATTATTCCATGAGTATAGAGGGCGTCAACTAGAATTCAGATATCTATCCTCATTAGACCTTATATTTATTTCATCTAAACTATTCAAATCATATAGGTCTTCTTGTGCCAGCATTATCCCAAGTTTCAATCTAATTGCACGTTTCATAATATATCGTATGTTCAGGGCCAACTGGAGACAATTCGAGGCATAAAGCAACAATCCTAAATGAGGCATTTTCTATGTTTTAATATTATTATAAATATTTTATTTAAAATTTATTTTTCTTGCTTTTTTGTGATCCAAAATTACTAATTAAGTTTTTATATTCAAGTTTTGCTAACCTATCTTAAGTCCACCTCCAAAACCCACATGAAAGATTTGGGCCCATTACCAAAACTCATATGGAAATCATGGGTCGTAAAATCCAACTACCCATTTAGCTCCAAACCGCCCCCACCCCCCTAAACAAAAATCTTGAGTCGGCCACTAGTGGTGCTCGAATTAAGCATTCTCACCTACACACAATGTGCATATGTACCATGAGTCAGGACCATCAAAGGTGTGCCCCACGCATTGGATGTTCTAGATGCACAGTGGTCATATGCACCGTGGGCAAGTGAATAAATTCTAACAGGGGCCCATTGTTTATGTTAAATTTTAAGATTTATTATTAGGGGTGAAATCTCAAGCTATGGATCTATTAAAACCACATCATGGATCAAATCTGTATGGGCACCGATTGAAATAGGATACACAAAAGTAATGAGAAAAGCTTGTGAAGCAAATTCATGACTGAATGTATGATTGAGATTTGATACACATGGACTGCTAAAAATATAATAGTGTGCTAAAATCAATTGGACTAGAAGGAATAAAAATATAAGGGGCGGATTTGTAAATATAATACGCCATAAATTACACTTTAAGGCCCTATGAAAATCTTGGTCGTATCTTGTCAAGAGAGAGTTATTATAGGGCCTTATATTTTGAGGGAAAAAAAGAATGGCAGTTGGCAAGTTCACTTTTTTGGAATTTCAAAAGATGACGGTTGCCATTATGGGGCCTAAAGGAATGGCTTCGTTGGCCTTATGGTATAGCCAGCTCTGCGTATGTTTCACAAAGCGATCCATCCAGTGGCTCATATGGCCAGAATATTGATATTGGAATAGTTCTTTTTTATAAGAATGTAGGTGCGTGCTTTGCCTACTTAGGACTCCAAGTTTTGCACGCCACGTCAAAAGGCAGAGAGCTCTCCTTTCGAAAAAATACATATGAAAAAAATACTGTTTTTGACATGGGCCACTCCCTCTCCAATTCTCTTCCCTTTAGGTAAATTCTCTCCATTTAAATTTCCCATAATGTGGGGAGAGTTTAATTCCCTCATCTAATCTTCGATGAGCTAAGATTTTCTATCTTTTTATTTCCAAATAGAGCTGGACTCTATTCAGGCCATCACTAACATCATTAAAAGTATCCTTATCTTTTACTTCCAAAATCTAATGTACATTCACTAATTATTATATTATATATGTTAAAGAAATATAATTTATATTGCCATAGAGGCGCCACGTCAACAAGTAGGGAGCTCTCTTTACGGAAAAATACATAGGAAAAAAATACAGTATAGGGGCCACTCCTTCTCCAAATCTCTTCAATAAATATTTCCATTTAAATTTCCTATAATGTGCGGAGAACTTAAATTCCCTAATCTAATCTTTAATGAGCTAAGATTTTCTATCTTTAAGTTTCCAAATAGAGCTTCAGACCATCACTAACATCATTAAAAGTATCCTTATCTTTAAGTTCCCAAACTAATGTATATTCACTAATTATTATATTATATATATTAAGCAATATAATTTTCTTTGCCACAAAGGAGCCACGTCAAGGAGCTCTCCTTTCGAAGAAATAGATAGGAAAAAAACACAACGTTTGACGTGGGCCACTCCCTCCCCAATATCTTTCCTAAATCTTTGCATTTGAATTTCCTGTAATGTGAGGAGAATTTAATTCTCTGATCTAATCTTTAATGAGCTAAGATTTCCTATCTTTTAGTTTCCAAATAGAGCTGGACTCTGTTCAGATCATCACTAACATCATTAAAAGTAACTAATTATTATATTATTTATTTTAAAGCAATGTAATTTGTTTTGCCACAGAGGAGCCACGTCAACAGGTAGGGAGCTCTCCTTTTGAGAAAATAGATAGGAAGAAAATACATGGGCCACTCCCTCTCCAAATCTCTTTCACTCCCTCTCCAAATCTCTTTCCTAAAACTATCCACTTAAATTTTCTATAATGTGCGGAGAATTTAATTCCCTAATTTAATCTTCAATGAGCTAAGATTTTCTGTCTTTTGTTTCTAAATTTTGTTTCTAAATAGAGCTGGACTCTATTCAGACCATCACTAACATCATTAAAAGTAAGGGCATTCGGCGACGGGTTCCTGAACATTTCACTTTATGGCCTTTGATCCACACAAAAAAATCATGTAGCCAAAGGTCCCTCTTACACTTTTTTATATTCGAAATGTCTAGTTTACCCTTTCGTTAAATCATATCTCATGATTGGTTAGATATCCCATTAATAATGGCCAACTAACATTTAATTGCCCACGATTAATGGAATCCCCATAGTTTCAAATAAATTCTAAAAGCACACAAATAACTTTCAAAATAACGAAAATAAATTTTAAAAAATGAAATAATTCCAAAAAATGCAATAAATTAAAAAAAAACAATATATAATCAAATAACGCAAATAAGTTTAAAAAAATGAAAATAAGTTTCAAAATATCCAAATAAATTTCAGAAAATATAAATAAATTTCAAAAGACCCAAAAAATCTCAAAAAATGCAAATAAATTTAAAATAACAAAAATAAATTTTAAAAATGTAATAATTTCAAAAAACGCAATAAATTTGAAAAGACAGAAATAAATTTCAAAAGACGCAAATAAATTTAAAAAACGCATATAGATTTCAAAAAACGTAAATAAATTTGCTAAAAAACTCAGATAAATTTACCAAAAATACAAAAAAATATGACAGAAAATCGATAAATTTGAACAACACTAGAATAAAATTGACAAAAATTCGAATAAATTTGAACAAAACTCAGATAAATTTAATAAAAACTAAAATAAATTTTGAAAAAAAACTCAGATAAATCTACTAAAAATATAAAAAAATATGACCGAAAACAAATAAATTTGAACAACACTCAGATAAATTTGACAAAAAAATCGGATAAATTTGAACAAAATTCAGATAAATTTACCAAAAAATCAGATAAATTTTGAAAAAAACTCAGATAAATTTACCAAAAACTCAGATAAATTTCATAAAGACTCATAAATATTTGTCAAAAACGATATAACAGCCTTGTTGCCTTCAGTCGACGCGAGTGTAACGCCCCAATTCCGAATACCGTGAAAATCGTCAAAGTACCGAAATTGGCGCGCTACTTCCCAGGAAATCCGAGAACTTCCAAGATCATAGGTCCACAGTGATATCCAATTTAAAACTTTTTGAACAATATTATAACAACAGTTAATATTGCGGAAGCATAAAGAAATAAGCGGAAGCAATACAGAGATAGCGAAAGCACAAGGTATCATCATATATATATCAAATGTAAATGGGCTGAAGTCCAGCTTAAAGTGTAAAGTGATAAAAACCAAAGTTTAATTACATATTTGCCTAACTACCCAGCTTACCACAAAAATCTCTCAAAATCCCAAACAAATAGACACTCAAGCCCCTGCCACTGGTGCCGGCTCTCTACCCTCCGGCTCGACCTCTTAGTCGGCCGGTCCCCATCCGTAGTCACCTACTACGGGCACCTCAACGAGTGCGTACGCATCGCCCTCGAACTCGGGATCAAGACATAAGCACCAAGAGTGGATCAGATCTAAAGATCTGGCAAGTCACAGTATGCTAATAATATAGAATGTATGCATCAAATGAGTAGAGACAGACAGTAGTAAAGTTAAGAGAATAGGAATGGTACAGATCCTAGGTAGTTGAGCAAGATAAACAAATAGAATCAAGATAAATATAATATAATAAACCTACATAAAATGGCACACTCACATAAGCTGGATACCGCGAGATATTATGTCGCGGCCCTCCCATACTTAACACAATCGCGGCAGGGAAAATCTCACAGTGCCGGGGATTATCTAGCCCCGCAAATAATCATCATCCATCAACACACACTGAGACCGGACTCGGTATCGCACCGTCCGTCTCCAATAATGCTCATCATGATAGCCACACAACACTCTCAATAGCTCCTACCAGTGATGATCAGTCCAACTGGCTGAGTTTAGATCAACTGAGTGAATGTCTATGCCGACTCGGGAAACAATAAAGGTCTGTGTCTGTCTAGGCTTCGCCTTGCGTGAACAAAGTCCTAACAAAGTCCCTAAGAGGTCCAAGCATCCATGGATCATAATCCAGGTCCAAGTCCAGTCAACGGATCCATACCAAGGCCCACCAAATACATGGCCTGATCTATAACAGTCCATATGAGATACAAGTCCATGTTCAATAACATATGATCCATTTACATCCATAATGGGTCACAAGCCCATACAATCTAACCTCTCCAGTCTAGGGTAATTCACATCCAAACTTAGGCTATAAAAGGGCCCGCTTAGCCACAGACACGGGTCAATGTTCACCCAATCATATTATCGGGTCACCTCTAAGTAGTCTTAGGTTCGGGTCCTCCATTTTTCATTTGATTAACATGTATAAGCAATAATAAGGACAATAGAGTGATAGTAATAATATGAGGGAGATGAATCTTCAAGTACAAGGATCAATGGGAGATATCAACAGTCCAACCTAAGTAAATCATCCACCCCAGATTCAGGTCTATCTCAGGTAATTCGATCTTTAAGTGAAACCACAGATGCTAATGAATACTGTGTTTGGTGCTCAGAAGTTATGTGTATCACTTGGTAACGTATAAAGGTCAAATCATCTTAGATTACATAACCTGAACCTTAATTAGTGGACCCCACGAGTCAAGGTTGAGCTACACAATCGACTCGTGGTTGGCACAGTGATGGAAGTCTATTTGGATGGTCAATGGGTCCTACATATGATTGCAACAATAGAAATTAGAATCTGGTAAGTGTCACTGTACACAGTGTGCTCAGCCGACCTCCTGGCCTGGGCAGTCAGCTCGGCACACTGGGATCAGAGAAGTAAACATCCTACAGGTAAAGCCTGTTTGTCCAGGACTTCCTGTGAGTTCGGCTAACCCCCTGGCCTGGGTAGTTGGCCGTGCACACTAAGAATTCTGGCTGAAGGGAATAATATCCCACGTTCTAGTCTCCCTTGTTGGAATCCGGCCTTTTTGGAATCCATCTCGGAGTTTGGCTAAGCATTAGAGCTCAATTGAACACTCAGCTCGGTCACCCAGCTCAGCTCGGCAAAGTGCCTAGCTCAGTTGGGTCACGCAGCTGAGTTCGGTAAAGCATTGAGCTCGGGCCAGGCATTGAAGTCGGTCAAGCTCTTAGCTCGGTTAAGCGCTGAGCTCGGCTAAGCACGGAGCCTGGTCTGGCACGGATCTCTGTAAAACACTGAGCTCAGCCATAACACTAAGCTCAGCCATAACACTAAGCTCGGCCATAACACTGAACTCGGCCTAGACACTGAGCTCGGCCTAAACACTGAGCTCGGCTAAAACGCGGATCTCAACCTGAGCATTGTGCTCAGCAGAACATTGAGTTCGGCTAGTGTTGAATCCAGCCATCGCTGAGTTCGGCTAGTACTGAGCTCGGCAATCGCTGAGCTCCGAAAATGCTGAGCTCGTCAATTGCTGGGCTCTGCCAGTGCTGAGCTCGGCCATCGCTGGACTGGATCAGTGCTGAGCTCGGCCATCGCTGAGCTCGATCAATACTGAGCTCGGCCATCGCTGAGCTCTTGGGTTTGAGGAGAATTTCATGATCCTATATCTAGACCAGGTCTGAAATCAGGGATCTACCAGGTCCCCACAAATTCACTGGACCATTGCTTGATCAGATTAGATCAAAATTCACCCTCACAGTCGCCCAGGGCCCCTCAAACAGATGTGGGGTCTTGATTTACCAAAGGTGGTCCCACCTCGGTCCCGATCTCGACGCAGCAAGACGGGTTTTCGCAATTCCACCATCCGGGAATTTGGTACAGTGATCCCAATCCTCCTGAACTTCTCCTTAAACCATCACAGAAGCTTAATCAAAGAAGGAAATCACTTCTATAACAACCATCCATCAACCGGACCATTGATCATCCAAATGAGGTGACCTCATCCATAAATGGCCAAAGGAAAACCAACAGATAGGCTCAATAAGGATCTAACATGTACATATAGCAATTAGAATTTTAATTGCAAATCAAAAAAGGAAAACATGCAATCTAGACTATCAGCATAGGGCACTTGCCTGATCAATTGAAGGTAGAAGGAAAAGAGAGAAAACAACAGAGAACCAATTAGTAACCAGGGGTTTCAGCAGTAGGGCTCCTCCGTTGTAGATCAGTCTGGGGTTGGCCTTCTATTGGAAATTCTGGGGAGAGAAAGAGAGAAGGAGAGATATAGGAATTGGAGGGAAGATGAGGGCTCGTTGGAGAGAAGTGGGGAAGAAGAAGAGAGAAAAGAGATAGGGACTGAGAGAGGAGATGAACAGTGGTTGCTTGGGCAGGGAGGGTTTAGTTTAAATAGGTTGGGTTTTTGGGCTAGGGACAAAAATGCCCTTGGGGTTAGAATAGGATTAGGGTTAGGGTAGAGGGTACTTAGGTCTTTAGGTGGGCTTCTAGAAGATTCTTTGGTGCAAACCCCCTATAGTAAACACTAATTTCTAGCTAGGGCCTCTAACAAACTAACTAACTCCTACTAATTACACAACTAGACTAAACCTAGGAAAATACATAACTACCCTTATCTAAACCCTATAATTAGTATAATTAAAAATACTTAGGCTAATATATAGTATTTACATTCAAATTGAGGGCCCACCAGGGGTGGAGCCTCACACGAGTCTATAGGAAGAAACGGAACGCAAATCGAAGTCCGGATGACCCCTTACTGTGGTTGTTGGGCTTCCTACTACAAACGGGTCAGAACTGACCCGAACCTGGACCTGGCCTGGTGCCTGACCCAATTGGGTCTTCTTCCTAGTTGAGTTTCTACAACAGAAACTCATTCTGTTTAATTGTAAACAGAACCTGGGATGCTTTCGTCTCCTTCTCCGGTTAGGCCAACAACGGCAGATCTCCTGTATCCACACCGGTGATGGTGTGCGTAATTCCGGTGACGAAAACAAGGAGGACGGATTGCGGACCTTCTCGTTCTCCTCGGCGATGGCTGGGTAGCACCTGCCCTCTGTAACTCCGATCTTGGTGGCGGAAAACGGCGGCATGTACATCTCTGGTTCCTGTTCCGGTGGTGATGACAGCGGACGGCGACGGGCAGCGGAAGGCAAGCTGTAGTCTTCTTCTTCCTGCAACGACCAGACCAAGATTTCTAGCGTGGCCCACCTAATTGATAGAACACCTTAGATAAATTTCATAAAGACTCGCCCAACCTATAAAGAGTTTCTTCCTCTTCTTGCACGCGTACCGAGGAAAAGAAGAAACAACACATCCACCACGTGCTTCTCTTTCGCTGGAAAGAAAGAAAAAGAATGGGAAGTGTGCGCACGAAACCCAATGCGAATGAGAAGACAAGACAAGTGCTTCTAGAAAGAAAGAACACGTGAGTCTCCTTGCTTGGGTCTATTGACAAAGGACGCACGAGTCCCGAGGCAACACAATTGCAACTTCATCTTCTTCTTCCCACTTGTTGCAGAAAACAAACGAAGGAGCCCTCTGATGAAAGCCTTAAATCTATTCCGATCTAAACCTAGGCTCGTTGTAGAAGAAGAGGGATAATATAAAATTTGAAATTTGAAATTTCAAAATTTTATGCCTAAAATGGTTGGAAGGGCAATTTAGTCCTGAAAAATAAAAATGTGTGGGCTTAGAGACCTATGGTTGCAAACAGTCTAGCTGAGTGGACTATAGGCCTTAAAGAGTTTTTCCTTAGACTGGAGGCTGGACACATTCACTTATAGGGACCTTTCGCTAATTTTGCCTTAAAAGTATCCATATCTTTTAGTTTCGAAACTAATGTATATATATTCACTGGTTATTATATTATATATATTAAAGCAATATAATTTATTTTGCCAAGTAGGCGCCACGTCAAGGAGCTCTCCTTTCAAAGAAATGCATAGGAAAAAAAATACAACATTTGACGTGGGCCACTCCCTCTCCAAATATCTTTCATAAATCTCTCCATTTGAATTTCCTATAATGTGTGGAAGATTTAATTCCCTGGTCTAATCTTTAATGAGCAAAGATTTCCTATCTTTTAGTTTCCAAATAGAGCTAGATTCTATTCAGACCATCACTAACATCATTAAATGTATCCGTATCTTTTAGCTCCCAAACTAATGTATATTCACTAATTATTATATTATTATATTAAAGCAATATAATTTATTTTGCCACAGATGCGCCACGTCAATAGGTAGCTAGGGAGCTCTCCTTTCGAGAAGATACAGTATAGTATGGGCCACTCCCTCTCCAAATCTCTTCCCTAAATCTTTCCATTTAATTTTCCTATAATGTGTGGAGAATTTAATTCTCTAATCTAATCTTCAATGAGCTAAGATTTTCTATCTTTTAGTTTCCAAATAGAGCTGGGCTCTATCACTAACATCATTAAAAGTATCCTTATCTTTTAGTTCCCAAAGTAATGTATATTAACTAATTATTATATTATATATATTAAAGCAATATAATTCATTTTGTCATGTAGGCGCTATGTCAAGGAGCTCTCCTTTCAAAGAAATATATAGAAAAAAAATCCAACATTTAACGTCGGCACTCCCTCTCCAAATCTCTTTTCTAAATCTCTCTATTTGAATTTCCTATAATGTGTGGAGAATTTAATTCTCCGATCTAATCTTTAATGAGCTAAGATTTCCTATCTTTTAGTTCCAAATAGAGCTAGATTCTATTCAGACCATCACTAACATTATTAAAAGTATCCGTATCTTTTAGCTCCCAAAGTAATGTATATCCACTAATTATTATATTATATATATTAAAGAAATATAATTTGTTTTGCCACAGAGGCACCACGTCAACAAGTAGGGAGCTCTCCTTTCGAGAAAATACATAGGAAGAAAATACAGTATGGGCCACTCCCTCTCCAAATCTCTTCCCTAAATCTTTCCATTTAAATTTCCTATAATGTGCGGAGAATTTAATTCTCTAATCCAATTTTCAATGAGCTAAGATTTTCTATCTTTTAGTTTCCAAATAGAGCTGGACGACCATCACTAACAGCATTAAAAGTATCCTTATCTTTTAGTTTCCAAACTAATGTATATTCACTAATTATTATATTATATATATTAAAGCAATATAATTTATTTTTCCACGTAAGCACCATGTCAAGGAGCTCTCCTTTTGAAGAAATATATAGAAAAGAATCCAGCATTTGACGTGGGCACTCCCTCTCCAAATCTCTTTCCTAAATCTCTCCATTTGAATTTCCTATAATGTGTGGAGAATTTAATTCCCTGGTCTAAGATTTCCTTTCTTTTAGTTTCCAGATAGAGCTCGAGTCTATTTAGACCATCACTAACATAATTAAAAGTATCCTAATCTTTTAGTTCCCAAACTAATGCTCACTAATCATTATATATATTATATAGTAAAGCAATATAATTTGTTTCATCTTCTCAAAAATGTCATCTTTCTATTTTAATATTTGGGGCCCACCTTTCAACAACCCACACCATTGAACTTTTATTCTTAAGATACATTAAATCTATGAAAGGAAATTTGATTCTTACTTTATGTAAGTTTTTTATTTCTTTCTTTTTCCTTTTGAATAAAGTCTTATATATAGACTTTTAATAATAATAAATTTTGTCTCTTTATGTAATAACTATTTTTCATTAATAATTTAAAGAAAATCTCATAGTTTAGTATATTTTTATTTTGTTTTGGGCCCGAGCTTATCACGAGCCTTTGCTGCTGGTTCTAGCAGTTAAAGTACTTTAAGTTTTGCATCTTGTCATTTGGTATTTGCTATTTTCATGTGATGAGAATTATAATATCAGTTTCTTTCATTGAAGAGAAACACAACATTAATGCATATTTATTCACTCTAGCTAAAAGAGTCAAAGTTTTGCCTTTTGACCTTTGGTTTTTAATTTTGAAGTTAAACAAGATATTAGTTATATTTACTAATTCTTCTAAGAGGTCTCCAAATTTTTCTTGTTGAATTTTTATATTTATTTTACTTATTGAATATAAACACAATATTGTTTACATTTTGTTAAAGCACACCAAGTTTCACAAGTTGACTTTTGGTAAAAATTTTTACCTTGGTTGGGAGATAAACATAGTTGGGAATATCTGGGATACAAAAAAAAAAAAAAAGTCATTTTGTTGAAGGTAACCACAATATTAATGCATATTTACTAATTTTGGTTAAAGGTTTCAAAACCTGGCCTTTTGACTTTTGATATTTGTTTTTCTATGTTGAAGATAAACACAATATTACTGTCTTTTATTGAACATTAAATGTGTATTTTTTAAATTCTGGTGAATGGACTTCAACTCTTCAAGTTTTGCATGTTGACTTTTGATATTTGTTTTTATTCCTTGTAAGATGAACACATCATTAAATATTGAAAATAAACACAACATTAATGTTTTATATTAATTCTGATTAAAGTACTCTTTCTTTGAGAGACAAGCATAACACTAATTTCTTTGATTGAAGATAAGCACAATATTAATTGAAGGACTTCAACTTTTGCCTTTTGAGCATTGGTATTTATTTCCTTGATTGGAAAGATGAACACAGTATCAATTTTTTTGGTTGAAGATAAGCACAACATTAATATATATTTAAGTGATTCTAGTTAAATGACTTATTGTATTGCCTTGTGATTTTTGGTATTTGTTTCTTTTGTTCCTTTTTTGAAGATAAACATAATATAATGTATATCTACTAATTCTTGTTAAAGGACACTTGTTTAATCTTTTTAGTTGTTATTAATTTATATGTACTAATTCTTGATTAAGAACTCCAAAATTTCTTCTTTTTGGCTTAATATTTATTTTTTTCATCACAGATAAACATATTTTGAATATCTGTTATTGAAGATAAACAAAATATTAATGCATGTTTACTAATTCTAATTAAACAACTCAGAGTTCTCAGTTTTGTCATTTCTTATCTTTGACTTTTGGTGAAAGATAAACACAATATTAATGTATATTTACTAATTTCTATTAAAGGACTAAAGTGTTGTAATTTGACTTTTTCTATTTGTATATTTCTTTGAAAAGAAACTCAATGTAATCTACAGGTACTATTAATAATTAATGGATTCACAAATTTGCTATTTACTTTCAATATTTGCACTTTTCTTTGCAAGAAAATAAAATATTAAAATTAAAGGCTTACTGATTTTACCTTTTTTATTTTTTTACATTTTTTTATCCTAATAAATATATATAGCTTGCGTACCTGAGCATGCGCACTGCACATTTGAGACGACAAAATCTTGCACGTTGATGAGAAATAAAGAAAGCATATCCCTATGTTTGAGAAAGAATAAAGATGCATAGTTGTCTCTTTATCTCTATGCTAAGGGGTCGTTTGTCTTTTACGCGTGGGATATGTAAATACAATTTACAAATGTAAAAGAAGAATATTCAAATTTTAAGTATGTAATGTTTATACATGTGTTTTCTTTTACAACGTTTGTCTAATAACACTATTTTCGCATCATTTACACATGTGATTCATTTTTTTATGTTTGTTTCAATGATATGTGTATGTATAACGATTTTGTAAATGATACTTATTAATCATTAAATTATATTCTACTATAATGATATGAAAAGAAAACAAAAAATGTCAAATTTATATCAAAGTTTTCATTTGCATTTTAGATCCTTAAAAAATAACATGTTTTTCAACAAAAAATATACTTTTCAAAAATAGATATTTCTATCAATGATCACCTTTAAAAAAATACATTCCAACATGTTTAGTTAAGGAAATAAGAGTTTATAGTAGGATGGTTAAGAAAAATAGGATTATTAATAAATTTTTTTATTAATTAATATTTAGTTTAATATTATCTTAATTCATTATTTGATTTGCATAAAACTTAACCCATGCATCTCACCGGTTTTATGCTAATATTAATCAATTATAGAAAGTTCTTAAAATGAGTATTTTATTACTAAGTCCAATTATATTAAAAGTATCACAAATTTATTATGGTCAGATAAAATTGCTTTTATACATTATTTTTGAATGATACCATAATGCTATATAAAATACATTATTCCTTTTCTCTTACATTCGTTTATACATATTTAAATATTTTTAAAGTAATACAATAATAAATAATTTTAGAAAAGTCATTGAGATATTGGAAGAAAATCTAATAGGAGAAGAGAAGATAGAGAATCAAATTCTGAAAGAATAAACCTATAAAGTAAATAGATTTTATAAAGTTTTTTTTTTTTTTTTTTTTTTTTTTTTTTTTTTTTTTTTTTTTTTTTTGTATAGCAAGGCAAGATATATAAATAGAGAGGTTACCTTTATAAAAGGGGATGAGATGCAGTGAGGGTTTTCATTCATAGGTTTCATCGGTCTTGATGCATCTTTTATTATTATTTTGTAAATGCGTTGGAGGGGGGTTTCGAACCCAGAACCTCTTTGATGTAAATGCCTTTTTTATTATTATTTTTCTAAATGCGTTAGAGGGGGGTTTCGAACCCAGAACCTCTTCGACGGAAACTGCCCCAAAACCAAACCGTCCGCCTCCAACGGGTATTCTTTGAAATCATATGTGCTTTGGTATTTTCTTTTCCCACCTGAACAGGTGTTCAAATCTTGGTGTGAAAATGGGCTCATTTTCACACCATTTACACATCTGATTTACACACAAGATGCGTAAATACTTGTAGACAAACATTACTGATGCGTAAATATTACGCATATTCACCATTTACATATGTAAATGGGTGTAGACAAACGACCCCTAAACAAAGAAAGCAAACTTACATTTTGTTACATATGTAGAATGGACTAGGAGTACTGAAGTTGTGTAAGTAATATTGTGAGATAGACTTTGCATTAATGTGAAACATATCCTTATGTTTGAGGAGCAGTTTGTAAATCTGGATTTTAATTCAGGTCTTCTTTATACATTACATAAGGGAGTAATATGATTTTGAACTTATGTCAAACCCAAAGGCATTGTGATCCTGAGCTGTACCCAACCTCTTTTCATCACTACTATTAGTGCCACCCGCCATTGACTGACCCATTATTTCTCCTACAGGGTCATGTGGGTCCCTTTTTTCCTTTGTCTAATACATCCATATCACAAACCCCCAAATGGTTAGGTAGCCCCGAATTTCACTTTCATCAGAGCAAATATTCGTCATTAGATTGATCAACATGTGAAAATGCAGTGGAGAGTAATTCCATTTTAAATAATTAGAACAAAGAAATTTATAAAAAGTAGAGAAAAGTTCATTATCCAATAATCAGCACTATTAGATAAGTATTATGCATCTTTCCATTTTCTACCTGTTTTATTTTTTTTATTTTTTATCCTTAGGGAAATAAATTTGGTGATATTTCTAAAAATGTTGTGATATCATTAGGAAAATATTATTCCATGCAGAACTCACATGTTTATAAGTTATGATAGGTAAAGTTAATATTAAAGAAAGAGAAAATGGCAGAACTAGAAAAAATTGTTCCTTTGACCATAAGTCAATGATCCTTATTAATTTGAGTACTTTAGAATAATTAGATGCCTTTTAAGTGTAATTGGACCAAATATATGCATGCGTCAATTCTTACTCATAATAAAAATATAGGAGTATTATGTAACTGTTCTCTCAGAAAATCCTTCTATCCGTATCTTCCTTCTTCTATATAATTGAACCCAAAGAGGAAAAAATTGAGACTCAATGTAACTTAAATTATTTTTATACAATCTTCACAATATTTTTTCAAAATTTTGATGTCATTCCAATTTAAATGATATAATAAAAAAAGATTACGGATTAATTGGGAAAATCTTTGTTCTAATGCTAGTATTATCTTGATATCACAATATATTTTAATTAGTCATCGATATTTATGATGTTGATGTTTAAGTTTTTAAAATAAGTGGGCGTTCCCTTTAGAGTGATGGGAGTAGATTGACTAACAATGAGAAATCCTGCCACACATACAAATAAGATATGAAGACTTTATTTGTGAATTTCTGTTAAACACTTTGTGTGAGAAGCAAAGTAGATATTAAAGATATTATGTCATTGGAAGCAAAGTAGATATTGCCGATCTCTACCTTGTCTTTCTGGTTGAAACAACCTTTGGTTTAGACCATTAGGTCATGGTTTTGAGATAAGGAACCAACAATGATATTAAAGATATTAACGAAAAAATAATTATAGGCGGATCGAGCAGTAAAAGTGAAAAAAAAAAAAAACTGCTTTTGGAAATCTTTTGACCTTATGTCAAGGTTTTAATTTGAATATATATATATATATATATTTTTTTTTTTTTTTTGCTGATCGCAGGGTGTCCCGGCCCTTTGGGCCGGAGTAATCCCGCAAAGCCGGGTAAAAACCCCCTGTGGCCCCAGTGTGGTAGCGCGGTTTCGAACCCTCAACCTAATGCGATATTTTGATTGTTCAAAATTTAAAAACTATTTATAATTGTAAGAAAATAAAAAGGCCTTTTTAAATTACTTATTTAAAGTTACGGGATCCTTTCTTGCCTACTATATCCTCTATATATATAAGGCCAAAGAGGAAGAAGAATCCCCAACGCTCGGTTTCTTTTAAGTAAACCTTCCATTTCTCCTTTCTTTCCTAAGTTTACTCAAATGTCTTCTTCATCCAATTCTAACTTGATGCAATCGAGGGAAGGAGTGTCACGGGAAGCGCCAAGGGAGTCGGAAAGGTGTGTGACATCAGATGTAACACCTAAGAGGCCGAAATGGCTGCCCGAGGACTGGGAAATGGAAGTCCGGACCAGGAGATCAGGCAAAAGTGCTGGAATGAAGGATCGAGTAATAAAATCTCTTTACTTATTTCCATTTGTCACCTTTTCTTGTATTGAGATTTTAATTTCTTAGACTTTGAGGCTTGAAAAATAGTCTTTCGAATTTGGGAGTTCACAGTTCCCCGCTCTTCAAAAGGTCGAGTCCACTTGTGCCACCATCTAGGGGCGAATGAGATTTTACGAGGCTTCCCTCTGGACCGGAGGGAATAGTCCAGCCCCAAGGTTGGAAACCCTCCATTAACCAAGGAAAAAAAAATCTTCATTTGTGATTTCAAGAAGTAAACATTAAAATATTATTGGAATATGCAGTACTACTATGATCCAAAGTTTCACCGTTGCTTCCGGTCAAAAAAAGACGTCGAAGACTTCCTTCAGACGGGAACAATACAAAGAAAAACACCTACAACCAAGGCATCTTCTGCTGAAGAACCTGTAAGTCTTAGAACAAGTCAATTTTAAGTATTACAATAATCAGCCCTTTGTAAGCCCTTTTCACTTATTATGTATATTTCTTTTAACTATCTAACAACTTTAGAACTCCTAACCAAAATGGATCTATCTTAAACCAACAGGAATCTGTGAGTTTTGATTTCAAAAACTGTCCAGCGAAGGTGAGCTGGGTTTTATCAAGCTTTGCAGAAAAGTCGTGGACTCCACATGTAAATAATGAAGCGCTGCCAAAGTCAGCATGGAACTCATGGGCTGTGGCAATGGAAGACATGTGCAGTGGCGCATATAAATCTTAAGAGTAACTTCACTCTACTTACTTTATTTGTACAGTTTGAATGCCGCGTTATTTCAAGAGATACATGTTTAAATGGTCTGTTTGGATGCATAAGAAAATAAAAAAAAAATATTTTATAGAATATAATATTTCAATTTTTAAAAAAGAAAATCTTGTGAGTTCGCTAACTTAAGAAGAATTTGAAGAAAAGATTAATTTTCTTCAAAGAACTCAATATTCTGTCACGCCCCGAGCCCGAGATTTCACACATCCCGAGGCGCGACACATGCCCGCGTGGAAATTCGAGTCAAACTCATTGACTCTCGGTTTCCACGTATGGAATTTACCCACAGGATATCACATGTGAGGTTTATAAATCCATGTATCTGTATTTTTCACCTGTATAAATTTTTGTCAAATAGATATCCAATATCATAACACCCAGTCATCAAGATATAGAGCATAAGGTTCATGAGTATAGATTTAATTTCAAGTTCAAGTTCTAGAGATAAAGAGAGAAGAAGTAAGTTAGTTAAGTTACAATCCCAAAAGCTAAACAATTCATGAAAACTACTACAAAAGATGTGGCAATCCTAGCAACGGTCCATGGTTGATTTAACGTCCAATCTCATCGTACAGATGTTTAGAAGACATCATCAGGAGTCCATTCTGCTATGTTATGGAGAGATTTTTCTTCCTGAAGGATCTCCGGGGCAATGGCGTCGATGTACTCACCTGTAACGCCACGTGTAGCACCATTAGACTAACCTAAGCAAGACAAACATATACAGTCCATATAACATGTATCAAATGAATAGTCAGACAGGCATAAATTATAAGAGATCAAGGAATGATCACTAGGCATATCAGTGCATGAATTAACATAAAACATACGAGTCATAGGTAACAGATATACATATTAACAGAATTAGTTGACACATCCACATAAGCTATATTCTCTCAAGTTAATCATGTAACATGAAAATAAAATGAGAGCAGAACAGGACAGAACAGGGCGGTGCTACTAGGAGACAGAGGTACCCATAATTCGCCATCGTAGACTTAGGGTGCCGGTCAACCCTCAGAATAATTTTCCATTTGCAGAGGGCCAGAAGTATATATTAAACCCACACTTAGCCGGGTCCGACTTAGATAGGGTCGAAGCTAAGTGGTGCCGACTCATAGAGTACAATGTACAATTAACATATCAGGTACAGAACAATGTTAATCAGATACAGGACAGATGCAGGACATATACAGGACAGGTCATATAAATAACAAAAATCAGAACTTACTGAAATATACTGAGCAAAGTCAGAAATAAATGTAATATAACGGATGTGTAACAGAAAATACATAACTGAACAGAAGCATGATCAAGTACACTAGAATACTGGAAACAGAATGCAATGCATGTACATATAGATCACATACGGAGTCAAGATGTAATTCAAGCCAAGCCTACGGTCTTGTGAACACTCGTGGTCTTCACCATCCAACTCGGGTAGTACTAAGGATTTCAGCATTATTAGGCTACAAAGAACCCCTTGGCATTACATAATTAGGATGCCAAATTTTTTAATATAACACATTTGGTTCGGTACAATTCGAAGAACACAAGGTCCCTTGTGGGTACGGTTGCTCAATCCATAGCCACAATTAAACAAACCCATTGGTCATGATAAAGTTCAGGGTACACATCCTACAGGTCCATCTATCTGGCCAATCAACTAGAACAAGCCACAGTTCAATATCTATTTTATGGAAACATCCATTTGTCACAATTATGTAAAATCCAACATTTATCCTTTTCTAAGATTCAAATCAAATAAATTTACTTTTTGTTGCGTTCTACATATCATGAGCTTTCCAACGGTATGTAGATCTCCAAAAACGGTGGTACGGTTAAAAAGTTATGGTCATTGGAAATCTACATACTGCCGGCATCAGGTTCGCTTGAGCGTCCAAATGGTCGCTCGAGCGGACCCCAAACAGAGAGCTGTCCGCTCGACCGGACCGAAGTCCGATTGAGCGGACCCTCCCAGATAGCCTTTCGCTCAAGCGTACACTTACGCTCGCTCGAGCGAACTGTCAAAATCTTTAGTCTGAAATCTGTTCTTCCTTTGTTTCTCCCAGGCCATTCAAGGCATTCATTCCAGGTTTTAAACACTACAAATGAGTATCTTTGAGCTTCCAAAATGCTCATAAAACATCAATCAATCTCATTAACAAAAACAAGATAAATCATCTATTATAAATCCATTTTTGAGCAAAAGATGGGTATCTAATCGAGATTGATCATATTCATGAATCAAATAAGGAAGCATGCATATAAATGTATAGATTTAACTTGCCTTAGGTGCTTGGAAGTTATCTAACACTCCAAATCCTTTCTAATAAAAAATGCCCAAAATGAAGCTCAAAATGCCCTAAAATGGTGAAAAACGAAAATGAATGAAATGAAGAAGATGCATGCACGAATCTGAGACATTCTAAGATTGAAAGAAATCAAGTGGGAATGATTTGAAGTAAAAACAAGGGAAAGGAAGGTGAATACTTACCAAAGAAGAAGATGGAGCACACTTGGAGGAAATGGAGACTTGGGGAAGATGACTAGGAAGTTGAGGATGAAAATACTTACACCAAAACCCACATGTAGTAGCTAACTCAAGAGGATGATAGAGATAAAAGGCAGGGGAGAAGAAGAAGTTGTAGAGAAAAGTTCAGCTGCTGGAATGAAGAAGGAAAAAGAAGAGAAAAAGGAAAAATGGCTGGGCTGGGTTCTTTTATAAGCAATGTTTTCCCTGCATTGCATGCAAGTCCACAAAAAGGACAGAATTTGTAAGAATGGGCTTGGGTTAAATGAATGGGCTGGAAATGGGTCTAAATGGATCCGAATTAAATGGGCCAAAGTATGCAAACAACAATCTATGAAATGCACTATGCAATGCATTAAAAACCCAAAATTTCTAATTACACACAAAACCCAAAACACTCCAAAAGTCATAATCTACCTAGTAAATGGTCAAACCCCACTAATTCTACTTAATCAAGCCCAATCACAATCAAAACATCCATTAAGCAATTAAACTAAATTAATTAACTCTAAATCGAGATTAAGGCGGGTCGGGGCGTCACATATTCTCTCCTACAGCTCCTCCCTTTAATTAGAAAACTTTCTACAAGATAAAAATATTTCAAAATAACGATTACAAAGTAGTAGAGTAAAGCAAAGACTTTAGTTCACCAAATCCATCGTGATGTATATGTTTACATATATGGTAAAGTAAACTAAAAGTAAATCTCACAGGACTGAGGTTAGGTAAAGTAAAGGTGGGATAAAGTACATGATAAAGTAAAGTGGAAAGAAATGGCAAAGTAGTTTTTTTTTTTTTTTACTTTATTTTATCACATTTTATCATAGTTTTATATGGTAAATAAAAAGTAACTTATTTACGGGTGTAGTAAAGTAAAATAAAGATTGATGTAATATCAAGGTAAAAGGTGAGGTAAAGTATGTGGTAAAGCAAAGTTGGAGAGAGAGCTATAAAGTAGTTGTTTTCTTTATTTACTTTACTTTACTATATTTTACCATGATTTTATGTGATAAAAGAAAAGTAACTTATGGTAAAAACATGAAAGTTAAACTTTACTTTACCACATTATTTTTTATCTAGACGTGGTAAATTACGTATAAATTAAAATATTTAATAAAAAAATATTCTTATAATGTAATTTACTTTAATCATAGTACCTCCCAAATAGCTCAATTTAAAATCTGTAATATTCTTTAAAAATTGACAAACAGTAAAAACATTATACTATTATAATATTGCATTATTGTATTCTATACTATTCTATTATTGCAATATTTAAATTTTTAAATATTTTATTCTGTAGATATCCAAACGAGCCCAATGGTGACTTTCTCCTATGGGAATCTCACACAAAAGTTGCACAAGAGTTTTTGGTGGGAGTCTTTAATTTAGGCTATCTATTTATGTGGGTTGTGGGGATTCGAAATCCCACATTCTGCGGACTCCCTTTGGTAAAAATTTGGCATTGACTAGATGCCTTTCTTGAACTATTTTTGCAATTATTTATCTACAAGATCCCAATAGTTGTGCAATTCAGAATTTATGCATTTTAGAGTATGGTCCGTGATCACCTTCAAGATCTAGTCACTTAATTTTCCACTAATGAGAATTGGATATTACTTCCAGTTCATTGTTTGAATTGTAAGGCCCCTGATCATAATTAGGTGCATTAGTTTTAATTGCAAGGGTTAAGGATCAATTAATTGAGCTTTGGAGCCCAACGCGTTAGATTTAGTGTTGAGGTTAGCTTCGATGAGTATCAGAGTGACTCGAGTACGTTTGAGGGTAGTGAGGGGTGTTTCATGATTTAAGAAAATTATGAGAGGCTAGATGTAATTTTAGAAAATTAGTGTAGTTGGGTGCATTGGCCGGTAGTTCTCATCATGCATGACCTTTCCCATGTTGGGCCTGTCGTGATCCGGCAACCCAAACCCCACCTACAAACCCATTTTTAAGTAGTATCCAAAACAATAATTTGTAATTCCCTAATACCCTCTCTGGAGGGACCTAGGCTATTATTCGTAATTCTCCTAAACCATCTTTACAAAGACCTTAATCCCTTCAATTTTTCCTTCTTCACCTCATTCTCACCTCTCTTCCTCTCCACTCTCTACTTCCTCTTCCATCTTGTAACTCAAGATAGGAAGGATTCCAAAACTCCTCCAAGTTTTCCAAGCCTCCTTAGAGCACCACCATCATCCTCTCCATCTTTATCTTCTAGGTAAGTCATTCATCTCCAATCTTCATATAGTTTGATTTTGTTCCATGTTAGAACCATGCATTCATGTCTCAGATGCATTTTTCTTGTTCTTTGGCGTGTGGGCAAGTGATTTGTAGCTTTGGATTGGTGGGTGTGTGGTGTTGGGAAAGAAACTTGGAAAATCCTAGACACCAAAAAGAGGGTTTTGTGCAAATCAAGCAAAGGCAAGTGAATAAATGTTGAAGCACTATAATTATGATTTGGAATGTTGATTCCACAATTTTATTAATGTAGCTACCCCATTTAAGCCCATTTATATATTGTTATGGATGGTATGTATAATATTAATGTGCTTTAATGGTAAAATTTTTGATGGCCGTTAAAATGGTGAAATGAATATGGGTTAATTAATGGAAGCCTTGGACTACTCTCAAGTTGTGCTAGAAAGCCCATTGGAGATGGAAAAAAGGTTCCCCCCAAAATCCACCCCAAGCCCGCTTCAGGTTTGGATTTCTGAAGGTTATACTTGTTGGAAATAGGTGGGCCTCTAGGATAGGTTTCAAAAACTTTTGACCCACTTGATGCAGGGATCAACTATCCAGAAGGCTACAAACCCAATCCAGGATGTAAACTCTCAATCTTACATATCATCAAGATCAGTAAATCAATTTATCTACAAGGTAGAAAACTAGCAACAAACATGCAACAAAAATCTATAACATACAAGGAAATAGATTATACCTTTGGAGCTCAGTTGTGCTCTAATGGAGAAGTTGCTACTTTCTTTGATGATGAAACGCTTTCACTAATCAAATCAGGATCTCCAAGACCTCTTGATCTTCCATGCTATGACCCAAATCATATTCTCTTTTTCTCAAGAAGATGGTGAGATCTTCAAGAGAAAACTACTACGAACTCAAAGGAGGAATTAGAAAAAGAACTAAAAGAGAGAAAGGAAAAGGACCATGTGCAACTCTTGCACAAAGGTGTGGGACGTCCAACTCTTGGACCTCAAAACCCCTGGGCGTGAATCCCTATGGGATTATTGCATTAGGCGTGCAACACCTCCTCTTCTTCTTTTATAACTTTTGCAAGCTACACTTACTAATTTTTATTAGAAGTCTCACTTCCATAAGAATTAGTAAGTTTCTCTTCTTTACCAATTAAAATAGAAGTTTCACTTCAATTAAGAACTCACAACTTACTAAATCACAATTAGATCGAAGTCTTACTTCAAATATGATTAGTATCTTTCTAATTCCTTTCTAATTAAAATATAAGTCCCACTTTTACTAAAATTAGTAAGTTTACTATTACCACTATTAGAAGTCTCACTTCAAATAGAAATAGTAACTTTCCTTTTAGAGTTCAACTAGAATTAGTATCTTTCTAATAACTTGGGCTAGTGTGGGGACCACTAGGGATTCCTTAGAAAGCTGGCTCCAACTAGGACTCGCAACCCCACATCTCACGCGCAACCCGGGCCTACATTTAATTACAAATAACTCCACTATATAAATGCATTTGAACTCCAGTCTTAAGAATATTACATAGAAGACCATAAACTTCCACATTACCACAAGTCCTCCATCAATTTTCATGGATCAATTGGACCTGTCTTCCAAACTTAGATCCATATCTTATTATCCTTGAGCCCCAAGTAATTACAATGATCATAGGTACCTTTCCAATTAACTCTTAATCGGAATGGGTGCGCACTTACCAATGATAAATTCATTAATTGGTACAAGGGGATATTAAAGATAGATTTCATCTTGACCATTGAATGTTCCCACAGCTCTACTACCATGTACCCAAATCACCGAGGTGTTGACCTACAGTTGGCCTCACTCATTGGTGACTCAAAGCAAATGAATAGATAGAAACTTGAGTTCATTAATGTTTCAGGATTGGGAGTCTATTGTCAGGGAATTATGAGAGCAGACCTTAAAGTAAAGACAGTGTTCATAAGGTGCTTCTCATGGTCTTTCAATATATCCAATGTACCAGTACTATGATCCAGAATCTTTCATTCTGATGATCGAGATAAATCACACTATCTCATAGTGATCAAAGTGCTGCAACCTTATCAGATGAGATGTCCAGCCTCATCATTGTTTGTGAAGATATTTAAGTATAAGATTTGCCACACATGTCTCCCGTATGTGGATCTCATCCATATACATTTGTTACATCTAATATACTTGTAGACTCCGGTTCATCTCATGAAGCATCATGTCATTCGTATTGGTTCTGTGCAAGTATATAATAAAATACCATTATAATATAATAAAACACCATTCATCTTATGAAAGGATAGCATGATAGTATTGATAAATAAAGAACTTAATCAATTTATTTCATCAATCTAATGAATTGAGTACATAAAACTAACAATACTACTATTAGCTCTCGGCTAACTGTAGGTGCCCTATGGCCAGCCATGACGTGGTCACTACTAGTCGTAATCCCTCTCTTGAGGGTTACTTTAGACTAGAAAACCATGCCCTGTAGGGTCAGAGCCTCTGGTGAGCTCATGGTTGGCCGTAAAGCTAACCGAGCTAGTAACCGTAGAAAACCCATGGCGTGCCATAAAACCCCACAGCTACCCATGTTATGGTTATGTCTTAGGGTTACTGTTCATCTTGTGACCTATAACGAACAAACTTAGACCTACAACGACCATATATATGGCTAGCCGTAGGAAGGCCTACACCTAACCGTAGACTACTTTCCCAAGGATCTTGGATTTGGGGATTTAGGATACTCCTATATCTATGACCTATATTGAATATGATTTGGACCAATGGTAAGGGAATATGTGAGGTTGACATGATGATTTCCTTATAAGTTGTTCGATTACGCATGTGAGACCTATATTGAACTACGAGTGCGGTAGCGGATTTCAAGGATGCTTATAACTTCAGAAATCCCAAAGGATTATACCAATCATCATGAGCATGTATGACCACTGTGTTAGACAGTGTGGACCTCACATGTACGTGTTGAGCAACCCTAGTCTTACGTTGGTTTAGTGCCTATCTCTTTAACTCTTTAATCATACAATCCCGGTAGGTTAGTAATTCTATATATTACATGCGCGTGCATGTATCCACATTCCACTGCGCTTGTTATTCTTTATTGTTTGTTTGTTGTGCAATGGACCTAATTAATATGGGAATGATTGGATCTTTGCACTATGTAGTGGCCGGGTGTAGTAGTGTGTATCCAGTAGGAGGTGTTTTGGGCTAGTGGATAGGTATTGAGAACTATTTGGTTTGTGGCTATGGATATAGTAGGTGTAATGCATATGTGGGTAGTTACTCTTAGCTTTACTCTGGCTTGTTTATTTGGTGATGATATTTTATGATGTCAAAATTGGGTTTCGGACACCACCGGTCAAGTTATAAATGCAGTAATAAATGCGGTAAATAAATGAGAGAGAGAAAGGAAATTTACAGTGGTTCGACCTGTATGACCTACATCCACTTCATAAAGGCAGAGGTTGCCTGTGGTATTTTACTTCTCCAATGAGTATGGATTACAGACTAGGAGAATACAAGAGTAGAAAAATGGAAAGATATTCATCGCCCCTCAAGTGCTGGTGGGGCTCCTCGATTTATAGTCCTCCCCTAACAGATGGGGATGACTCTTCAGCAACGTTTGCCCTGCTTGAATGGAGCCTTCGAACTGCCCTCGCGCTGGACGAGGCAGGTGAGATATTCTCCGCAGGACCTGGTAAAAGCGGGACTGCTTCCGAAGCGACGTGGCTGCCTTGACTTGGCCAAGGTATGTGGATCTGGACCCGGACCTGAACGGATCAATCGGGCTTCCACTAATTTGGATCTTGGCTCATTGGGCTATTCTGACCTGACTCATCCTCATGGGTTGGGTCATTTGGGCCTGACTCATCAATACCCAATGAGAATCTAGCTGGGGCAGTGTGTCAGTAGGCAGTATGACCTTTGATTCTTGGAGTCAGACACTACTAGATAGACTCAACCTTTCACGGTTTTGGGCACATACCCTTGGTTTCGGTTCAATTGCACACATGTGTTACCATTTGCAAATAAGAAGATAAACGTACGCAATTGTGACAGTGTGTGTTATATGAGTTAATGCGAAATCATGCTGTTTGCATTTATTTTAAACGGGTTTGCCTGGGTTACATTATGTTTAGCCTATATGGAGCGCCACCTACGTTATTAGAGTATGTTGCTAGGATTCTGTCTTTGTATGATTCATGTGGCTTATTTTCTATTCATGCCTTTATACCTAGCTTTCTATTTATTGTTATTCTTTTGATCATTTATTTTCTCTATTCTACATTGGTGATCCGTATTATCTTGTTACTCACATGTATTTATTTTTCAGATTTTCGTAACTTGACGATGCTACATTTGGTGCTTAGGTATCATTGCCCTCATTGAGCCCAAGAGTGAGGCAGTCTAGGAGATTCTACCAGATGATGGATATTATAAGTGGAGCACATGAGATGACGTAGTTTGAGGTCATCTTAACCGGTGCTGGAGAGCCATACACCTGCTTCTGAAACTTTTATATTTTGAAATTATAGATGTTTATTTTGTGGCCATAGTATGTTGATTGGCCTTAACTGAACCTTATATAATACATTTGAAACTATATTTAAATTAAAGTTTATGCATTTCTATTACTTGCATTCACTATGTGGTTACGCTTTCATTTATTGAAAGGAGCTCATCCAAGACTTGTTGACATATTTACCTTTGCTGCATTTGACTTTGTACGTGCATGGTTTCTGGTGGATGATTTGAGAATTTAATCTCATTAAAAGTTTGCATAAACTGATGGTATGCAAACTATATTTTTTGAAGTTGACTATAGCTGGGTAAACTGTAAGTGACCTAAGCTAACCAAATCCAATTAGGAGTGGGTTCGGGTGGGTATGAAATTTCAAACTTTTATTTTGAGTTTGGGACCTTTGGGTTTCAAGTGTGCCCAACCCACCTTGCCTTGATTATAAACTTTATATTTTATAATTTGCAGGACTTTTATATAATGTTGTTGGAGCACAATCTGTAAGAAACTATTATGTCATAAGTTTGTCATTTGATATTTGCTATTTTCCTTAGAAGATAAATATAATATCAGTTTCTTTCATTCAAGAGAAATACAACATTAATGTATATTAATTATTAACTCTAATTAAAAGAGTCAACGTTTTGCCTTTTGACTTTTGATTTTTCCTCTTTTGAAGATAAATAAAATTATATTAGTTATATTTACTAATTTTTCTAAAAGGTCTCCAAGTTTTGCTTGTTGAGTTTTCAGATTCAGTTTACTTATTGAACATAAATACAATATTGTTTATATTTACTAATTGCTGTTAAAGCACACCAAGTTTCACAAGCATTTTTTTTTTTTTTTTTTTTAAACCTTGGTTAGGAGATAAATATAGTTGGAATCGAGCTTTGATGAAGATGATGAAGATAAGGACAATACTAACTTTATTTGTTAAAGGTAAATATAATATCTATGTATATTTACTAACTTTCGTTAAAGGACACAAAGTTCTTCCTTTTGACTTTTTATATTTATTATTTTCGTTTGAAAAAAAAAATGAAACTAATTCTTTCGTTGAAGGTAAACAACAATATTAATGCATATTTATTAACTTTGGTTAAAGGTCTCAAAGCCTTGCCTTTTGACTTTTGATATTTTTCTTTCTTTTTAAGGATAAAAGAAATATTAATCTCTTTCATTTAACATTAAATGTGTATTTTTTTTATAATTCTAGTGAATGGACTTCAAGTTTCTTGTTGACTTTTGATTTTTTTTTTCATTCATTGTAATATAAACACAACATAAATTGAAGATAAACACAACTTTAATGTTTCTTTATTAATTCTTTTTAAAGTACTCTTTCTTTGAAAGATAAGCATAACATTAATTTCTTTGATATAAGATAAACATAATATTAATGGAAGGACATCAAGTTTTGCCTTTTGATTTTTGGTACTTGTTTCTTTTGTTGAAGACAAGCATAATATTAGATTTCTTAATTTTGCTAAAAAGGGTTTTCCATGGCATTTCACCCAACAAGACTAACTTTTGATTATATTAGATTATATTTACTTTTGATTAACTTTTGGCATTTATTTATTTTCTTAAAAGATAAACATTATTTATTCATTTATTGAAGGTAAACACAATATTATACTTACTAATTCTAGTTAAAGGACTTTTAATGTTTTTCTTTTTTTTGAAGATAAGTACAATATCAATATATATTTACTAATTCTGGCTAAAACTCACTGCACGTTTTGTCTGTTGACTTTGGCATTTGTTTCTTTCATTGGATGATAAACACCATACTAATTCTTTTTGTTAAAGAAAAACACAATATTAATATAACTAATATTGGTTAAATAACTTTGAGATTTCCCATCCCACTTTTGTTGTATGTTCATTCCTTCAAAAAACATGCACAATGTTCATCTATAGTTACTATTACTAATTCTAGTTAAAGGACTCATAGGAGAGCTGCAACAAGTCACTGATCATCTTGTTGAATGTGTTCATGTGTTCCAACACATCACAACCTTCCTCCATTTCCAACCCATACAACTGCTTCTTGAGATGCAATTTGTTGGTCAGAGTCTTCTCCATGTAGAGCTTCTCGAGCTTTTCCCATAGGTCCTTTGCAGTCTCTTCCTCTATGACGTTGAACATCACTTCGTCGGAGAGATATTGTTGAATGGAACTAACTGCTCTTTTATCTAGATCTGCCCAGTTATCACCATCAATTGTTGCAGGGTTCCTTGTTGAATCAAGATGTTTTTCATTCTCCATTACCACAAGACAAAATTAATTTTACCATCAAATTTATCAGTTTTAAATTTGATACCTGCTATGACAGTTGCTCCCTTCGTTGCCATGGTGTCTGGAATCAACCCTTTTTTTTTTGGCCCCTCAAAGAGCCAATCTGTTCTGCTAACTTCGTAGATCTTGTCGACGCGAGTATGCTGGAAAAAAAAATGAAGTGCGATTCTAAGTTCGGATGGGCTTAAAACAAATGAATTTTAATTCTGACCATTGATCTAGTCAAATGTGTTTCTTTGACTGTCGTTGATGTCGGCATGATGCCATCCTTGCAACTGTTGAACTGGGTCAGATAGAACCTGACCCGGGATTGGACATGGGCTGAAATTGGCCCAACTGTTCTTATTCTTCCTTCTGTTTCCGCAAGAAAGACATTGGTGACTCTATTCTCTGCGTTCTACAACTATAATAGGAACTAGCAGCCCGGCCTTCTGCCTTTCTTCTCCGGTGAGGCCAACGATGACGGATCTCCGGAGGGTGATCTCTTCTCCGGCGATGTGCTTCATCGACAGCGAGCCCTCTGGTTATTTGCTTTATACGATTGGTATGACGTTCGGCATAAGAAAAAAAAAAAGATGTATCGGCGGCAGCGGCTCTCTATGACGCCTTTTCTCTGTACGCGGGTTGCGACGAGCGATAGGGATTTCTTCGTCTTTCCGTCAATGGGCGGCAATACAAGAAGACCGGAACTATTATGGTCCTAAATGGTTATAAGGTTTAATTTGATGCATTCCATCAGTCATAGGGCTTTTGTCGTATTGGATAGGTCCATAACATTTGGTATCAGAGCCGACCTCCACAGGTTCATGTTGGAAATTTATACTAAAAGAATACTTTTATGTATTTGTCTTTGACTGATTTATTTATTAGTATATTTTGATCTTTCATCTCTATAAGGATTTTTATGGGCAAATGGTTGTATTGTTTAGTATTATGCATAAGTGTGTCTTTTATTCTATAAAGTAGACAAGTTGGTGTGTAAAGTTCTTATTATACATGGAAGACTTGTTTGTCGGTTTTTATAGAATATAAGTTGTTGTTCACAATCTAGATGGATTTGGACACACCATCAGTACGATCGTAGCATGATGTTTTTGCAGGCTTGTCTTGGCTGCGGAAAACGGTATAGTTTGAACTCATTATGCTAGTATGCTTTGAGTGTATTGAATAGGACCGCTTTTGGGTTTATTGTCTTTATACTGACTATATAAGACGATTAACATCTAAATGGTTATTATGAGTGCTTGTGCTCTTAATCCCGATATAAATAACAGACACATATATTTAGTGTTTCACATTTTGATTTACAAAGGAGTGAGATCTTTTATGGGTCAATAATCTCAGTAAATTGGTTGACTACACTATGTGTATGGTGCATATTAGTTTATTGACGGAATCCACGTCCCATTATAGGGACTGATGATATCCCCTTGATGAAGTTTTTAAGTTTTGATATTGTCAAACCCTGCAGGTGGACTTTGCGTTCGACATATCAAATAAGTTAAGGGTAAGGTCTCAAGGAATTATAAAGATATCGATTATATATAAAAGTCAGTAATTATTTAATCGATGGATATCTGAAATCTTAACGTGGGAAGATAAATAGGCATTTAATAACAAGAAGCTCGAAATATTATTTTGAGAATAAATGATAGGAATGCAATTATAATTCTCTAGTGGACTGAATTATAATTTATGGAACAAGGATTCTAATTTGGGTCGAACTAGGGTTTCCTGCTTCCATTAGAAGCCTATCCCTTATTTACTTTTTAGGGTCCCTATTGTAACCTATAAATATGTGTTATTGCTCTCTAGGTTAAATGTACAAGAGAAATTTTGTTTTTGAGAGCAGAGAAAATTCACAGAAGAGGCCCACTCCTTGGTGCGGATTCGAGCATATAGGAATACAGTAAAAGATCTTGAGATTTTCAAGTTGTTGTGATACCGAGATCAAATCAGAGAGATCTTGCGGTATGATCTTTGATCATTATTATTTCCGCATTTAATCTGTACGCATTATCTAGGGTTCCTGGCGGAAGCCTCCCAGCAGTTCAAGTTACGAAAAGGGCTATCTGGAGTAGAGTGAGAGTCGTCCAAAAAAAATGGAAAAAAGGGCTAGCTACCACCACATTGAGAGCCCATCGCGGAAAACGTTAGCTAGAGCAGAGTGTGAAACGTCTCAAGAGGGGAAAAAGGCTACATGCCGCCAGAGTGAGAACCACCTAGGACGTTGGCTGCAAAAGTATGGTGGTTTGTTACGGTCCTAAATAGTTATAAGTTTTAATTTGAAGCGTTCCATCAATCTTAAGAATTTTGGAGTATAGGTTAGGAGTGTTGTTATTGGCACACAAAATCTTACTTTTCAAATACAAGTATTTTTTTTATTACATTCTTACCCCTTTATGAAATGACTAAAATAGCCATTATCCCATAAGAACTCAAATCTCATTTCCTTTTCACACACAATCTTTTTTCTTCCTCAACCAAAACACTCTCCCACTCGTCTCACTCTCCACTTCCTCCAGCTTCCTTAGCAACTCATCTTCACTCACATTCTTCCATTTTCTTTTAATTGGCAGCTCATCTCACTCTCCACTTCCTCTATTTTCCTGGGCAACTCATCTTCACTCACTTTCCTCCATTTGATTGTGCAATGAAGGAAGAAAAGGAAGAAAACAACAAACAAATGGTGCCTTTTAATCAAAGCAGCAGTGGAAATGTACGTTTCTTTGGGTTTTTTTTTTTGCATTTTGGCCTCTGTTGTTAATTTTTTTTGTTGTCTGGGACCTAATGGTTCCCGATTTGTATGGTCTTTCAGGACTGAAAACATACCAGATGTTCATATATATACATCCGAATATATTGCATATGTTCGGATGTATAAAACCGAACATATGGTTTATGCTCGGATGTTTATGTCCGAACATATACAATATGTTCGGATGTATTCATCCGAACATATTGTATGTGTTCGGAAGTTTATGTCCGGACAGTGATATTTAATTTTTACATATGCAGGTCTCTACGCAGGAAAGTCAGGTTCAATCGGATTTTGTCATGAATTATACCAGTGAGTTTATAACTCAAGACGTAAGACGAATTTTGAATTTATTACTCAAATTACATTTATTTGTGTATAAATTTGCATTAAATTTATTTATTTATTGTAGATATTTCACAGTCGCAATTCGTTGATCAGTTGGGCTCGTGGTGTAGGAAGGAAAAATGGATTTGTCATTGTCATAAATGTTTCAAATGCTGCTCAGGTAGGTGTCAAAGCTAGAGTACTCCTTGTGTGCGAGAGAAGTGGACAATATAAGCATGAAGAGGATCAAAAGCGAAAAAGGATCAAACAAACCGGTTCGAAAAAATGTGGATGTCCTTTTGCACTAAAAGGCAAAAAGTTAGACTCAAATGATGATTAGATGTTGGAGGTCATATGTGGTGTGCGTAATCATTCGGAGGGGCATTCATTTGCAAGCAGATTATCAGAGGAGGAAACAAAGTTGCTGGTTGATATGTCCAAGAGAATGGTTAGACCAAAAGAAATTTTGGTTACGTTGAAACAAATAAGTGAATTAAACATAACCACAATGAAGATAATATACAATGCACGCTATAGATATAAAGTCAATAAGCGGGGTGGAAGAAGTCAGGTGCAACAACTGCTTAGTAAGTTGGCTGAGCATGATTACATTGAATGGCATAAGAATTGTGAAGATGGCGAAACTGTGACTGACTTGATTTGGACGCACCCAAAAAGTTTAGATTTATTGCGTGCATTTCCACATGTCTTGATAATGGACTGTACTTACAAGACCAATCGTTATCGCATGCCTCTATTGGAGATTGTTGGAGTCACATCCACAAACATGACCTTTTCTGTATGCTTTGCATATCTTCATGCGGAACGCGAAGAAAATTATGCATGGGCACCGGGTATATTGCGTTCTATTATTGGTGATGGTATTCTTCCCAATGTCATTGTGACGGATAGAGAATTGTCACTCATAAACGCCATTAAAAGAGTATTTCCTAGTGCTACTCATTTATTATGCAAATGGCACATTAATAGAAACGTATTGGCGAGATGCAAGAAGTTGTTTGAAACGAATGAAAAATTGGATAGGTTTATTATGAGCTGGAATATGTTAGTGTCTTCATCCACAGAAGAGGAGTTTAGTGAACAACTTAGTAACCTAAATCATGAATTCAGTACGTATCCTGATGCACTCAATTACATGAAAGGTAGTTGGTTGGATGCTTATAAGGAGAGATTTGTCTTTGCATGGACAGACAATTGTGTCCATTTTGGGAATACTACTTCGAACAGGTAATTTTAAAAAAATACTAATTATTTGATTTATGCTTATTAATTAATATGACTCACCTCTTAACAATCATATGCAGGGCCGAGAGTTCACATGCACAGCTCAAGAGGCAGCTTGGATCAAGTCAAGGAAAGTTTGAAGCAGTATGGACTAAAATACACAGTTTACTTGAGTTGCAGTATACCAGTATCAAAGCTTCGTTTGAGAAAAGAAAGACAATTGTACAACATAATTTCAAGCCGGCAGAATACAAAGAGCTTATGGTAATGTCTCTAAAAATGCACTTGAAAAAATATTAACAGAAACCAAGAGAGCCAACCTAGTTGGAATCAACGCCAGTGTTTGTGGTTGTGTGATTCAACGCACACATGGATTACCCTGTGCGCATGAGATTGCAGAATATATAAGTCAAAGGCGGCCTATTCCTCTAAGTTGTATACATCAGCATTGGTGTAAGCTTGCTATGTTGCCAACCGCCCCATCAATGATGAGTTCTTCTGTGTGTATGGATTGTAAGGCAGATTTGGAGTTACTCGAAAAAACAGTTCAATGAGTATGATTCCACGAGAAAACTGCAACTTCTAAAGAAGATACGAGAGCTATCTATGCCAGACAGTACTCATTTGATAGAACCCGAAGTAATATCGAGAACAAGAGGTGGACCAAGTATGAAACTTGACACCTCAACTCGACAAGATCCAAGCGCTTTTGAGTTGGTACCGTCTGCACAAGATAGCTACTCTCCTAAATCAGTAGCAATGACAGATGTTAAAAATAAAGAAAGGATGGAATGCAAACCAAAGAAGATCGGAAAGATAAGGGCGATTTGTACGAGGTCAAAGAACATCAATAATTACGTGCTCTCATTTCCAGTGGGGTTGAGACCTTATATTAAAGTTGTAAAGGACATTGCAACTGATGGTAACTGTGGCTTCAGAGCCATCACTGGATTAGTTGGCCTATCTGAGGATGAATAGAGATAAGTCAGGAGAGATTTATTGCAAGAACTGCTTGGACATGTAAACCACTACAAACAATTATATGGGGTGGAGAACAGGGTTGAGGAATTGGTTGAAACATTATCATACATGGATGACAACCCATTGGTGGACTACTGGATGACTATGCCTAACATGGGACATCTAATAGCATCCCGTTATAATTTGGTGTTATACCATTTGAGCATAGATCAGTGTCTGACTTTCCTTCCATTGAGATCTATGCCAGTGCCGATACCTTCTTGGAATGAGAGAACAATAGGTTTTGCTAATTGTTGACACCAAAAATGTCACTTTGCCTCTTCAGGATCCAAAGAGCTACATGAAGCCGCAACCTGCCATAAATAGGCAATGCTGCTTCCAAAAATCAAATCTTGTCAGAATCAAACCAAAACTGCAAGATTCATCCAGACAGCCAAAAGAGGAGTACACAAGAAGTTTCAAGCCATTTCAAGATCATTTGGCCTAACTTCGCTTCTCCGACAGCCAAATCAAGCATCTCGGCGGTAAAGCTCTCCGGGACCATGGTTTCCGAGACAGAACCTATGGATCATCTTAAAATGACTCCAATAGGTTCCCTGTCAAATTTCAAGTCAATCGGACATCGGTTGACCGCACGTCAAACCGCGACATCTTCATCGCGACAAAAAGCAAGTCTACAGGTGATAGGACCCCAAACGGCTTCAAAACTCAAACAAAAGCCTATGGTTGGTCTTATTTATTGCTCAAGAGGCTTCACACCAAATTTCAGGTCATTCCGACATCGTTTGACCCAGTTTCAGCTTCTGACGGGAAATCGGCAACTCTGCGCGACAAAGTCTTCGGCTTTCTCAGGAAATTGGAAACTTTGCAAAATAAAATGCAAGGATTCTCATCAGGTTTCCTACAAAGAAATCAGGCCAATAAATGGTCAAAATGTCAAGAAAAAGTACAGAAGAAAAAAGAATCAGAAAAAAGCAAAAACGGACGCAAAACGGGACACGAAAGGGGGAAAACCCCCCCAGGGTCGCAGACCCCTGCGACCCTGGGCCAGGGTCGCCGGCGACCATGGACCCCGGGGTCGCCGGGAAAGCCCCGGAAACCCCGGTTTTCGCCGTTTTTTCGCGATTCGAGATGCCCAGCCTCTGGTACTTTCCAAAATTCATGCTTTTGAGACACCAAGTCCTCTGACATCCGTCCAAAACACGGGGTAAATCATCAAGAGTATCGAAGACAGTATTGATCGCCACCCGGTCAACCAAAAAAAGTGTGCTTTCCACCCAACCGATCGAGAAATCGACAGGACAGATGGCACCGACCCGCTGTTGGCAACAAACACCTGAAATTACATGGTCATCTGATGTCGATCTACATGAAGATCCATCGATGATCATCGACAGAAGAATTCCAAAAGACGTGGCACGGCCCGCGACTCTTCAGCTGCTCGGCGACCACTTAATGCGATTAATTGACTAACTTTATTACAGTCATTAATCCATTTCTTTGGACGGCCCAATCAGAAGCAAGCATTCGGGAGTTACAAGTCAAGAGATTCATGGCATTTAACCCATGAAACTCCTCCCATCATGGCGATTAAAGGCGATTAAATGCCCTCAATCTCCTCCGGCCAATCAGAAGCCAAGAAAAAGGAGTTACAAAATAAACAATTCAATTTTGTAACTCCTCCCATTATGCGGCTTAATGACATTAAAAGCCCATAAACCCACCTAAAAGGCTACCTAAAAGCCTATAAATAGGAGGGCTCTCCAAGAAGAAAGAACATCAGAAAGATCGGAAAAAACAACGAACATCAGACAGCAGTCAGAAATCCAGAGAAAAGAAAAAGAGAGAAAACTCTGCGGAAGTTCTACACCGGCCACCGCAACAAGGTGACAAAAGTCCCTTGGGGGGTACCCCCCCCCCCCAAGGTCCTTGCCTTCTCCTCCTGCCTCCAATGGCTTAGATATGGCTTTTCAGCCCGTCTACTCGGCTTTTTATTGGATATAGGACCTTCATTTGGTCTTTGTCTTCTAAAAACCCGAGGTTATAGCCAAGCCAAGCGAATCAATAGCATCCTCTGTTCTCATCTGCATGGATGATGGCGAAGCCCACATATGGCTTGCGACCGTCAATCTAAACGAGTCCCCCACAATCTCCTGAGAAGTTAGATCCTCCTTTTCTTGCTTTTCATTGTAGTTTGTATTTTTTTAAAAGAGACAAAAATCACAATTCTTGTCTTTCATTGTTGATAAGGATTGTAAATCGGCTATAAATGCCAAAATCGGCTATAAACGCCAAAAATCGGCTATAAACGCCAAAATCGGCTATAAATGCCAAAAAAATCGTCTTTCACGGCAAATCAAGAAAATGTCTCTTTTCTTAAATATATGTGCAATGGAAAACTTGAAAGAAGTTGATTTCCTTTTTTACTTGCGAAGGTTAATCCCTGGATTACCACTTGCAATTCCAAGTAAAATAGAAAATCTGGCACACCCACAAAAAAAGAAAATGTTGATGCACGCCCCTGCCCCCCGGTCACGAAAGGGTCGGACCCGACGGACTCCCACGTCCGCCGACCTCGGTAGGAACCGAGCAGGAGCGCGGTCCATCAAGCTGGCATCACCCGGTGGGACTCGTTTATTTGAGAACACGATGCTAGAAATGAAATATTTGCATATCATATATTTTGCTCTATGCTTATATTTCTTTCTTGATTCCTTGGCTATTTTATAATTGGTGGCCTATGTTGAATTCCGCAAAAAAAAAAAATGAGATGAGATTTTTTGTTTGGAAATTTTTAATTCTTTGAATTTATTTCCACTCTTTCTCTTTTCAAAAAAAAAAAGAAAAACAAAAAAAAATCAGATTTCTCAATTTGGATTCAAAATTGAGAAACCTTGATCCGTTCCTATCGTTCATCGCGCTTGCAGAAATGTTGAGCCTGTTCGACTAAGGTTTTGGGCCATGGTTTCTCTTCGATGAGTTCATTAAAAATAAAAAAAATATATATATATATAAAAAAAAAAAATTTTAGATTTCTCAATTTGGATTCAAAATTGAGAAACCTTGATCCGTTCCTATCGTTCATCGCGCTTGCAGAAATGTTGAGCCTGTTCGACTAAGGTTTTGGGCCATGGTTTCTCTTCGATGAGTTCATTAAAATCAAAAAATATATATATATATAAAAAAAAAAAATTTAGATTTCTCAATTTGGATTCAAAATTGAGAAACCTTGATCCGTTCCTATCGTTCATCGCGCTTGCAGAAATGTTGAGCCTGTTCGACTAAGGTTTTGGGCCATGGTTTCTCTTCGATGAATTCATAAAAATAAAATAAAAAAAATATATATATACATATATAAAAAAAAAAAAAGACATAGACCACTAAGGTTAAACCAACTGTGTTCTTTGATCATGGTTGATTCAAAGAAAAGCCTTGTCCAGAGTGTGGAGACAGCTTGACTGTTCTAGGCAAGGGTCCTCCAACGGGTTCATTAAGTAATCCTACCCTTACCTGGGGGCAATTCTATCAATCAAGATTTCATAAGACCGGGTTAGGAGGCCTATGTGTACTCTCTCGTCTTTTAAATTTTTTTCAAAAAATAAATTTTTTTTTTAAAAAATAAAAATTTTAAAATAAAAAATAAAAAATAAAAAAATTTTCAAAAAAAAATCTTAATAAAAAATAATAAAAAAAATAAAAAAAAAGATTTTTTTTAAAAAAAAAAAAAAAAATCTTCAAAAAAAAATCTTCTTCAAAAAAAAAAACTTCCGTCATTTTGGGTTTAGATTAGAGAAATCTTGGTCTTCTTCTTTCTGAGCACTGGCGCTCGCGGAAATCGCTGAGCCCGTGTTCAGATTGGAGTACCTTTTGCTCTCTTTGATGAACCCGATATTGGCCTTTCAAAAAAAAAAAACTCGTCATTTTTAGATTCAGATCCGAGAAATTATGGTTCATTTCTTTCTGAGCACTGGCGCTCGCGGAAATCGCTGAGCCCGTGTTCAGATTGGAATACCATCTGCTCTCTTTGATGAATCCAATCTTGACCTTTCAAAACAGAGAATCTCATCTCATAGATGCGGTCTCAAAACATTTGTGTCTAGCGGTACTAGTACGCCCTTTCAGGTCTACTGTATTGCGACCGGCACATCTGTAACTCCAACTTTATATTCTTCTTACCTCGAGCAAGCTCTGCTTCTCGATAAGTCGAATTTAAGTTCACAATTGCTTCTAGCAGTAACTGGGATGCCCATTCCGGGCTTACCATACCTGCGATCAGAACAATTGTACCTTCTATGGCATTTTGCCTTCCTCATATTGCTTGGGTCATCTACCTCGAGCAATTTGAAAAGACGAAACCATAGAACTTCCCATTTATGATCATTATATTCTTGTGATTACTAATGGATGTGGTCTTGTTTTAGAAATTTTCGAAAACTAACAATGGCAGCTTCATTAACCATTACCTTCGATGAGGACAAGCACCAAATCATGCTTCAACAGAAGCAAACCACGCGCACCTACAAGCGCCCCATCAGCTGCCGAAGTGTCAACTCCCTCGGCAACTCCGTAAACTCCGGGTCGACCTCGACTCCCCGGACTATCATCTTCGGGACGCTGGGACCATTCCCACTTCCCGAGGAACAAACTGCTCCCTCCAAGAAGCAGAAACTCGCCTCTCAACGTGTCACTACCGTGACACCAAAGGCGAGCACCAGAAGGCCTGAAGCCCGTGGCAGCCCCACGAAGCCTCAGCCTGCAAACAACCAGGTCTACCCCAAGACTTGGTCCCCAAGACCTTCACCAAAACAAAGAAGGTCCCAAACATCAACTAAGCCAGCATTCCTGGCCCCACTCAAGGAGAACCAGTTCTATCCTCTTGCCTATATGAAAGAGGAGAGACCCATCTCCAACCTGACTCCCAAGTCATCCCAGCATGAGCCGGCTTGTTCCTACAAGCCCAAAATCAAGTCATGCATCACAAGGCCTCCACAAGCACCTGCTAAGGCCTACAAAACTGCGGTTCGACCCTTCATATCTACAGGGGCCGAACTTCAAAATTCAAAGCTTCGCTGCAACTGGCGAAGGATAGGGTTCGCATCCTATCCTTGCCTAGCTACAGAGAAGACAGGCTCGGCTGCTGCGCCCGAGGGAGCACATCCTTCATCGTCAAAGCCCAGTCAGAGCTGACCGAAGCTCAAATTGCTCGCCGTATACGCCGCCGCGCGTTATACCGGCAAAAGAGACTACAGAAGCAAAGGACCCAGCCTCCCACACTTCAAGTCTCTCCCAAATGGGTCGAAAAAGAAAGACCCAACCAAGTTGCTGCCGTCCATATGGTTGGAAAAAACCAGAAGGCGCCAAAAATCAGCAACAAAAATCCATGTCCGACGTCCAATGACCCGCAGCGTCTCCAGGACAAGAAGACATTCAGAAGAATCCCCTGCTCCTTCAAGCAAAGGACAGCAGAGTGATCCTTCCTCAAGCTCCTCTTCAAAAAGAATGAGCCCCAGCTCAGTCACCAGGACAGTTTCTTCGTTCGAATCACGAAGGATGAATGTCTTGGCTACAAATTCTGAGCCACCACCCCGCAATCCACCTCCAGAAGATGCGATCACCCGCATCCAGCAGTTGGAACAGGGCCAGCAGAGGATTGAAACTCTGATGGAAAACCTTCTCCTCGCCTTCCAAAATCAGGCGAACAATGAACCTCCTCCGAATCATCAAGACGACGAGGTAAATAGAGAAGAAAATGAGTCACGCGCCCTTACCAAAAAGGACGTAGACGGTATCCTCGCCAAAGCAAAAGAAGAGGATATACTGAAAGAGCATGGGATCAAGCCACCATACCCCTTATGGATGGACTCGGTCCCGTTCCCCACCAAATTCAAGCATCCTACTCTCCAAACATATACGGGGAAAGGATCAGCCAGACAGCACGTCATCCACTTCAAGATCTTGACGGGAGCTATCGCGGATCAAGATGCACTCAAGATCCGCCTCTTTGCAAGTACCCTAAAAGGTACGGCCTTCGATTGGTACTCCCACTCTGCCGGAGGACTCAATCCAAAACTGGGCCATGCTAGAGACACGCTTCCTCACTCACTTCAAAGGTGAAGATCACCCCGCTACTATGGCTCAGCTGTGCAGCCTAAAACAGGGGGAGAATGAATCAACATATGACTTCATTCACAAGTGGAAAGCAATGGCATACAAATGCTCTGATGTATTGCCACAAGCGTCGCTAGTCGACATTTGCCGAAACAACATGAGAGCCAGAATCCGCTCCATGATCATCGGCAACAAATCAAAAAACCTGGGAGAACTCATAGAAGCTTCCATGGAAGCTGAAACGGTGATTAAAGACCTCAACAGTCAGAAATCATCAAGAAAAGAGCCAACCACCATTGCAACCTCAAAACCAAAGAAGAAAGAGGTCCTCAATGTGCAGACCAAGTCAGCTCCTCAGCCACCAAAGAAAGCTGAAAACAAAGCTGTTGGTAAGAGACCTGAACTCTCAGACGCTTTCAAAGAACGAGTAGAGAAGAAATCCCGTTTGATGAAGATGTTGATGAATCTTCGGGGCTCTTGTGGCAAACGGCAAGCTCACCTTGCCTGAACCAAAGAGACCGGGTGATGTTGGCAAAACCAACGATCCTCGGTACTGTCCATACCACCAGATGATCTCGCATCCTCTCAATCAATGCTTCGTTGTGAGAGAGAAAATAAATGAGATGTGGAAAAAACGGAGTCATCACCTTTGACAAAAACTATGGGTCTGCCTCCGTCAACATGGTGACATGTGGACAAACATCAAAATCACAGAAAAAGAAGATCACTACTTCCTTCAAGGTGATAAACTCAATCCAAGCGTCCGAACAACTGGTTCCTTACCCGACACCAGACGGACAACCGATATGGGTACATCCCGATCTCCTGGAAGATGAAAATTGGGAGGTCGTGAAAACAAAGCCTACAGCTCAACAGCGAAGGCAGGCTAGGAAACATCTCCTCAAGCTCAAATGGCAAGAGAATACCCAGCCAAAACTAGAGGTCAAAGAAAAGGCAGAGGCTTCCTCTACCGCTTCACTGGAGGTAACAAAAACATCCCTTCCAGAGACTTCAAAGGGGGTAAGGAAATTCACTCTCAGTGATTTCATGCCACCTCAATTCAAAGAAGCCATGCAGGAGACATCATACTCTTGCAATTCGGTAGTTGGATTCTCCATTGATGGATACGAGTCCAGCGACTCCGATGATGGATTCGAATCCAACTACACAGATGAGTGGGAGGAGTCCCTTGAAACAGGAGAATATCTCTCCGATGAAGAATGGGTTCCTGAGTCTCATCTTATGCCAGTAATCTGGTATAACCCCTACAGCAACAAGGATCCTGGTCTGATGATGAAGAAGACCAAGTAGCTGTACAAGAAAATGCTGCTGAACCAGCACCTCTCATTACTCCAGTGGAAATCAACAATGTTGAGCCACAAAGAGATGATGAAGAAGAAGATCCGGCTCCCATGCCTGATCTTGAAGAATATGCAAGGATCTTGCAGCGACTCGCTCTAGAACAAGAGCAAGAACGCGTCAACGAGCCTCCTCGCAATCCAGAGCCTGAAGTCCCTGAAGACCACCAGGTACATCCTCCCTTAAATCCTGAAAATGGAGAAAATTACTGGATAGACGATCCTCTTACATCCGAGGATGAGTCTGACTCCGATCAGGCAACGTCTCCCGTCAGAGCTTACTGTAATGTGATAATTCGGGATTATAGCTCTTCCGAAGCATCGTCTGATGAAAGCACTTACACTCCGGCTTCGCAAACACAAACTGCGAATGAATCCTTTGAAATGCTTCTTCGGCGTCTCGTCGGGTAAGTTCCACGGATTCTTAGTTCGGAAAGCTGGAATAGAGCTTGACCCCATAAAAGTCAAAGCCATTCTAGAAATGCCCTCTCCAAGAACCTTGAGAGAACTCAAAGGGCTTCAAGGGAGATTGGCCTACATCAGACGGTTCATCTCCAATCTTTCGGGGAAATGCCGTCCATTCTCCCGGTTGATGAAAAAAGGTGTAAACTTTGTCTGGGATGCTGACTGTGAAGCTGCTTTCCAAGACATCAAGTCATACCTGACAAAACCTCCAGTGTTAGCTGCTCCTACCACTGGAAAACCATTCATCTTGTACACAAGAGCCCTTGATCACTCTCTGGGAGCTCTGCTTGCGCAAGAAAATGATCAAAGAAAAGAAGCTGCTCTATATTACCTCAGCCGCATGCTAGTAGGTGCAGAGCATCGCTACTCTCCAGTTGAAAAAGAATGTCTTGCAGTGATGTTCGCCGTACAAAAGCTGCGTCACTACTTGCTTTCCAACACAGTCTACCTGGTCTCGAGGGTCAACCTCTTGAAGGTCCTTGTCACAAAGGCAGGTTCTCTCAATGCTCGACTGGCAAAATGGTCCATCATTCTGTCACAATTTGATATTAGGTATGTACCACAAAAAGCAATCAAAGGGCAAGCTCTAGCAGACTTCCTCGCAGAGCATCCATTGCCTAAGGATTCTCCACTCAGAGATGATCTCCCAGACGAACCAGTCTACAATGTGGAGACTTTCTCACAAAATGCCTCCTGGGACATGTACTTTGACGGTGCAACCAGGACAAATGAAAAAAGACAGCTGATCTCGGGAGTTGGCATCCTCTTTGTTAGCCCCGACAAATACATGATTCCACACGCTTTCTCGCTACTGGAACCATGCACAAACAATGCAGCTGAATATCAAGCTCTGATCTTAGGATTGGAACTCGCCATCGAATCCGGCATCACTATGCTGGAAGTCTTTGGAGACTCTCAACTGATCGTCAACCAGATGAATCAGAAATTTGAAGTCAGGAAGCCAGATTTGCTGCCCTACTACAACAAGGCACAGTCACTTCTGCAAAAGTTTGACATCTGTCACATCACCCACATTCGTAGAGGTGAAAACATACGTGCAGATGCCCTAGCCGGACTTGCCGCATCCATGGCAATCCAGGAAGGGGAAAACATGCAAGTCACAGTGTGCGAAAGAAGAATCCTTCCTCCTCTTAACACACACCAAGCAGTTGCTGAATGCCACCAAGTGGTCGGAAGTCGGATTTCAATCCTTCAAACTTCAATTGGCGACTGGAGGGATCCGTTCATTGATTACATTATGTTCGGAATCCTACCTGAAGATCCAAAAGAACGGGTAAGCATCCAAAGGCGAACCCCAAGCTTCCATTTGGATATTCCTTCAAAAATCCTTTACAGGAAATCCTTCAACGGAGTACTTCTACGCTGCTTGTCACAACAAGAGGCTGAAGAAACACTCAAAGAAGTTCATGCTGGTCTTTGTGGAGCTCATCAGGCTGGACCTAAGCTCTATGATCAGATAAAAAGGTTAGAATATTACTGGCCTACCATGGTAGCTGACGCAATGCAATTTGCCAAGCGCTGCCAACAATGCCAAGTTCATGGAGATTACATTCACATGCCTCCAGAATGGCTACATCCTACAGCGATCTCATGGCCTTTCGAAGCCTGGGGTATGGACATCATAGGTCCTATATCTCCCCCTTCAAGCAAAGGTCATCGCTTCATCTTCGCCGCTACGGATTATTTCTCCAAGTGGTCAGAAGCATTTGCATTTAACGAAATGAAGACCTCATCAGTCCTTCACTTCCTACGCACCAACATCATTTGTCGTTTCGGTATACCCAAAAGATTCGTCCATGATAACGGACCACAGTTCCGGGATCATCGATTCTACAGGTTCTGCGACAAATACAAAATTCAAAGCTGTCCTTCGACTCCATACAATCCGGCAGCAAACGGGTTAGCAGAAGCTTTCAACAAGACACTCTGCAAAATCCTCAAAAAAATGGTCTCTAATCACAAAAGAGACTGGAGCGACAAAATGTCTGAAGCTTTGTGGGCCTATCGAACCACCGTTCGAGGACCAACCCATAGCACACCATTCTCCTTGGTCTATGGATGCGAAGCTGTCGTACCCTTGGAAGTACAAATTCCTTCCTTGAGGGTATCCTTGCAAAATGACATGACTCAAGAAAGCAATGTCAAATTGCGGCTCCATGAGCTGGACAATCTCGATGAGAGACGGCTCGAAGCTCAACAAAGCATTGAACTTTACCAAGCACGTATGGCAGGATCTTTCGATAAAAAGGTCAGGCAACGCGCCTACAAAAAGAATGACTTGGTTCTTGCGGTTAAAAAGACCAATGGTCTTCGCTCACAAGTCCAAGGCAAATTCGAGCCAAAATGGGAGGGACCCTACGTCATCGACAAAGTTTTCTCCAATGGCGCATACGCACTCCTAAATATGGAAGGTGACAGATGTATGCTGCCCATCAATGGCAAGTTCTTAAAGCGGTACTACCCTTGAAGACTTACCTAACTGGGTAAGAGCAATGCCTGTATGGCCAAAACCGGTTTCCAGGTACACGCTCGCTAAACCCACCCTTTTTTTAGAATTTTCATGTCAAATATTGAAATTTCTAGAAATCTAAAACAATGTTTACTTTCATCGTTTCATTGTTCAAAAAAAAAATATATATCCAAGTTTAGGAACCTTTCCCTAACTTGACCAAAATTTCCAACCCTTGAACCCAAAATTCATGGTTTGAAACAAAATCCGGATTCAGGGATTTCCACCCTAGTCCACCCTGCCTTTTACCGCCAAAATGGTTTTAGGTCAAAACTTATGACCCTCGTGTCTTTAAACAAAAAAAAAATGGTTTTTCAAAAACCGCGAGGAAGCGACGCTTAGTCGATACTCGCACAAATCGGAAGCAAGCGAACCACGTTCGACACTTCCAAAATCGCAGGGAAGCGACATTTCGTCAATACTTGCAAAATCCAAAACCGTGGAAACGCAACATTTCAGTTGATATCCACAACCCAAATTTCAAAGGTTCGAAAAAACCTAAAAAACTGTGGAGACGCAACATTTCAGTTGATATCCATAACCCAAAGGTTCGAGAGAAACCACAAATTTCAAAAATCGTGGGGAAACGACATCAAGTCAGTACCCGCAAAACCAAAATTTTTGAAAAGCAAGGATGCGACATTCCATCGATACTTGCACCCAAATCCGCGAGGATGCGACATTCCATCGATACTCGCAACCGAATGAGCAAGGATGCGACATTCCATCGATACTTGCAAGAACATTCAGCAGGGAGGCGACTTTTAGTCGATACTTGCATTTTTTGAAAACCAAACCGGCTATAAATGCCATCAAAACAGGCTATAAATGCCACAAACCGGCTATCAATGCCACCAAAAACAAAACCGGCTATCAATGCCACACAAACAAAAAACTTGGATTTCAAAAAAAAAAAAAAAATGGCTATCAATGCCACCAAAACAAAACAGGCTATCAATGCCACCAAAAACCGGCTATAGATGCCACAAAACAAACCGGCTATCAATGCCACCAAAATTGGCTATAGATGCCACAAACAAAAAAACTCGGCTATCAATGCCACAAGAAAAGCTGGCTCTCATGCCAAAATTGGCTTCCATGCCACAAACAAAAAACCTGGCTTTCATGCCAAAACAATCATTTGACAAAAGATTTTCACAAAATGACAACCTTTTGATCAAATCCCATTTAGCAATTACTTTTATCACAAAAAGATTAAAGTGAGCGTAGGGATAACAAAAAAGAAAGTGTTCACAAGCACTACAAAAAATAAGTACCAAAAAAATACAAGTGGTACCAAAAAAAAGTGTTCACAAGCACTACAAAAAAATAAGTACCAAAAAAATACAAGTGGTACCAAAAAAAAAAGAAAAGAAAGAAGGATGGTTTCTGTATACAGGAGCTCAATCAAAAATGGTCTCCAGCCAAGAGTTCAGCTCCCCAAGCAGACTTTTAGCCTCAGCCGTCAAGGATTCCAAGGCACGCTTCTTCAGGAAACTTGCCATGAGATGCTGGAGTGGGCTGTACACCTTCTCTCACACCAGGAAGCTTACCTCGAGCAGCTTGCCATTGTTCATCCTCATCAGACTTCCTTTTGAGAACCCGTTCGGCCTCTGCAACCTGGTGAATCAGGGCACTCTCCCTGTCGCGAGCTTCTATTATGGCAGTCCCACTTGGCAGCGACTTGTGCCTGCAGATGCTCAAGACGTTTCCTGGCCTCATTCGACCTCCCTATCAAGGATGTTAAGGTCATGTGTCAGCCCGATGATGGTTAGCTCTTCTTTATTCCTCTTTCGGACTGCCACCTTCCTGCTTTCTGTAGCCTCATCCAGGTCAGACTTAGCCTTATCAGCAGGATCCAGGAACATCTCCTTGAAGAACTGGTCATCAGCCAAACTCACGGTCTCAAACCACTTGTCACCCAGTGCAATGATCCTATCAACGATCGCCCTGGCACCTGTGACATCCGCACCAGCTTCTTCAGCATCACTGAGAATCTCCTGCACATGCTGGATCATGCCAAATCCGACTTCCAAGTGCCCAGAAAAGAGAGTCTCAATCCAAGAGCTCACAACTCGCACCACCACCTTCTTCGCAAAAAGAAGAGATGGCCCAGCTGAGGATTCGCCCAACTCTGTTGGTCGGCTACTCATGTCATCATCTGTTGAAAGAGTAACAAAAGAACTCTTTCCAGCTGAAGCTGCTCCTGCTCGGGAAGGAATCTCAGCGCGAGGAATCTCCTCAATACTGTCAGAGCTGGTCCCGGGAATCTCTACCTCTGGATCAACCTCTGGCATCTCTTGCTCTGGAAGCACGGATCCTCCTCTGTCACTTCAAAATCTGCAAAGGAAACACAAAAAGGTATGAATATGACCCTGTTTGAAAATCATTATCAGAGTTATAACTACAAAATACCTTCTTCGACGACTGGCGGAACACTCTCTTCCTCCATGAACTCATCGAAAGCATCATCAACATTTGCGTCCATCGATGGTTCAAAGTCATCAGAACCCTGTGGCAAGTCAGCTGGCAACAAAAAAAATGTGTGTTAGCAAGCCAAGTCGCAACTCAAAAAAAAAAAAAAAAAAAAAAAAAAAAAAAAAAAGAGCAAAAGAAGTCGTACCAATTGGAGATTCTGGATTTACTCCAGAGCCCGTCGGTTTCTTCTTCAGGTGCCTCGACAGGATCCATCACCACCTCATCGGTTGGGACCTCCGGCATCACCAAGTCTTCCTCTGCTAAAAAAAAAAAAGAAGAAAAGCAGAAACAAGAAGCAAATCATAACATGGAAAAAAATCCCATGAAAAGAAATGGAAAGAGAAAAAGGAAGAATCATACCTTCACCGACGGTCTCTTCTTCTCGGCTTCTCTTCTCTGGAGGCTCGTCAGCATCCACTGGCACATCCTCATTGATAGTAAGAGGAACTTCCAAGTTAGGAGAGTCCTCATGCTGCCCCTTGCTACTATGATGACTCCTCCTCCTCTTACTTCTGCGGGCTCGCTTCTTAGAAGAACCTACCCCGCTGTCAGAGTCAGGTTTCCCACTTGACTCATCACTAGATGGTCTGCTCTTGCCAGTAGACTCCACGGAAGCTTGCCTCTGTGCCGCTTGCATCCAAGCGCCAAGTTCGGCTTCCTCCTGTTCTAGCTGCTCCAAAGCCTCGTCAGGTATTTCTCGAACAGCTTCAGAACCGATGACGCCCTGGTCACCGAGAAAAGCCTATCTTGTGCTTCTCTCCAGAAAGGAAGGACCAAACTTCCTCTCGCCGGATGCCATCCGACTTTCCAAGGCCCTTTCCAGATGCCAGCTTCACATCAAGCTCCTTCCTGGAAAGTCCCCGATATGCCGAAAAGCTCTCCGCGAACCACTTCGCAAAGCCGGGCAGTACGGGAAGTCAGCAACACAGGATAAGAAATCATGGCTGTAGTGTCTTCAGCACTATAGAAAGCCCATGCATTTTCTCCCGTCTTGTAAGCCTCCAAAGCGCTTCACCATACTTGAAGGCGCTCCAACAACGCCTTGAGAAAAGCCAAGCTGCAAAGCAAAGCGAGAAGGTACATACGGCTGGATATCGACGAAAAGATGTCTGCGGTACACCATCGTGCCGACACGTATGCTGAAAAGCCACTCTCTCTCTGCATTTGTCAAGGAATAATGCCTTCCCGACCCCGCCCTGGTAGAGTCTCGGGAGGCACCAAAATCAAAAGCCTTCTTCCGCAACTCCGGAGAAAGCTTTACTGAAGATTGCCCCATCTCGACGTCCCTGAACCGTCGGATCCTCATACGGGCAAACAAAGTGATTCAGACACGGCTTTGCCCTTAGCCAGTCGAATCATCAGAGGATCATCATCCTGTGCAGCACCCAGCCGATGGAAGCCAGGACAGTGGTATACATACCACGAATAAAAGACATGGGCTGAAAATACCCTATTCATGGGAAGCCCAAGCCGAACCAGAAAAGCAGCAGCCTGCAGTTCGGTACACAGGTAGGAGTAAAGAGCAGGCACCAAAGCAAGCTGCTCTCCAAACGCCATCTGACAAGCCGGGAAAATACAATGCGGCCTGATGTGCGTTCCATCTCCTCCAGCAAATACAGCCTCACCAAGCCAATAAGTGAGGTAAAACAGCGAGATCTCTCCGCAGTGCAATGTCAGGACATATGGCGTTTGTGCTTGCACAGAAATCTCTCAACTCTTCTTGCATGGCCAAGATCTTCTTTGAACTTGGATCCTGAGCTCCAGCTTCCTGGGTCATGCTATCAGAAGGCTCCCTACTATTAAAGAAGTTGGGGAATGAAGAGCAAAAACTCTTCCAACTGCTGGATCTAACTTTCGAACCCCCCTTCTCCTTCAAAAAATCATAGAAGGCGACGAGCTGAAAGTATAGAAGCCTGAACTCCTCAGACTGCCCCTCGAGGACGCTGTCAATCGGCATAAACTCCTCATAGAGTTTGCCGAGGATGGGCAATCCGGTAATGGCACTCAACTCCTTCAAAGAAAAACCAATCTCACCATTCGTCACAACGAAGGTATTGGTTTGAGGGAGGAACGACTCCAGCATAGCCATGAAGGCCTCGTCGGAAAAGATCACGGTCTCCCTAAAAGCGCGGACCGCATCAAAAATCCCGGCTTCCTTCAAAACGGCGCCACCAATCAGCAGGACGCGATCAGTCCACGACTTCCACTCGGAGTCAGCATTGAAGCGGCCACGAAGTCGGAAAGGCTTGATCCAATTGCTGCCGTCACCGCTGAAAATACCAAGGCCCACCGGTCTCAAATCGACCGACGGATAATCAGAGCCCTGGTAGCCGCTGGATGGCATCAACAAGTCCATGTCAACAGGCGACCTCTCCGTATATCCAGGAGAACCGCCGACAAAAACCCCGGTCTTGATTACATTTGTCCTTCTCACCCAACTTGGAGGATCTTCCCTCTTAGGGCACGTGGGGGCAAGGCTCAGAATCGAGACGGTGCGATCAAACATCGACCGGGTAGTAACAGTCTTCTTCTCACCATCTGCTGTGAAGGAAAACTGAAAAGATCTCCTCTGGTATGTTATGTCGTCAGGGACTGCATCACCAAAGAAGAAGGTAGGCTTGGGCAAAACGCTCTGATCTTCCATCAGCCATGGACGACTGCTTACCATGATCTTATAGAATTCCTCTCCCTTGAGAGTGATCAGTCGCTGCCTCATCTCATCTCTGTTGAGGGAGTCGCACTCTTCCAGATTTCTCTCAACATACTGGACCTCCTCGAAAGCCTGCTGAACGGCCGGATTAGAGGATCTAGAAGATCGACGAGGTACGCTTGTAGCAGGCTCTTTACCCTTGTTCGCTCTGGAGGAACCACCTGAAAAGGATGGAAAAGAAAAAGATCAAACATCAAAATGACAGAATCTCGCTAAAAAAAATCTGGCGAAATTTTGACATGATGACGGGGCAATTCCGAAGAAAAGGAACTATCCCGAAAGAAATAGAAAGCTTGAAGATGGGCTCAACATCGCTGCGAGCTCCGAAACTCCAAACTTTCGAAACCTAAAAGTCTCCGCAAAATCAGGAAGGGCTCAACATCACTGCGAGCTCCAAGTTCCCAAATTTGCAAACACTTTCAGGTATGCAATCACATCATGCTACAAATTTAATTTACAAATTAAAGGCATGCATGAACATCTAGATTTGCGAAAAAAAATGCATTATCATGATGAGAAAACAAAAAAAAAAAAAGAAAGAAAAGAAACTTTCTCAAAAAAAAAAAGGGAAAGAAAACAAAAAAAAAGGAAAGAAAAGAAACTTTCTCTAAAAAAAAGGGGGAGGAGAAAGAAAACAAAAAAGAAACGAAACTCTCTCAAAAAAAAAGGGAGGGAAAGAAAAAAAAAGAGAAAAAAAAAAAAGGGGGCTGGCCCACAGGCCACGTGGCCGTACGGCCAGATCCGTACGGATCTGTCCGTACGGCCCACACAAAAAAAAAACAAACATGAAAAAAAAAGAGAAAGAAAAGAAAAAAAAACACGTGTAAAAAAAAAAGAGGGAAGCAAACACGTGGGAAGAAAAAAAAAGAAAAAAAAAAGAAGAAGAAAGAAAAGAAAGAAACAAAAAAAAGAGAAGAACTTTATCTTTCCTACAATGGAGTTTTCTTGAAAAAAAAAGGGAGAACTTACTTGAAACCATTGATGGAGAAGAAGAAGAAAACTCTTGAAGATCTTGAAGAAGAAAAGCTCTTGGTCTTGAAGCCCTCTTGAGATTATTGCAAAAGAAAGTAATAAGAGCAAGAGATCCAACCTTCCCCTTGCTTTTATAGAGGAGAGCAAACCAAAGAAGGAAAGAAGAAAGAGGTAAGTGTTACTAATTAGTAACCTTACCAAAAGAAAGAGATTAGAAAGATTCTTTCCCAAAAGAAAGATATCTTGAGAGATTTTCTCCCAAAAATCAATCTATGACGGATTCTTTCCCAAAAGAAAGATATCTTGAGATATCCTATCCCAAAATAAAGGGATCTTGAGAGATTTTCTCCCAAAAATCAATCTATGACGGATTCTTTCCCAAAAGAAAGATATCTTGAGATATCCCATCCCAAAATAAAGGGATCTTGAGAGATTTTCTCCCAAAAATCAATCTATGACGGATTCTTTCCCAAAAGAAAGATATCTTGAGATATCCTATCCCAAAATAAAGGGATCATGAGAGATTCTCTCCAAGTAAAGATATTCTTAGATATTCTCTATCCAAAATGAGATATTTTTGGATATTCTTTACAAAAATGACACCATATGAGATCTAAGCCATTTCAAAAGCTTAAGGTCCCATGGGTTAGCCCATACGAGCCAGGTTTGACCACCTAGGCACAAAAAAAAAAAAAAAAAAAGAAATAAATTTTGGGCTTTTAGTCAAGAGAAATCCCTCTTACCAAGAGCATACAAAAATGGTTCCATGCCTCTTTTGAGTTGATTGGACCATACAAAAGAAAATTCCAAGCCCCATGAGCTTCCAAAAATCAAGCCATCCAGCCTCATCTACCAAATTGAGCCAAAATCTTGAAATTGACATTCCACAAAAATCAAACCAAATCCTGGTCCCCTAACTTGCCACATACAGCCTGTTAGGTCACAAGACCAAAACCAAAAACCAAAACCTGATCCCCTAACTTGCCACATACAGCCTGTTAGGTCACAAGATCAAAACCAAAATTGATCCCCCAACATTCCACATACAGCTTGTTGGGTCACACGATCAAAACCAAACCCGACCCCCTAACCTGCCATATATAGCCTGTTAGGTCACAAGGTCAAAACCCAAAATCCACATCCCTGATGTCATCTTCAAAACTTTGCCTCGAGATGGTACGTGATCCCTTTCACTACCATTAACAGAAACAAGAGAGCCAACCTAGTTGGAATCAACGCCAGTGTTTGTGGTTGTGTGATTCAACGCACACATGGATTACCCTGTGCGCATGAGATTGCAGAATATATAAGTCAAAGGCGGCCTATTCCTCTAAGTTGTATACATCAGCATTGGTGTAAGCTTGCTATGTTGCCAACCGCCCCATCAATGACGAGTTCTTCTGTGTGTATGGATTGTAAGGCAGATTTGGAGTTACTCGAAAAACAGTTCAATGAGTATGATTCCACGAGAAAACTGCAACTTCTAAAGAAGATACGAGAGCTATCTATGCCAGACAGTACTCATTTGATAGAACCCGAAGTAATATCGAGAACAAGAGGTGGACCAAGTATGAAACTTGACACCTCAACTCGACAAGATCCAAGCGCTTTTGAGTTGGTACCGTCTGCACAAGATAGCTACTCTCCTAAATCAGTAGCAATGACAGATGTTAAAAATAAAGAAAGGATGGAATGCAAACCAAAGAAGATCGGAAAGATAAGGGCGATTTGTACGAGGTCAAAGAACATCAATAATTACGTGCTCTCGTTTCCAATGGGGTTGAGACCTTATATTAAAGTTGTAAAGGACATTGCAACTGATGGTAATTGTGGCTTTAGAGCCATTGCTGGATTAGTTGGCCTATCTGAGGATGAATAGAGATAAGTCAGGAGAGATTTATTGCAAGAACTGCTTGGACATGTAAACCACTACAAACAATTATATGGGGTGGAGAACAGGGTTGAGGAATTGGTTGAAACATTATCATACATGGATGACAACCCATTGGTGGACTACTGGATGACTATGCCTAACATGGGACATCTAATAGCATCCCGTTATAATTTGGTGTTATACCATTTGAGCATAGATCAGTGTCTGACTTTCCTTCCATTGAGATCTATGCCAGTGCCGATACCTTCTTGGAATGAGAGAACAATAGGTTTTGCTAATTGTTGACACCAAAAATGTCACTTTGCCTCTTCAGGATCCAAAGAGCTACATGAAGCCGCAACCTGCCATAAATAGGCAATGCTGCTTCCAAAAATCAAATCTGTCAGAATCAAACAAAAACTGCAAGATTCATCCAGACAGCCAAAAGAGGAGTACACAAGAAGTTTCAAGCCATTTCAAGATCATTTGGCCTAACTTCGCTTCTCCGACAGCCAAATCAAGCCTCTCGGCGGTAAAGCTCTCCGGGACCATGGTTTCCGAGACAGAACCTATGGATCATCTTAAAATGACTCCAATAGGTTCCCTGTCAAATTTCAAGTCAATCGGACATCGGTTGACCGCACGTCAAACCGCGACATCTTCATCGCGACAAAAAGCAAGTCTACAGGTGATAGGACCCCAAACGGCTTCAAAACTCAAACAAAAGCCTATGGTTGGTCTTATTTATTGCTCAAGAGGCTTCACACCAAATTTCAGGTCATTCCGACATCGTTTGACCCAGTTTCAGCTTCTGACGGGAAATCGGCAACTCTGCGCGACAAAGTCTTCGGCTTTCTCAGGAAATTGGAAACTTTGCAAAATAAAATGCAAGGATTCTCATCAGGTTTCCTACAAAGAAATCAGGCCAATAAATGGTCAAAATGTCAAGGAAAAGTACAGAAGAAAAAAGAATCAGAAAAAAGCAAAAACGGACGCAAAACGGGACACGAAAGGGGGAAAACCCCCCCAGGGTCGCAGGCCCCTGCGACCCTGGCCCAAGGTCGCAGGCCCCTGCGACCCTGGGCCAGGGTCGCCGGCGACCATGGACCCCGGGGTCGCCGGGAAAGCCCCGGAAACCCCGGTTTTCGCCGTTTTTTCGCGATTCGAGATGCCCAGCCTCTGGTACTTTCCAAAATTCATGCTTTTGAGACACCAAGTCCTCTGACATCCGTCCAAAACACGGGTAAATCATCAAGAGTATCGAAGACAGTATTGATCGCCACCCGGTCAACCAAAAAAAGTGTGCTTTCCACCCAACCGATCGAGAAATCGACAGGACAGATGGCACCGACCCGCTGTTGGCAACAAACACCTGAAATTACATGGTCATCTGATGTCGATCTACATGAAGATCTATCGATGATCATCGACAGAAGAATTCCAAAAGACTTGGCACGGCCCGCGACTCTTCAGCTGCTCGGCGACCACTTAATGCGATTAATTGACTAGCTTTATTACAGTCATTAATCCATTTCTTTGGACGGCCCAATCAGAAGCAAGCATTCGGGAGTTACAAGTCAAGAGATTCATGGCATTTAACCCATGAAACTCCTCCCATCATGGCGATTAAAGGCGATTAAATGCCCTCAATCTCCTCCGGCCAATCAGAAGCCAAGAAAAAGGAGTTACAAAATAAACAATTCAATTTTGTAACTCCTCCCATTATGCGGCTTAATGACATTAAAAGCCCATAAACCCACCTAAAAGGCTACCTAAAAGCCTATAAATAGGAGGGCTCTCCAAGAAGAAAGAACATCAGAAAGATCGGAAAAAACAACGAACATCAGACAGCAGTCAGAAATCCAGAGAAAAGAAAAAGAGAGAAAACTCTGCGGAAGTTCTACACCGGCCACCGCAACAAGGTGACAAAAGTCCCTTGGGGGTTACCCCCCCCCCCCCCCAAGGTCCTTGCCTTCTCCTCCTGCCTCCAATGGCTTAGATATGGCTTTTCAGCCCGTCTACTCGGCTTTTTATTGGATATAGGACCTTCATTTGGTCTTTGTCTTCTAAAAACCCGAGGTTATAGCCAAGCCAAGCGAATCAATAGCATCCTCTGTTCTCATCTGCATGGATGATGGCGAAGCCCACATATGGCTTGCGACCGTCAATCTAAACGAGTCCCCCACAATCTCCTGAGAAGTTAGATCCTCCTTTTCTTGCTTTTCATTGTAGTTTGTATTTTTTTAAAAGAGACAAAAATCACAATTCTTGTCTTTCATTGTTGATAAGGATTGTAAATCGGCTATAAATGCCAAAATCGGCTATAAACGCCAAAAATCGGCTATAAACGCCAAAATCGGCTATAAATGCCAAAAAAATGGCCTTTCACGGCAAATCAAGAAAATGTCTCTTTTCTTAAATATATGTGCAATGGAAAACTTGAAAGAAGTTGATTTCCTTTTTTACTTGCGAAGGTTAATCCCTGGATTACCACTTGCAATTCCAAGTAAAATAGAAAATCTGGCACACCCACAAAAAAAAAGAAAATGTTGATGCACGCCCCTGCCCCCCGGTTACGAAAGGGTCGGACCCGACGGACTCCCACGTCCGCCGACCTCGGTAGGAACCGAGCAGGAGCGCGGTCCATCACTAATCGAAATCATTTTATGCATTTGTTCTTAACACCCGGTCATCCAATTCCGCCTATTGCAAATGAGTGGAAACATATTCATCGTTCTTGTGCGAATGGTTGGGAGACTCCATACAGGGATCGGATTGTTCAATTCAAAGAACTCATAACTCCCGACGTATCAACAGCTGAGACAATTGATTTGGATTGAGTGTAATTAATTGAATGCAAGCATGTTTATGTTGAATGTAACATGTTTTTCCAAACATTTAATGAATCAAAGAATGTGTTTTACATTTTACATGCATTCTATGAATGGTGGGTGTTTATTAATTTACGTACATCGTGTGTTAAATACATTTACAGGTTTTCATATTTCCCGGAATTAAAATGTTCACAACTGAACCTCCGTACGGATACACAGGTCCGAACATTTTCAGACTGTTCGGACCTAATTGTCTGAACATAACCAATTTGTTCGGAACTTAAGTGCCAAACATATTCATGTTGTTCGGAACTGAGTTTCCATACATAAGTTTAGTTTACCCATTTACAAGGTTTTTCACATAACATCTAGTAGATTTTGACCTGTACATATGTAACAATTCAAGCATAATCCATAATAATCAAAGATAACATCATTTAATTAAAATCCACTGTCTACAAGTACATCCATAGTCAAATTAAAGTTAACATAGTCTTAAAATAACCATTCAACCACTTAAACAAAAGCATAATAATTGTTAATTATTTTGGTCAATTAAAAAAAGTCTTTAAACTTCTTCAACTGTCCCTTCCCCTCCTAGTCCTGGTGTGACTGTAGCTTTGTGAACTCATGTGAGGTTGTCGAAAGGTTCGTTGAGCAACGTCAATTAAAACTCCCCGTAACACATGTGCCACCTGATTCACATGGGTATATAGTCCCCACGGGTCTTCAACTCAATGGTCCTCACCTTTTTATGTCACTTCATCAAGAATGATCCATCTGAATTACGCTACTGATAGTCAATCATACCGCTATCGCTAGGCTGATTTTCTTCGGGACGGGGCGCAAAATTAGAATGAAAGTTTGGGTGCTGTAATATCCTCCAGGATACTCGTACATACCAATTCATATACCCGAGAACACAATTTGCAGGACGCCTAACTGGTTGACTACGGTTCAATGCAGATAGTAGGTGATTAGGCCATCCCTCCCAAACTTGATTGATATATTGATACGTGATTTGATAGTCACGGGCAGTCGGACCTCGCGTAGCGCGAATAGGGGCTAATGGCAGTGGAGGAATAGTCTGAACTCTCCCAAACTATCTGAGTACCCTGTCTGGATGATAAGGCTCAACAACATCCATGCATTTGATGCATCCACAGTAGTATGCCACTTGATTGAAAGGGTGATATTGTCTAACATCACGATATGGGTCCCAAGTCACCTAAAAGTAGTGAACCCAAGCGTAAGATATGAAAGTATATAATACAGAATAATAACTTAATCCGATACAATCTGTACAAGAAAAGTCAAGTTAATTACCTGGTCATTACTCATGGAATCAAGTCTCTCTCATAATCCTTGTAAAGGAGCAGACTCTCTATGAGGAGTCGGAGCCAAACATTCAAAGTGTTCGTACACCCAAGCTTTTAGTAGAGTCAAATAATCGGCTATTTGTTTCACTTCATTGCTGGTTGCTAACCCCAACTGCCTATATAAGTATGCTAGTGCAGCAGTACCCCATGCATATGAACGTATGGCCTCTACATCCACGAGTTGTGTAAGAAAAATGATCGGCACCCGTGTGCCACTCTTGTCAGTGAACAACGTACAACCCAACAAGTATAGAAGGTAAGCTCTTACCGCACAGTCAATCATCTTGTCGCCATCATCGTTAGATACACCGGCAAACCTTTCCCGTAACCACTCCAATCTAACTGATTGGCCCGCACCTGCATTAGCTCTTCATGTGCCTCTACCGGTTCTACTCCTAGTGAATCAACATGGAGTGCTTGAGCTTCTTCATATGACATTCTTTCATTAAAAAATAGTCCGCCATATCACTGAGATGCCTAGGATAGATGCAACATCATCAAAGGTAATGGTCATCTCACCAAAAGGCATGTGAACGGTGTTAGTCTCAGGTTGCCACCTTTCCACAAAACCAAATACAATAATCTTATTGACAGAGCGGTAAGATGCAGTCGCTAAGGGAGCCAATCTGGACCTCGAGACTAAATCTCTAAACCTATCAGACTCATTCAGTTGCCACAATGGCACTTTCTGACCATGACTTAGACATTTCAGTGGTCCTCAGTCCTACATTCAACCATTAATACATTATTAAAAAATTAACAAATAAATAAAACTTTCATATGAAACAAGTGAAACACATCTGTTGAATCCAAATGAACCCAGCTATATGTGTATCAAAGCTGGTCAATAATGACCTATCTTCTGGCCCCGGAGCTGGTTGCTCTTCCATCTCTTGTTGTTCTTCAACATTCTCCTCAGATACCTCTGGTTCTTCTACAACCTCTTCTACTAGCTGACGTCGCTTCCTATTTAAAGCGGTAGATCGCACCCTAGAAGAACTTGGCCGGTCCATTTCTGAAATACGAAAATAAAATTCTTATTTGATTGGATCTCTGTATGTACGGACCTGAGTGTCCGAACATATTACTTTCATTCGGAACTTTGTTTCCTAACAAAATTGCCTTGTTCGGACATTAGTATCCGAACATAACCAATTTGTTCGGACATTAGTTTCCGAACATTTACAATCCATTCGGTCAACCAGAGACCGAACAATCGCGATTTCTGAACCTAAAACCTCGACAATGAGGGATCAAATGCAACTCAAAAGCATTAAAAAACAATAACATTGTTTGTCAAAACTTACATTGAATGAGAATCTATCCTAATAATAAGTTTTCATGGAATAAAAGGTAATCTAAGATGGAAAAAATGGTGAAGAATAGATAGGGAAGAAGAATAAATGGTAATGTCTGAAGGATCCATTTACCTTTGGAAGAGAAAAACGTGTAGAGGAATAGGAACGCTGGAGAGTCGCCGGAAAATCAAGGATCCCGTCAGTGGAGTCTTGTGTCTGGTTTGTGTGTGGGAAGAAATGGATGGAGATGTGTGTGAGAAGAAGAAAGAGGGGAATGGAGATATGGGTACTTTAGGAACTGTTGATGTGTGTGGAAAGAACTACTTTAACTTTTAAATTTTAGTAATATGTGTGGAGAGAAATTATGTGAGAAAAGGAAAAAATTGTGTGCCAGTAGAATTTCTCATTGGTTAGTTCCATAACGGGAACCCTGTTAGTATTTCTCCAAGTCTGACCTGTTTTAAGTCTTCTAATGGCACTTGTCACTACCAAGAAGAAAAGACAAACTACTCGTCTTCTTTAATAACCACCGGCATAAAAGGACGAAGGAGCTTTTCACTTTGTGCCCGTTCGGCAGGTCTACTATCTGCCTCTTATATTGCTTAAAAGAGGTTTCAAAAAGTCAAATGACTGTTTGGTAATTTGAACAGTAGCAAAAAGGGCAATAATGGAAATAGAGTTACAAGTCTAAAGCGCAAGGACGTGCGCGGATACGGTACATGTATCATTGTGGCATGGCCCGCTTAAATTATGGCCCACCTGTGCCACCGGCCCGACCCGCCAGGGAAAAACCCTGGCATGGCATGGCCCAGTGGCACGGCCCGCAATGGGGCGGGCTAGAGCGGGCCAGGCATGCCTCCATTTTATTTTTTTTCTGATAGAGTTACGTTTCGACATAGGTTTGAATTTAATTTTCGGTCAATAGGCATATTAGTTTTTCAATAATTACTTTTCCTAAACTTTTAATTAATATATACGTAAAGTAGTTCAAACTTATACAAACATTTAACAAATGATTGAGTGATTCAGAATAATTTAGTAATATTGACTCACATATTACATAAGTGTTATATATGAATTTTCTTTCTCTTATCAGATTAAAAGTAAAAATTAGAACACAAGTAGGGAGAATGACAAAGATATTTAAGTGGTTCGGTCAAACTCGACCTACTCCACTGAGAAGAGAGAACCATTTGGATCTTAACTTCTTGAAGGTTTCTAAATAGGATTACCTTCAACACCTTACAATCTTTTTAGAAAATAAAAAAAAAAGAATGAAAAACTTATAAATTACAGTGAAGGAAAAAGTAAAAAATCAAATTTGTAGTCCACTAATGTATTCTGCTGGATCAAAAAATCTTCCATTGATGATGTCAACTCTTGCTTCCTCTTATTTGCCAAATACCATTCTCGTAGGCAAATACAACACTCCACCGTTTCTTCAATTAGAGTTTTTCTTCTGTCATCTATTACACGTCCACCTGCACTAAAAGCCTGTTCTGATGCTACAGAAGATATAGGAATAGTCAATAGATCACGAGCCATGGCTGCCAACACCGGATAAATGCTTTCTTGTTGCTTCCACCAGGCTAAAAGGTCAAAACTAGATGTATCATGCACCCGTATTACACCGATGTTAAGATATGATGATAACTTTGTCACAGTGTTACTTGAGCTTGAGCTGGATGCCATGCCCGAGGATAGAGAAGAATACCACACATCTCACTTACCAACACCTGTTTGCTGGACTTCTGAATTGCCCATACTAAGCCCAGCTGTACCCATTTGCTCATAATAAAATTGAAAAAGTGCTTGTAAATTTGCCCTTATATTTGAAAAAAAACATTTAAATCTATATAGTTCATATTTTTATTTATTCCATCAATAAAAAACTAAACACCACTTAATTTTAACCTTAGATCAAATACAGCAGCTAAAGAAAATTTCATTGGAGCCTCTTTCCAATATTTATTAAAATTTTCTTCCATGTCTCTAATAGTGCTACCCAGTAAAAAATGATCTCTAAATCTACTGTATTGTAAAGTAATTTTAAAAAGCTTCATTAAAGCTTCATTAGATGTAGGATAATATGACCCAAAAAAAATAATGTTGAAGTATAAAAAGGTTCTAATAAATCTCTTATATGGGCACATAACTCCCAATGTTCATCACTAATCATCAAATCTTGTGCATGAAAAGCACAAATTCATTCAAAATAGTTTTTCGAGAAAGTGCCTTGTTTAACAAATCATACATAGAATTCCATCTATGTTCTACCTCTTTAGGCATTTTAATAGCTGATACGCCTTGTCTTGCACATATTTGGGCATACAATTATCTTTTTTGTGCGGAGTAAAAAACAAATCTAGCAATGTCTTTTATAGCATCTGTGTAACTTATAATATGCTTTAAATCAACCTTGCAATAAGATTTAAGATGTGACATACACATCTATTTTGAAAGATATAACTATCTATCAAAGTTGCAAGTGGCATCAGCGTTCTCATTAATTCAATAGCCACTGTATTATTACTGGCATTATCTAAAGTTACAGATAAAACTTTTTCCTTAATATTATATTCATCTAGTTTTTCCAAAATTAATGTACTTATTCTAGTTCCATTGTGTGGCCATTCAAGACAACTAAAACTAAGTATATGTTTATTCATAATCCATTCTGCATCTATATTATGTGCAGTAATACAAAGATAACTATCACCCCCTTTAGAAGTCCACATATCTGTGGTTATGGCTATTCTACCAGGAATTTCTGTAAGGCAGTTTTTTATATTTGTTTTCTCTTTCTGCCAGAGTCTAATAGCATCATTTCTGACTGTATTTCTTGAAATACTGTGAAATTGTGGTTGACAGTATTGCTGGACCCATTGTTCAAAAAACTCATTTTCAACAAAAGCAAATGGTAATTCGGATAAAACAATTATTTTAACAAGACCTTGTCTCGCACTTTGTACATTAAAAGAAAAAAGACCCAAACTGCTACTACTACTACCACCACCAGTAGTAGAAATTTGGGTCTGTGGACCAAGCCTCCCTGTCCCTGCCTTCTCTGGCTTATGTAAGACTAAACATGGTTTCCTATGTCTTGTCAAATGGCCGGTACCCCCTTTTGACTGGGCACTATAATTCTTACCACACAATTTGTATTTTGTCTTTTCAACATTCTTTCCATTTTCAATAACATCATACCTTGTATATATATCCCAAAGTGCTGAAGTTCTACTCTTGTTTGGTTTATGGGAACTCTGAGTCTGAGGAAAGGGGGGTGGTAAATCACCTACTTCATCTTGTAATTCAATAAAATTTTCTTCTACCTCTAAATTAACTGAAGAAGATTCTGTGGGAAATCTTCTAGCCATATTTCAAAAAAATAAATTTATAAATAATAACAGTAATAGGCTAATAGCCTTCTTTTGTGATAATTTATTATAAGAAAGGGGAGAAAATGAGAGTTAATATAATGTAATATAAACTTATATATATGGAATCTCAAACCTAAATAATATAAATACCTCTAAATCTTTGAAGGCCCCTTTAATCTTGTCTCTTGATGACTTGATCTTCGGCCCTCCAAAAACTTCTTAGAGAGAGTGAAAGAGTTGAATGCTTTGAGAGAGAGTTAGAGAATGAGAGAGTTGGGTAAATTGGTGAGAAATGAGTGTGAAAATTGGTTAGGAATGAGAATGAGAGGGTTAGGGTATTTATAAACTTAGTATAATAGAAAATGACACAAAATACCACTTTATATGACCGTTTTATAGCTTTTGGGGGGGGGGTGGTAAAATGGTCTTTTTTCAAAAAATAACCATTTTTTTGTTGTTGGGCGGCCTGACGGGTTGGCGGGCCGGGCTAGTGGGCTGGCGGGCCTGGCGGACCGCAGGGGTTAGCCCCGTTTTCCAAGTGGGCCTAGCCAAATGGGCCAGCGGGCCAGCAAGGCTCGGCCAAGCACGGCCCGCGTCACGGGCCGTGCCCAGTGGGCCGTGCAGTGCCATGGCCCGTTGACTGGCGGGCCGGGCCAGCACAACCCACTTGACATCTCTAAGTACTTGATTTGGTGATTTTTACATCATATATATATATATATATAATTTTTACTCTACGACCATACATGATGATCGCAACTGATAGAAATCTTAAGAAGATCAAACACGACCAGTCTCCATATTTGAGCTGTTGATCTTTTTCTAATATCGAGGTATTTACAAAAAAACCACAAAACTATTGATCTACTTTTTTTTTTACTTTTGTGGGTCCCACGATCATGATCAGAACCGTTGATCCTCTTTGGAATAGTGTAAACGGCTATGGGTCCAATTTCTAGTCAGTGACTTGGTGTACATCTCAAGAAGATTACGAAAAAATAAGAGCCGTTGAATATGCTTAGGTCAAAAAAACTGCATTGCACGTGACTTTTCATTAGTCTGTTTTTCTTTTTTCTTTTGACCTATGGGACCCTAAATGATGGTACTCTTCACATGATCAGACACAGCCATATGTTCAAATTTGAGTTCTTGATCATCCTCAAATCTCGAGATATTTTGTAAAAAATTACAGCACCACAGATTTATATTTCTGAGATTATGTGGGTACCACAATCATGATCCTAACCATTGATCCTCTTTGAGATATTGGAAAAAAATGAGACCAAATTTCGGGCCCTGATTCATTGTAGATCTCAAGAAATTAATGAAAAACACGAACCGTTGGATTTTTAAACATCTATTTCAAACAGTTTTTAGTCTTACCAAATGGGCTATTGTGAAAACATCTATTTCAAACCGCCCCATTTGAAACAGATATGTGTGATATAAATATGTTTCATACATCACAAAAGCCAAAAATGGTATGTCTTCTTCATTGTGTAAGCAAACATAGAAACCAATTCCAACAACGAATCAATGGTTCGATGCCCTAGGCTCTAATGAAAATTGTAAGGGATAATTAGGGCAAAAACACGCACATATACATAGTCTTACGTGGTTCCACAAACTCGCCTAAGGCGACGATATATGGAGTCCAAACTCTCCAACACTGAGCCTACTCCAGACAAATATCAATCTTGCTGTTTACTCTATGTTCCCCCAAGAAAACTACTCATTAGACCCAATAAAAATCTTTTGAGCCAACTCAAACAATTATTATATTATTATATTATGTCATATTAAACCAGGAGGTGTGAGGGCCTGGGAGCTCTCAAAGACCTCTGCAATGCCATATCATCATCCAAGTTGAAGTGGCAACCTTTGATTGGATTGCTAAGATATTGTAGGATCATAATTTGTAAAATAGAGTCCATTCCAGTAGTCGTGTCCGCCTTAATGCCGGGCACGTTTGGCAACCAAATTTTTAGGGAAAAGATTTTTGGTTTCTCTAAAGTTGTGGTAAATCCATGTTTGGTAATTGTAAATTTATGAGGATTTGGACAAATGAAAATCATCATTTGTTAGAATTTTCAAATCCGACCACCCCCCATAAGACTTAAAAATCCTCACTTAAGTGGATTTGCACACCTAACTCTATTTTTCTCAGCTATATGCATCGATATACATCAATATCAATGTGAAATCCTCAACTATACAAATCCCCCGCGAGGAATCTTTGTTCCAGTGGTAGTGAAGAATCATCAAATCTATGGATTCCTTATCTGTTACCAAATATGCTCTAATTTCTCTGCATGTGATGTCCCTAATTAAAATCTAACGCAAGAGCCTCCAAAGACATGATCCTTTTTTATACTTTCTGAGATAACTTTCATGTAACACAATCCTTTACGGTGTCTAAAATCTCTCTAAAGGGGAATCTCATAAAATTCTCTTCCATATGAACGCTGTCCAAATAAACGTGGGCCTAACATGGGTTTTTTCTCCCAACATAACCACCAATGGTAACAATTTAGAAATTCCTTAGTGAGCCCAGATGAACCTGAACCAGCCCAAAAATCATGCCAGATGGGTCGCCTAGAAGTATACTGCAGTCTCATGGGGCCACCATATCAAAGTATGGTGTATACAAATATAATATACATTGGTGGGTCCACGAGGAGACCACACTGAAAAAGTGATTTGTTTAGGGCTCTTAACATCTTGCAATTTGCTTTATTTTGTCCTCTTCAGCAATTACAGTATGAGTAGGAGTCTAGGGAGTCCTAAGTTAAAGAGTAGAGAATCAGAGTTTAGGGATTTTTGAGTTATACAAAAGGGATTACCAAATATCTCCATTGAGAAATCAACTCTTGGGTATTGATTTTTTTGAAAAACTTGGAGATTTGGCATAATTCTCTTTGTACTCTTGGGTAAAGAATTTGTAAACTTAAAAAAGGAGGGTTTTAGATAGCAACTCTAGCATTACATATAAGGCTCAAAGGAAGCTCCATTATGTATGTATTAATTAGGGGAGATAGATGATCTAACTCTAGGCCTGTGAAGGGATAAATCCAAGGTTGGAAAAACTCGTGACGCAGACTCGACTAGTTCAGTGCAAGGAATTTGACTTGGATAGAGTCAAGTCATGTTTTTGTTAAAATAATTTTAAAATAGACCAAATACTTATAGTTATTTACATGAATTCATAAGAATCAATTCAAATTAAGTTGTTTTTCCAAATAGACTGGGCCTGAGCATGACTTTTAGGCTCAGGCTGAATCCAAACCTAAATCTAGGTCCCATAAATAAATGTGCCAACTTGGATAAGGCCCATCTGACAGAGTCGGACCAACCGGAACCCAAGAACACGGTTAATTAAGGGCATAACTCGGGTGGGTCAGCCCATGCATTGATTAAACCCCACCCAACCAAACCTTTTTCCAGGCAAGCCCAATCACGAACCCGACCCAGATGAAACCCAAACTAATGTGACTGAACAAAACCTGAATTTACCTACCCAAGTTTAATTTAGGACCGACTCCAGCAATTTTTTGTGCTTGCCCTGCTTTTCAGTTAGAACATTTCAAAAATGTACCTTTTATTAAAACAACATACATAAGTTTAGACTCTACAGGGAAGTGGAGATAAACCTTGCACCACAGTTTAAGGCAAGGGCAACTCACAAGAGCACAAAACGGACAAGTTTTCTACTCTATGGCCAGAAATCTCTATACACCATACCTGACTTAAAACTACTAGTCAACAGAAATGATAATTTAATTTTCATTGATTAAGATAAGAGGCAGGCTACTGTTGTACCAACAACAATTGTTCACATTGGTATGCCCACTGCATCCAAGTGGGGCCATTGTTTCGATGATCAAACAGCAACGTTGATCGATGGGGCCCGGCTAACAGAAATCTATTATCATATTGTAAATATATGCTACCAAATCCGGCTAACAGAATTCTACTAGTACACCTTCTAAACATGATAACTAATCATGAAACAAAATGCAGGCCAACAAAGTGAGTTCTATTTGCATGTGCGCTTGTAATTGCTTGGCATTCAGATAAGAAATGGATCGAAATATAGAAACCATGACTGGATTTCTCAGGTGCATTTTCAAGCTAGTTTTATCTTTCCCTCCCAAGTGAAATGCTGGTTCTAGTTGAAATTCTCAAGGGAGCATTGACTGCAAGCTTTGCACCTGGTTCAAAACATTCTTACCAGCAGCAATCACACACTGTTGTGCGCTACTTATGGAAAATCATCAATCTTGTAGACCACCCCCTGAAGGGTCTTCAAGACTTTGATAATATTATTTTTCAAGCTCTATTTGGCAAAATGGGGCAGTTTCACTGGCTCAAAAACCCTCTACATATAGTTTTAAGTAGAATGAACATTCATTACACACCCTGAAACATGGATTCCACAATTTCTCTGCATGAAACAATAAGACCAGGGATGAGAATGAAATGTTTCAAAACTGAAGGCAGCTTCCATATATTATAATGTATATTCTATTCAAATCAGCCACCAGAAACACGCTGCGCTTTCAGGGTATATTTCCTTTTAATAAATGAATATGATTCATGAAAGGTATTACAAAGCTTCTTGTAATTGAGGAAAGGACAGCAAAAGGGTTACAAGGTGCAGAAGTGAACATGGATGAAAATAACTGAGGATAGGTTAATCATATATAGATTATTCACATATCATATGTTGCAATGTAATATACATGGCATGCTCAGCCTGACCATGCTTGGGGTCATTATCGGCCTAAGAGAGCAGTGCAGGCTATATTTGGTCATGAAAAGAGGCAGAATGTAAGATCATTAACCTCTGTACAGATGATGGACATTCTACATGAAGTAGCTGAGAGCAGCCTTCTTTCTAGAGCCACCTTCTCCATATAGCTCGTTCCACTGTAGCAGCTCGTTCATGTTCGCAGACTCTGATGATACGCTAGCGCAGACCTGGAGCAGTAAAAACAGGCATAGGTATAGACTACAGAGAACTGAAAATACAAGTAAATGACAGCACACAAAAATGTAAAATGTAGATGTGGACGTTGCTAGGGTCCTTGCCCTCTTTAATTTACATTTCACAAAGATGAAATCTTTCATGTTAGTTTACAATTCATTTAGGAAAAAGCCGATACATTTTCATTGACCTTCATACAAATAGAAGTTGGTCATGATAAAAATAAAAAAGTTGGGCCTAGATAAATTGGAGTCGGCGGTTGAACCTCGGCCTCTAAGTTGTACCTCCTCTTGGGTCGTTCTCCCCCGCTTGGAAAAGGGGTCATCCTCAAATTCAATAACCTCATCAACAACGGAGGAATACCAATTGTACTCCACAATTCTCATTGAATTCTTTTCTTTTGAAATTTCTCTTGAACGGTATACTTGCAAAATCCATGTGTCACTTCCATCTAACCATTCAATATATCTTAATTCAATGTTGCATCATCAGGCCATGGGCGAATCAAAGGTCCAAATCATATGGATCTTCAAGGCAATGAATAATGACATACATATCTTTATTAACTGAAGGACGGAGTATTCCACGATCGTAACTGTTTTTCTTCCGGGAACACTATAGTAGGACATGACATTGAGGCACATGTCTCCATCATAGCTACGACATATGTTAAATATCAAAGTATCAACATCATCATCCAGATATCCAACAAATTGGCGTAGTATCAAAATCATCTTGAGGTTCATTGTAGATGGGGCGATCAACAATTTCATCAGCAAGTCCTTTCACATTTCATGTCAGTTTTTCAGTGGTATCACAAAGCAATCTTCCATCTTGATGCAAAATGGATGGATCAGATTTAATATACAGGAACTGCAAAATTCCGACCGCTATGAAAAAGGATTTGGGGCAATTAAATTTTTATTTAATAAATTTAAGTGATCTCCTCCCAATATTGTTATTAGTATTGGATTGTATTTTGCGAATTAGTGCTTTGGGATCTATCATTATTAATTAATCGTTGGAAAGGTTTAATGTGACCCTTCGTCGTTAAAAAACTTAGTGGGATTAATTGGACCCAAATAAAGAGTTGTAAAGGAGCTTTGGTGGGACCCAGGAGCGTCAGACAATAGGATTTAATATATGTTTAGAGTGAGATGGGACCCATGACTGTTGTAATAGGAGAAGGAAAGGGAACTCAACACTTCATGTGTTGCACACGCATCGGGATTCATGCACTTGCCGCGACTCAAGACCATTTTTAAACCCATCGAAACCCTAGGCTCGCTGTCTCTCTCTCACTGTATAATTTATCCGCTGTATCATGTGGGGGCCATTATCGGATGGCAAGTGTTGAATTTAATTTTTAGTCTGCCTTGACTTATAAAAAAAAAGAGTTTAGAAGAGTTTGGTAGGACCCCTTTTAGTTATACAAGGACTTTAAGATTAAGAGGTGGGAGTCATGGGACCCATATAATAAGAGAATAAGTTTAACCTTGGAGTGGGTGATGCAGCATAGACCTCATGGCCACATGTGCAGGGCCCACGTAGATTTAAGAATTTATTTTTATGTCGTTAGTTTCTTCAAATATTGTAATTAGGATTAGGTTTCCATTTTATTTAGTTTCCTAGATTAATTAGATTTCTTAGGCCCTAAGTTATCTTTCTTATTTATATGGCATTGTAGTAAAGAATTATTCGGAGAGTTGATTGATGAAATTGGGTTTTTCCATTGAGGTGCATCTTCGTTTATCATCTCTGCGGAGATTTATTGTTTCTTCGGACATGCGCTTCGGCACCCATTGTGCTTTGAGCACCTTCCATGCAAGTCCTAACCCTAGAGCCTGCATCACTGGGACCCGTAGGATATAGGACTCATGAGATTTAGTTTTAAACATTGTGAGAGGGGACCCATTTATAAGTAAAAATAGAAATTAGAAAGGGAGAAGTCGACTACAAGAGGGCCTCGTGCACAAGTTGAAAAGGGCAAGGAGCGTCCGCATATTACTCTTGGGTTTTAAATAGATGTCGCCCCTTGCAAACTTGAATCCATCACATTGAAAGCCTCATATTCCTCCACACGACCTACTCCTCTCACTTCCCTCCTTCCATATTGTCTTCCTCTCTTGTAAGATTGAAAACCCTAGCTCCTAAACAAAGAGATTGATGAGACTTGAAGAAACTCGAGTAGAAACAAGGAGAAAAGTGAAGAATTAGCAGTCTAGAGCTTTTGAATGACCTTTCTCTTTCCACAAGTTAACAAAGCTACTCTATCCTACACAAGGTGAGTGGACATCTTAATCTTCTAGCATATGACATTGTTTTTTATTGAATTGATTGGATTTCCCTCTCATTACATGACTGTTACAGTGTTTTGGGCTACTGTTGGCCAGAGCTCTCCATTATTTGAGTTTCAAACCTTCTTTTCGGCATTTAGAAATCTTTTAAAGTTGTGTATTAAGGTTAATAGGATTGTTAGATATTGGACTCAACTCAAATCAACCCAAGATTTGCAACCAAATCCAAGCTGGAATAGGATTTTTGCAGAAACAGGTCGTCAATGTGACTATTTTCCAAAATTGGTTTTGGGGCCCACATGTCCTACTGGATGGATGATCTGATCCGATCATCTGAGAAAGCATCCCTGAACCACCATTGAGTTGTAGGAACCATGTGGCTTTGGCCCAGTTGGGCCCACCATCTGACTGAATTAAAAACCAGCCATGTGAAGCCCCTATTGTGTGTAGGTCGATTGCTGAAATTCTGTTTTATATCTATGCACCTTATAAGTTGCAATAATTGCATACCAGTCCTGGCCTTTTATTCTATAGAGTTCATAACTTCCTAAAAGTTTCATATAAGCCCTTTTAATTCACTGTTTCTGTTATATTCATGAATCTGAAATCTGAAGTTGTGAATATTGTTGATATACACATGCTGAATTTTTGGATTTCCTTATATCACTAATTGTTATTTATCTAGGTATGGTTTGAGTTTGTTGATGATTGGTACTTGATCATATACATAGTATAAAGCAGATGATGCGGGTGTTAATTAAGAGATGTTAATGAATTTAGGTGCTTATAATGTATTTGTTATGTCATTATATAAATATGAATAATCTGAAATATACAATGGGCTGGCTATGCCAATGCTTTTACACTTCCAGATACCAATGGTGAATCGAAGCGAGGCATAAATAAAAATCTGGATTTATGGAAGAGGTGCCTTGGGAATACCGAGCAATCTCCAGTTCAAGTTGGTAAAGACGGGCAGAGTTCCCTTGGTGATACACTTGTTTCAGATATTCCCAGATCTCCTTGGAGGTCTTGTACGATTTGAGGTTTAGGATATATTGGGGTTCAACAGAACCAATAATCCAGGTTTTTATCTTGGCATCCTTAGTATTCCAAGAAAATATTTTTTTTTCATCTTCCTTAGGTCGAGGATCCCAGCCTGAAACAAGTCCCCACATTCCCTTTCCTTCAAGATAGACTTGAAATTGATAGGACCACGAAGTATAATTCTTTCCATTAAATTTGATCAATTTAATTTCATTTTTGTCCATATCAGCTATCAAAGAAGATAAACAGCCCTTAAATCAGAATTTATCCAGCAACAAATAGCACAAAAAAATGCCTGTTTTGTGAAAAAACAGCACACAGCAGCAGTAGAAGGAATCAGATAAATAACAGACACTGTCGAGTAGCAGCAGAATCACACACAGTGCACAAATTGCACCAAAATGGCCCAGACGACCAGAAAAATGGAAGAAGGATCAGTTCGTGGGGCCTACAGAAGAATCTAATTGATGATCAGGACAGATGCTAGATACTAGTATCCAATTCCCTTTCTAGCAGAACAAGTTTCATCCAGATCCGATCAGAATCAAGGATTTTGTGCGGCTGTGATGAAAACTATTTAAAGAACTTGAACAATCACAAGATGGAGCAAAACGCCTACCTCTGATCTCTGAAAAATGCTGAAAAAATCTCCAAAATAACAAGAAGATATGGATGACCAAGGCTGGAGTGAAACTGGAGGATTGTGAGATGATCACAAGTGGGCCACTATTGATCAGACGAGGGAACAGCCACTAGATGTTATCCCAAAGCACAGATCTGTGATTTGTGTGCAAAAAAATCCTCAGAATCTGTCCACAAATACTAGAAGAAGCAGGAGACCAGGTTGGTTTCAATATCCAGACTCAATGATGCTGATCTAGGGTGGGCCACGTCTAATCACACCTTGATCTGGCGACTTCCAGTGCTTGGAAGACGAAGAAATATATCCAGAGAGTCTCTCAGAGACTGACAACTTCCAATGCTTGGAAGATGGATGAGATTCACTCAGAAGTGTGGCTCTGATAGGGAAGAAGGAAGAGAACTCTCTGTGAATTCGATATCCCATTTGATGGTCACGATCTTTTAATATATAGAGATAAAGTTTGCATAAAAGATTACATTGATTGAGATAATTAACTGAATTAAAGCAAATCTAATCTAATTAACATCTAATCAGATCTCCTAATAAGGCACATAATCAATTACATAAATTTACAAACGAGATTTGATTCGACTTGTGAGCTTTATGGGCTGAGCCCAGACAATCTATTCATCTTCCCTCTAAGTTTATTAATGGTAGTCATGTAAGCAGCTAAATTAATATAAAAAAAAAAGGAAAATATTCTCCTGCGCGCCTTGGCTCAAGATCTCCTGTCTCAAATATACAGAGGTGGGTCCCACCTCTGGGACGGTCTGAATGCACTACACACTGGTTTATTGTTGTCCCAACAAAAAAAACCCAACTTTATTATTTAAAAGGTAGAACAAATTCTTATTCTTTACAATGGGCCCACATAAATCCAAACGGTCTGTGACGACCAACGTTTCAAAACCCGGAATCAGGACCCGACTCGGCCTTAGTTGAAACTGAGTCGACACGGCCGGGTTGAGACCAATCCCCAAAGAGAAGAGGGGAGGGGAAGATGATGGGTGGTGGGTTGCAGGTGCCAGGTGAGAGCAGAGTTGGCTCAGCTTAGATTGAGAGGAGGGTAAAGACAGAAAAAAAAAAAAAAAAAGAGATGGAGGAAGAGGAGGGGAGAAAGCATAACAGGGCTAGCTTTCTCCAGCAGCACCTACAATGAGCATACTGGGCTAGGAAGCACAGACACTTCTCCGGGGCCAGAGTGTCGGTGTCCGACACGTGTCGGACACGGACATGCTCCGACACGTGTCGGACACGCCCAAAAGAGTGTCCTGATTATTTTTTTATTTTAATATTTCGGACACGCTAGGGACACGTTCCGGACACGCCGGGGACACGTTCCAGAAATGCTGGGACACGTTTCAGACACTTTTAATTGGAAAAAATAAATAAAATTAGAGTAAAAAATGAAAAAAAAAGGGGGTTGTTTGTAAAAGGTTATAACTTAAAAGAAAGGGGCCATCCTTCCGCTGCCCTAAATAACATTCGTTTCGTCCAGCGAAAGAAAAAAAGGGAAGAAAGAGAAAAAAATTGATATTTTGTTAGTTGGTATAGTGGTACTTGAATTTTTATTTATTTGATTGCTAAATTGATTACAAAGTTAAAATGATAGTATCTTTAGTATAATGATTAGATAGATTATTATTATTAATTATTAACGTGTCCCGAACGTGTCCGTGTCCTAACTTTTTTGAGAAATGCCGTGTCGGCGTGTCCGTGTCGTGTCCGTGTCCGTGTCCGTGCTTCTTTGATACGGGGGTCAGCTTTCTCCAGCAGCCCCCATCTCCAGGCTTCCAGTAGCACCAACAAGCATATATCTCTCTCTGCCTTTGGTCCACCAGCAACAAGTAGCCAACAGCCCAAACCCCTCTCAAACTGTCCAAACTCCTCCAGCTGTCCAGAGTACCACACAGGACCTTTTTACTTTTTATGTTTTGTCATTTTCCTCCCCCTCCCACTCCCACGCCCTCTTTCTTTCCCTTTTTTTTTATTTTTTTTGAATGATACTTGGGGGCAGTCCCAGCTTTTTACTTTTTATGTTCATCCGTTTTTCCTTCCACACCCTTTTTCTTTCTTTTTTTTTTCTTTTTTCTTATGCATGTGAACCAAACGGGTCCAGGTCCCATGGGTCAAACAGGGTTTGACTGCCGAATTCGAGTCGACTCAGCCAATTTTTAAAACCATGGTGACACTTACACTTGTTAATTAGCACTCACAATTTCACACTGATTCAACTGTTTTTCATGATAAAAATACAGCGATTAATCATTACAAAAGGATATAAAAATGAAGGGTAAGAATCGTCTGTGGGGGTGGCATTTGGCCAAACCCTAATGTAACTCAACCTACCCTAACAACTTCCCATCCATTGTCCATCATCGGATTCAATCACTATAAAAGGACTCAGAAAACAATTGAACTTCAATGTGATTAAAATCAAGAGTAAGAACTATCTGCAGAGTGATATTTGGTCGTCCTTAACGTAACCCAACTTACTCACCATGATTGGACTGAATCTAAGTGGGCCCACAAAATACTTTGCATTTTTACAAGCTAAACATGATTTTTTTCAAGAAATTAACCACACACAAAGAAAGGAGAGGAAAGGAGGAAGACAAGAATAATTTCATTACCTGTTCATGAGCATATCTGAAATCCTCCATGTTTAGAGGCCGTATGTCTGCACTACCACTCAATCTTGGAGGGGGTCTTCCTTCTTCTATTGCCAATGCTCGTTCCTGCCAACAAATCAATGTGGTAAGCATTGTTGGGGAAATGCTTCATTATATTGAAGTGTTCTGCAGCTATACACCAAGTGATAATGTAAAAGATTTGACTTTTTTTTTATAACAAAGATCAAGCATTGTAGTTTCCATTCACTGATCCATGCTATACTTTGTAATTGATGGTAGTTTTGATGTCTCTTCTACTAGATATAGTAAAGGGTGGATTCGTAATTGCTAAATTATTCTTATTAAGCATAATAATAGCGATGATACTATTATCATTTACAATTATGACCATTATTTTCCTTCTTTAGTATCTTATTCTTTTGTGAAGTATATTAGAACAGGAAGGACATTACATGTCAGCCCCATAAAATGTGCACTAATTCAACTGCTTGACAACGTACCCCAGATATACAGGAATATCTTGGAATGTGATCATCCATTCTGCCGCATTTGGAGCATTACAGAAATAAGACGCCAAGAAGTTACAAAATGATGATAATAATTTGGTACAAAGATGTAGAAATGGTCTGACCTAGTTTGGTTGCTGATTTCTAGGGCACAAGGGATCTGCCAAGTTTTTCCAAAATAATTCAACTTTCAAACCTAGTTGCGATCTTGGGGCATTCAGTCAAGTTCAAGAAATTTTCGGTTTACACCAAGATAAACAACAAAAGGGAGTTAAATAAAGAAAAGGTCAAGAGCCTCCAAAAACTCTCTTCTTACCAGAAAAAAAAAAAAAAAAAACTCTCCATTTTATGTATACAAAGGAGCCATGATCACATTTGAACAATTGAATAAGACAAAGACCCAATGTGGAACCCCCCCCCCCCCCCCCCCCCCCCCCCCCCCACATACACACACACACACACACACAACCCTACAGCCCGACCCAAGACTAGGATCCACAGACCCTGATGGACCCACCTGATGGGGTTCACATGATCTCTGATTTCTGAGATCCCTATCCTTAGTTTATAGTCTTTAAATTAGTATAGTTGCTTAGTAGATCTGCTTCCTAAATTCTATTTTTAATTAAGATTAGATAATTTCTTATTTTAGATTATCTTGGTTATTAAGTAACAGTGCTACTCTATAAATAGAGGAGTCCCCCGTTGTAATGGCTATGCTTTTCTCAATCAATTCAACTACGTGAGTTTTCCTACCAATCGGTTTTATGGTTGTGAGTGCTGTTTTCTGTGAAATCCAATCGTTGGATTCGATCAAGCCCGTCTGAGGCATTGGTCTACTCGATCTAGGATCCGGGGTTGCGCCGGATTGGTATCAGAGCCAGATGGTACACATCGATGATGATGAACACTGAGCCCAATGATGATGAACAGTATGATGAGGAAATAGAAGCAGAGCCGTTCAATGCAAATCCTCAATATGAAACCACAGAAGAGCAATTGCACGACACAAAAGCTGATGACGGCACCCCACTGCTTTTTTTTTAGCGTTGTCTGCTAGTAGCTGATTCAAAGGAAGAAAATGAAGACTGGAATCATGCTTCTATTTTCCGATCACGAGTCAATTGCAAAGGCAAGTCATGTAATATGATCATTAATGGTGGCAGCGAGATGATGTTATCTCCCAAGAAGCGGTAGAGAAGCTCAAGCTACCAATAGAGAAGCATCCAAGACCTTATAAAGCTGTGCATGGGTCAACAACTATTCCATTCATGTCTGTCAACAATGTGTGGTTCCTTTCGGGATTGGCAAATATGAAGATACAATTTGACGAGACGTCGTTCCGATGAACGTTACACATTCTTTTTGGGCGACCATGGCAAAAGAAACTTAAGGTCATTACTGGTCATGAGCACAACACTTATACTTTCAACTGAAAAGGATGCAAAATAAGGAACCCAAACCCCCCTCACCCACAAGATAATCTTTAACCAAAGCGCACTTGTTAACCACCAACCCGAACACCCCAAGAAAAGACAAAGACAGAGGGCCCACCCCTACCCAATCATCCACCCAAAAATGGACACGACTTCCCTCCCCCACTTTGAATCCCATTCCAAACACCCTCCACAGAGAAAAGGTGGAAAAAGTTGCTTGAAATACAATTTGTACTGCACAGTTTTTTCCACATGTTTTCTCAGCCTGTTTTCTTCACATCCAATAAGGCCCTTTGGTTCATTTAAACATAGATACTCATCTCCAAGTTCTCCAAACCTCATGATCAAATAAGTTTCAGATCATAGTAAATGGAGATAAAGCACAGGCGGAAAGGTGGAGAAATATGTAGAAACAAATGTAGAAATAACTTAAAAAGAGACAAAGAAGAAAAGGAAGAGGAACCAACCTTCTTTTCCTTCTCCAGTATCTCCCTAATTGGACAGTGTGCAGCAGTGACACACAGATTCTGCGAGAGATTGAGAACAAAAATTTAGAAATGCATATGAAGTATTAATTGAAAAAAAATTGTGGATTGATAATAATAACAGTAATAAGAAAGAAATGCAATAACATTGGTTAAAAGCCCGAAAATTCAGCTTATCTCCGGGCCTGTTTGTTTAGCAAGAAGTAGAGTAAAAGAGGAGCAAAAGGGGGCTGATGTGACATAAAACTTTACTTCCGGTTGTTTGGATGGAAGTAGAGTAAAACTAATGTAACATAAAGTTTTACTCTATGGGTGTTCGAATGGAAAACGGGAAGGGTAGAGTGAATTTAGATGCAACATAAAGTAGGGGTTTTACCCCACTTTGTTTTAATCTCCCACAACCTAATAAAGTGGGAAGTAAACTTTTGTTCTGCAGTGCTTTTTAACCACACTCCTCTTTTACTCCTTATGAAAAAAATAGGCGTGTCAAGTGACTCAGGCAAGTCTAGTCAAGAACTCGGTCAGATCGTTTGACTTAATCAACTAGATGGCCTATTGAATTAAGTCAGCTAAGTTAAAAAAAAAAAAAAAAAAAAAAAAAAAGGGAGGAGAAAGAAAGAAAGAAAGAAAAGTTCTACACAATGAGCGAGACAACCTTGAGGTCACTTCCAGAATAGCCATCAGTCATACTTGCAATTGCATCCAGATTAATGTCTGGAGACAATTCCTCCTTTGCCAATATTACTTTCAGGATCTTCATTCTGTTTGGGGCATCAGGCAGGTTTACCATCAACCTACCGGAATATAAAAACAACATATTTGAGCAACTTGATCTTCATAAGCAATTAGGCAGGAGAATGTACTAAAATAATGGAATAGAGCATACACAAGAAATGGCAATACCTTCTTGGGAGCCTTCTGATAACAGCCTCATCAAGGTCAAACGGCCGATTAGTGGCAGCAAGTACCAGAATCCGTTCTTTATCTTTCGTGCGTAAGCCATCCCAATTAACCATAAATTCATTCTTCATTTTTCGCATGGCTTCATGTTCTCCTGGGTTTTCTCTCCGCCCCAACATGCTATCAACCTTTGAAACAAACAGCAAGAATAATACTACAACATACTAACAATTAAAAATAATGAGATCAATATGAAACTATATGAAGACAAACCCTTGAAAAAGCACACACAATATGAAGGGGGGGGGGGGGGCAAATTATGAGGGAAACGAAGTCTATGAATCCCACACATCCCAACATGGTGCATGTATGAGATCAGGCTATTCATCAGATGAGTCCAGCAGTGAATGTGCAACAGCTAAAAATCATGGCCAATTTGCAAAACAGTTAAGTGTCAACCGATACGGACCTTACGTGTGTAGAACTCTAATAGCTGTTGATGGGATACTGTTGATGACAATGTCATACGCATAAAGAGGCAAACATGGAAGTAGGTGGTTTTGGCAAATTTATAGTTTATAGAAAGATGATAGGGACAGATGTTTAGGGTTCTTTTGGTAACAGGTGAGAAATTTGTAGATCTGGGGATTCCTCACTGTCCCTCAAAAAGTAAAATCCTCACTATGGATTTGTAAAGCTGAGAATTCCACACATTCCACGTTTGGTTAAAAACTATGAAATGATTGAGAATTTCTTCAATCCGCATTTGATGCTTAACGTGAAAATCTGTGGAAAATAGGCAGTCCACCTAAAAATGAGTTCTTTGGACCAAGATGTGCAATGGAAACAAATGGGGCCCACTTCATGATATTTTACAAAATAAGACCGCATATTACAACTGTGTATGATTGAACTGATGGGGCCCACTTCATGACGTTGAAAAAACTAAAACCTTATGATAGGTGTGTGTATGATTGAACTGATGGGTCCCACTTCTTATCCACTAATCAAACTACATTTAATGAATGAATGAGATTCAAAATGCCACCACTAATCAAACTACATTTCTTTCTAAATTGCATAAGATGGACCCACCCCTGCAATCGCCAACCATTAAATACTACCCACTTCCCTGGAATTGAAAAGCACCAAAATCTCTCTCACATATCAACATGTTCATCACAAGCATGAAAAATATGCAATTACATTAGAAGAGTTATTTTACCTTTCTCAGGAGAGCAAACGCAAGGTGTTATTAGAGATAAAAAACACAAGGTTATGATTTTCACCCAAGGATTTGGAGATCTGAAGGGGGTGATCGGATGCCAAAATCCTTAGCAGCGATGATTTGAAGCGACCAAAATGATTAGAGATTTGTACTTACCAAACTTAGATTTTTATTGATACTATGGAAAGCAAGAATCCTTTCCCTGATGATTTCGTTACCAAACATGACCTTATAGTTTTCTGAGCTAGTGGAACGATTAAACTCACCAGTTACTAGGTTGGGTGGACAAGAAACCAATGGGTCAGTGAATTAAATTCTAAATATTGTTTTGTAAATACAAATTTACAATAATTAAACATAGAAAATTATGTAAAATAAGAAAATGTGTTTCCTAAAAGAATATGTAAAAATTATCTACAAATTGTAATGACATTTTCATCTCATTTACCAAAACAAAAAAATTCATTTCTCATGTAAGTATTTCTAACTTCTACCATTCAATTAATGTAAGGCTTATGCACAGTTTTCCTTGGTTTATGACTAATATATTTAGTGTGTTGTGTGAGCCATCACAGTGAATACAAAATGAAAAGCAGAAAAAGAAAAACCATGATTCTGGGTTGTAAAATGTAAAAAATCATGACTCTCTCTCTCTCTCTCTCTCTCTCTCTCTCTCTCTCTCTCTCTCTCTCTCTCTCTCTCTCTCTCTCTCCCCGTACCTATTCTTACCATAGTTGTCAATTTCGTTCCGCTTTGACCCTATAGTGGAACGTTTCGGCTTTCCGGTCAATGCCGGTATTCCATTACAGAAATGACGTGATTGAAAAATGAAAAGAAAAAATAAAAAACAAATTTAAAAGAATACCTAAAATTGAAAAAAATAGTTGAATGCTAAAATAATATTAAAATACATACTTACATCACTTAAATTAAACTAAACTCTACAATTGACTATTTTCTAGTTTTCACTGCATTGAATGGAAGTATGAAAACTAGGCCGGAATGGGGCGGAATTGGTCCGGAATTGGAGCCAGAATTGGGACCAGAATAACCAGAACAGCCAGGAATTGAGAATGAAAACTTTTAGGGGGGCATTCCGTTCTGCCCAAGGCAGATTCCGGAACATTCCAGCACTATGATTCTTACTTGGTATCAAAGCAACTCGAGAAAGACAATTGCCGACATCAGCAGCCATACTTTTACAACTCAACCATCATAGAATGAGAAAACAAATTGAATGCATAAAAAATGAGATGCAGCAAGCTCACCTCATCAACAAAGATTACACTGGGAGCAATCTTACTTGCTAAAGAGAAAACAGCCTTCACATATTTCTCACCCTCACCAAACCACTGTACCAAATCAGACAGAAAAAGATGATAAAAAAACCCCATAAGCGAGGTCTATAAAATAATAATAATAACTTAAGCAGTTTCCCAACATTACCTTTGACGTGATGCTAGACATTGAAATGTTGATAAAATTTGCACCAGCTTCAGTGGCCACTGCTTTTGCAAGCATTGTTTTTCCTGTGCCAGGCGGACCAAACAGAAGTATGCCCTTGCACGGCTGCAAAACACCACCAAAAGAAAACGAAAAAAGAGTCAACAATGTTCTTCAAATGCTCATCAGCTCTAGCTTAAAATTTTTGGGGGAGTGAAGCATCTAAACTCCATCGCACCATATTCAAGTGCATGGGTTATACTAAACAAACGAATAGTAAAAAAATCATCAGAGGTTTCACGTGGTGGGAGCCACCTTAGATTGCCCAAGTTACCAAAATTACAAACTAGAACATCATAATCATCTCAATTGTGCAACAAGGTGGAACTTGAAAAAAAGTGCCTTTTAAAGTGCATATTTGCTTCTACAAAAAAAAAAAAAAAAAAAAAAAAAAATGCATATATTGCAGGTTGCTTTGTGACAACTCAGATGGAGGCATCATAGAGTGTAAGAGGTTATCCTATTGACACCTCGTGCATAGTGTGCACCTCTAGTGGGGCCCACCTAATGGTTCATCCGAGTGGACCAAACCCCCCACCCCCCCCCCCCCCCCCCCCCCCCCCCCCCAAAAAAAAAAAACAAAAAAAAAAAAATCAACCATTCGAATGGACTAGACCATTGGATCAACCGATCAGCCATCCAAATGAACTGGACCCACGGATGATAGGGGTAGGTGATCGGATGGGGCTGACTTTTTTGTACATGGGATAGCCCCAATCAGATCTTCAAATCCCCCAGGTCCCATCCTGAAGTGGGCCATGCGTGTGAATGTGTGTGTGCATGTACATGTGTGTGAACAGATACAAACACACAGTTCTCATATATTGTGTATTAACCTAGGGGATAATTAAGACTTAAAGTAATTAGGATCTTAATTGGTTGTGGTAGCTCTCTGTTTATTTGCATTCGAACCTCATTAAGGGACATGGGGTGTAGCTCCTTGCATAGTGAGAGATGCTTCCATCGCAGTTTCTCTCATAAAAGTTACTCCCCATTGTGGCTACCTTATAACACACTCTCTCTCGATATGAACTAGGAATCATATCCTGAATCCAAAAATTTTAACAACTGGTATAACTGTCATTTACCTGAAAAGAATGGAAAACGATTTGTCTCAACCAATGCATCATTTTTTGAGAATATTCCTTTTATTCTCCATGAAGGAAATTACTGTCAGTTCAACAAGGAGAATGTTCATCTCCAATTCAGTCTCTTTCGTTCCTCAGCTAGTTTATGCATCACCTTCTACTGTTAATGATTAAAGTGGTAAAAAACCTTTAAAATTTCAAGTTCATTCTCACAGGAAAGTGAAAGTGAAACCATTATATCAACAAACCCTTTTATGTCTCATATAGCTTAAGAGAGCATAAGGTCACATGCTTCTGATGCCCTCAACACATCAAGACAAAAGGCAGATATGATTATGATTGAGGAAATGCAGGAATCAGAAAAAATGGAACATGAGAATTGACCGACCTACCAATTGGGATGGATATTGTGGGTTGTAAATGGCCGTATAACTTGAAGTACAGTCTGGAAGGGTAGATCCAGAGCTATAGAGCCCAGTTGGTAGCTAAAGGTTTTTTTACTGAAGCGTCTATATTGAGCCATTCTCTCCAACAGGAAAGCTGAATCTTGTTAGACTGACATTGTCATGGCCACAAACTTGTCTTGGCCTCTTTATCAGTTAGATATAAAGAATGTGTTTCTTCATTGCAATTTACGAGAAGATTTATATGGTTGACAGGATTTGATCCCGTGTTGTGTCGAAAAGTCTGTGTGAAAGTGCCAGCAGAATGCCTTGCATGGGCTCAAAAGGTCTCCTCAAGCATGGTTTGAGAGGTTCAGTCAAGTCATATTGGTGTATGGCTGGCAGATCAGACTATTACAAATATTGTTCTGACAGGCCACTATGAGTTGGAGATTAAGTACTTAGGGGTCATTTGCCTTTCAATCAAGAGATAGGAAAATAGGTTTTACGTATGTAAATGTTACATAAGCAAATGACATATATGAAAATGTTACTCATACAAAAATGATACATACGCAAATGATATATATCTATATATGAAAATGTTACTAATGTGACAGAAATTACCATCATCATCAACATCAAAGCCTGGTCTCAACTATGTTGGTGTGTGACAGACATTACCATGTTTGTCAAAATCACCATTTTCACATGAGTGAATGAATATTGAATACATCCAACGGTTTTCGACTTTTGAGTTTATTGAACAAATCAACAATTTTTTTTTGTATGGTAACCAATAAACAAATTGAACAGTTTGGCTTATAAATATGGAGCCCACAGGAATGGAAAATGGTAAAAGTGGTTGACGGGATTTGATCCTATGTTGTATAACCAAATGTAATCACTGCGCGAAGAATGAACTGGTGTTTTTTTGTAAGTGAGAGATTTGAAAGAGTTTTACACCTATTTAGGTGTGGAAATCGGCCTTCGTTGCACCATTTCCACCCCTCATTTATGCTAAATGAGCGCTAACAAACAGGATGATGCATAATAACCATTACAGATGTGACGCGGTCATGGGTGTAAATGAAACCCGTAGACAGCAACCCAATTGCAGTAAATCTGCAGACCAATCCCAATTGCAGTAAATCTGCAGACCAATCGAAGGTTTTTAATGCATAAAGGACTACGGAATTACCAATCAAAAGCACTCAGTGCACACCACCATAAGAGGATAATTGAACAAGAGAAGGAAAACATTAAGAAAATTCACACAACCTTTTTATCAAATATATTAATAAAACTGTTGACTGTCAATGTCATACATATATTTCTAATTAATAGGTTAGTAATTGAAGTTAATTGGAGGTTAAAATAGAAAGAAACTCAGAAAATCTTGACTAGCTGACTGTTCTGTACTGTAGCAATGACATTCGACTTCTTCCTTATATAATGCTAAAAACCCTTCATAAAAACAAAGATCCATAATGATCCTAATACAATCACACTTGCTAACTAAGGCTAATAACGCCTATAAGAATTCATTTGTTAAGAAATCAAACAGAAACTTGCTAATTGATGTGACCCGGTCGTGCTAGACTTATCTTGACAGAACTTGCTTTGGCCCCCAAATGGCCAACTTATAGTTATGGTGGGCCACACCATCAGCATGTCATCCCTTGGGCACCCTGGGAGTCTAGGACCCATGTGGGCTTTCACCCATTTAATTCCATTAACCACAGCTCCAAAAATCAGTGCCAATTACTCACTTTACTTTTTGTTTCTGAGTTGAATTCCTGAATTTAAAAAATCACCCCAATATTTCCTGTTAACTCAAACCAACCCCTGATAGTGTGATTCAATGCATATTTTGAGGGCTGTTTGGGTACTAATCAAAGCCAAAAGTTCACACATGGGTTCGAACCCCATGTGTGAGATCACATGCCTATAGACATAATTTTGATAACTGGAATCATATCATGTACTGTTTCAGAAGCCAAATCGAATCAAATTGCGAATCATAGGATTCATTCTATTTTTTCCAAAAAAAATAAAAATTTTCAAAAAAAAAAATGTTAAAATAAGAAAAGGTGTAGATATGCGTAACTCATCCATTTTCCATTGTTAGGGCCACACCCACTGATGGATCCGCTAGTTCAAATTCAAAAAAAAAAAAAGAATAAGAAAGAAAAAGAAAACGGGGCGTCCTGTGTCCACCGATGAACCACATCATGAAATTACTGTGTCTAATTCCAAGTGTCCAACACAATGACACATGATGGGAAAAAAAGGAACACATAGAACTGACAGAAAGAAAAGAAAAAAAAAAAAAACAAACATCAGCGGGGCCACCCATCTGTGAAATCCAAAACAGAAACTTCCAACGCATTCAGAAATTATGTGGAGGCCTCACTTAAGGATGAAAACTTGCTGTCTTGAGGCCCACAACTGGTTGATGTCAAACTGCAGGTGGCCACCTTAGATTGATTAAAAAAAAGGATAAATTGGACAATTCAATATGATTCATGCCTAAATCAGACGATATCTTCTCAAATAGGATTTGGAAATGCAATACAAAACAAATTTTACAATTCGAATTGCAAATCTTACAAATTTGATACCAATGCCTATAAATATGCTAAAATGTGCTCAATTATGTTATCTTCATCACAATCCACAATAGAATGAATCATTTACATATGTAAATTAGTACAAACAAACGACCCCTAAAATTTGATAGGAGTTTGGGATTAAGGATATAATATAAATATTTCTTGGGGATTGAAGTAGCAAGATCTAAGGGATGGTGATTTCATTGTGCTAGTATATACTGGATTTGCTAAAAGAAATGTGAAAGCAAGATTTAAAACCAACTAAAACATCCATAAAATAAAGTAATGGTCTTAAACCTGATAGTCGTGAATTGTTACATTGCATGTTCCTGGTTCATACCAGAAGTTGGTACCTTCGTTTTTTTTTTTACCATCATAATGCCAAATATCTCTAGTGCAGTTAGTGCGGATAGCAAGTTCAAGTATGCATCATTTGAATGTAGTTCGTTGCATTCTAAGGTACTCGAAAGGGTTCCACCTGCCAAAGAGTGTTGTTTACTTGTCACAGTCATCTGAACAGACTGATGTGGACTACACAAGATCAAAACCAAATAGAAGGTATGCTGTTGGTTATTTCACCCTAGTGGACAGTAATGCTGCGTAGTAAAAAAAATATCCTATTGTTGTTAAATCCAATTCAGAGCCAAAGTAGCTGATGGCACATGTAAACTACTGTGGATTGAAGACTCATGAAGTTAGAATTTACAGGAGCCGATCATTGTGAGCATGGCAACTGCTGTAAGTTAGAGTAGGACTTGTTTATAATTTATAGTAAGCTAGCGGCTTTTATGTAAATATCAGGAACTTGATGGACTTTTTTGTAATTGGCAGAAATAGTGAAAAAAAAAAAAAAAAAAAAAAAAAACTTCATAATAGGAGTCGAGTAACCTAATTGGTTATTCTAATCTTCCATTGCTTCTCCAATTTCCTTCTTTTCTCTCGGTATCTCGTTCTTCTCTATTCACATTTTATTGATAGTCTAGAACAAAACCCTAGATCTAATAAGATCTAGACTCACAACTTGGTATCAGAGCTGGGGTTCATGTGTTCGCATCCCTAGGGTTGTGTTTCTGTCCACGTATGGTTGTTTGGCGTGTTTCTGTCCACATGCGGAGCAACGCATGTGAGGGGGGCTATCAGGATCCTTTGATATACAATGTCCGGTCGTTCACTAACACCTCGATCTTTTGGTGTTTCTGGATATTAACATGGTACAAACTTTACAATGCCCATTGCGGAAGATATCATCATACTAGAGAAAATTAATTGAATTTGAATGGTAAGCCTCAAAATGTGTTTGGAACATCAATTGAAGCAAAGCACCCTACTAATACTACAGAGCAAGAGACAAGTAACCAACATTGGAAGGATGAATTGCAAGTTCTTTGACAGAGATTGGCAGCATTAGAAGGTGTTGTTAAAGATTCATTGTTGGTATGACGTCTTCTTATAATCCTATAGGATTTGCATCTTCATCTACATGAGTTATTGATTCTTGTCCTAAAGGGCATGTTTGGTTGAAGGCATTTCTAACAAGGAATTGTGCTTGTTGGGATTTTCTGACATGATGTGACATCTTATCCCCTAGGCATTCCAAATGCTTTGTATGATGCAAGAATTCAGAATTTCAGACCACATGAAAAAGCACTTTTAGCCTCCCAGAATTCCAACATTCCAAATGCTAGAGGGGGTTGAGCATTTGGAATTCTACTTTGGGGGGGCAGCATTTGGAATTCTTGGAATTCTCCTAGATAAGAATTCTCACAATTCTTCCGAACAAACAGGCCCATAGTGCTTCTACTAAAGGAAGAGTGAGAATTGTCGATGGTTCCTATGCTCTAGTAGCTAGGAAAGGAACTGTCCCAAGTCTCACCTGATCTTTCTTTATCATCTGTCCACGATGCTCCTCGCTGCTCATTTAATCCATGTTTTTCACTTCTCATTTAATCTTATGTCTGTTAGTGCTCTAACAAAAAATCTCAATTGTTGGGTCACCTTTTAACCTTCTTACTGTGTTTTCAGGATCTGAGGACGGGAAAAATGATTGGTGATGGTAGTGAGAAAAATGGTCTTTATACCTTGGATCAAAAGCAGACAAAGCCTAAGGTTTTACAGACTGGAGTAGTTGATGAGAATAAATTATTGTTGTGGCATTGTCGTCTTGGCCATGCACCAATACAATGTCTTATGGATTTTTCTACTCTGAACATTCCAAATAAAAATGACAGTGTTTTAAGATGTGATCAATGTCAATTTGCCAAGAATAAATGAACTGTGTATCCAGTGAATCTTAAGAAAAGTACTAGTCCATTTGATTTGGTTAATTATGATGTGTGGTATACTCCTGTGGTTTAAATTTATGGGCATTGTTATTTTGTTACTTTTATTGATAATGCAACTCAGGTAACATGGGTTTATTTGATCAAATGAAGGGATGAAGCTTTCCATATTTTCAAGACACTTCATAAAAAGGTGGATATAAAGTTCGATAAAAAAAAAAAGATCAAAGCTTTTATATCATACAATGGGGAAGAATATATACCACAAAATTTTTAGCTGTACTTGGCTGAAAATGGAATTGAATCAAAGACCTCATGTGCTTACACTCCAGAACAAAATGGGGTAGCTGAGTTTAAGAACAGGAACCTTCTGATGGTTACGCAAGCACTTTTGTTTGAGATGAATGTTCCAAAGTATTTCTGGTCAGATGGTATTTTAACTGCAACATATTTGATAACATTGGAAGGGAAGAGTCCAATAGAGGTATCACGTCCTAATCAGCCAGTGTTCCAAGTTCTACCAAAGGTGTTTGGGTATACTTGCTTTATACATGTCCCCAAACACCAATGGGATAAATTGGATCCAAAAGCAGTTAAGTGTGTATTCATGGGATATCCTAGAAATCAAAAGGGTTATAAATGCTATGCTCCAGGAAAGAAGGGCCAAATCTTTGTTACAATGGATGTCAGTTTTTATGAAGACGTTCCTTTTCACTCAATTGCAAGAGAGGAAGTTGTAATATCCTGGGTATATTAGGGGGACCCTAATTTTTATTAGCATGAATAATTTGAGAAGTATAATTATTTGTTTAGTTTGGTGGACCCTAGTTTGAAGTATGTTATTGTTGGCTGAAGTGGGCCTCAGTAGTGCATTTATTTTCGTCCAAGGGCAGCTGTAGGACCCTTTAAGTAAGTCTTAAACTTAAGTGATGGTCCCCTCATATAAAGTATTATGTTGAACTACTTTTATTGTAAGAGAGAATTGACCCAATTCCTTTTGACAACAGCCCAAGAAGAACTTGCGCAAGTCTTCCTTGGACTTGCACATACCTCCTTTAGGGAGGAGCAGGTACGACACTTCTTTTGGGATTCAAAGTCCTAGTCGACCAACCATTCTGCCTCTTCTATTTATTTCTTTCTCTGCTTCCTTCTCTATTCACTTGAGAGAGAGACCCTAAGCAGAAGAATTTTTGGATTCTAGCAGCGGAAAAGGGATATCGCGAAGAAGGCAACCAGCGGAGGGGCAATTAGCGGACGTCCACTCCCAACCGCACATCGCGAACGCAACAGTATTCTACAGCAGGTGAGTGGATCTCCTCTTCTTGGCTGTCTATGCACAAATTCTTTTTCTAAACCTAGGGTTTAGGAGTGGCAATGGTTGTCTGCTGGTTGTGTAATTCCCCTTATGATTGTTATATGGGATGGGAATAATTAAACCCTAGTAATATGAAGCCCCATAACCTGAATCTGAATTCCTTGCTTAGAACCCTAGCAAGAATTACTGATGGATACATGTGGCTAGTGGGACCATAGCAGTGCCCTGGTCGACTGGGAATTTGGTATTAAACCCTTTGATGTGATGATTTTAGAATTTCTAAGGGTGGCCGATCCATGTAGGGATGGATCTTGGATTGACTGAAAGATATGTGAGGGATTTGATGATGTCTGAAACATTAAACAGGAGAGGTAATCATAACTGAAACCTATTTCTGACTTTTTATCATGATCGACAATGGGAAAGAGAGTAAAAAGGGGAATTTACAGGTGCAGAGAATTATGTATACTGAGAATTGTAATGTGTACTGTTAACAGACTTAACAGGTGCAGTCATCATCAAAGATTGTTACATAAAGTGACCTGACAGAATTAATCAGACCATGGTGATGGACTGACCGAACCTATCTTGATTAACTATGATGACTTTGGGTTCTATGTTGACGATGGGACACTGCTGGAATTATCACACGTTCATTTTTTTATGATTATGACTATGATCCTGCTTTCTTATAAGATTTACTTAGTACTATAAATATGAGACGGCCATATAAATTGCACATTTTATATATCTCCACATGTGTTTGATAAAATGCTTAGATGCTGTAACGAATGCATTAATGCCATGTTGTCATGAAGGATTATGGATGAGTATAGATTCTTGGATGAATATTTGAATCTGAAAATTTGAGATTTATAGTGCTGGTATTTATGATGAAAGAGATGAGACCTGATCCTGTACATGTAAACACCAATTCTGTTGAGAAGTGGGGAAACGATAACGTAGTGCATGTGTGGGACCAGTTGCACACCAATGATCGGTGTATAACAATTTGGGCATCCTATATATAATGCCAAGATTGATGCTGAATGTGGAAATTCAGATTTATGAAGTTAATCAGTGAACGGAATCATGACCTTGAACTACTAGCAGGGTGCGATATGATGATCTCAAACCAGGGGCCAATATGAGGCATGGACTTGAGGGTCGGCATGCGATGTGTATGGAATGGATATGGACTTATGATGGTCGTTGAATTGATGGTCCTTGAGTGGACGTGTAATTAAATGATGTGCTGATTAGGCACGTTTATGTGAGTGTAGTTCAGGAAAGTACATGGGATACACTGATGTTTAACCCCGTTTACGTAATGATGATCTGTTTAGATCATATATGTATGGCTGATCATTGAATTGATTTATGTTCCTTATATTATCAGTTGTGTTGCACTATTGCTAGATTAGGAAATGCATTCACCAGTTTATACTAATGTTGGATTGCCCCCTTCAGGTAATTGGAATACAGGAGGGCAAGAGTATGACGACGTACCGCCCATAGCGTTCGGCATACGGGGCTGAAGAGAGAACAGGATTGCTGAACCAGTAGATAGAGGGCCTAGCCCTTTCGTTGGAGATTATTTATTCATTTAAATATTGTTTCATTTTTTAAGTTTAGAACATGGAAACTCGTATGTTGTAGAGATAATCTCTCTCTTATCTTTGGCTTTCATGATTTTAATTGGAATGTTGAATTGAGTAAATGCCTATTGCCTTAATGAATTTATTTAATTTATGTGTGGTAAATGTTGCCAATGAGTCGCAACCCAGAATCCGACAGGGCCCCGGAATTAGGGTCGTGACAAAAGTAATACATGGGAAAATTGAAGAGAACAATCTACCTCTTCTTGACTTGGTCACCACTCCAGTATATTCTAGATAACCAAATGAGACAAATATAAAGTTGTTGGGTGCAAAAGAAAAAAGGAAAATAGAAAATTTCAAGATGCCGCTGCAAGTAAACTCTAGAAGGAAAACAGAAGTACCAGTGTTCTCATCTATACCATCATCATCTGATGTTCCATATCCAAATCCTCCATCTTCTTCAGTCCTTTTATCTCAATGAGAGGTTATTCCCAACCAAGGTACTTCCTTATCTGATTTAGATCTCCCGGTTGCATTGATAAAAGGAATGATGTCCTGTGTTACTCACCACCTCATACAAAACTTTGTTTCATATCATAGCCTATTACCTGCTTTTCATGCATTTGTAACTAATCTAGCCACTGAATGTACACATAAACATGTGTCTGAACTCTGAAGCCCTATCACATCCTAAGTGGTGTCTGAACTCTGAAGCCCTATCACATCCTAAGTGGAAAGAGACAATGGTAGAAGAGATGAATGTTCTAGAGAAAAACCATACTTGGGAGCTTACTACTCTTCCTGTGAAGGAAAATGCACCGTTGGGTTCAAATGGGTGCATGCCCATTATAATCCAAATGGCGCAATTAATAGGTATAAGGCTAGACTTGTTACTAAGGATATACTCAATCTTATGGAGTTGACTATTTTGAAACTTTTTCTCCGGTGGAAAAATTGACTTCCATCCGGGTGATATCATCTCTAGCAGCAAACTTTAATTGGCCTTTATACCAACTAGATCTAAAAAATGAATTGCTCTATGGGGAACTGAAGGAAGATGTTTAAATGGATCCTCCACCAGGATTTGTTGTCAAAAAGTAGGAAATAAAATACGCTTGGTTAAAATGCCCTTATATGGGCTGAAACAGTCACCTCGAGCCTCGTTTGAAAGATTCAGCAGAGTCGTGATTAAATTTGGGTTTACTAGGTGCTACGCATATCATACTATCTTCATAAAAAGGAAAAACAGGAAGGTTGTTATACTTGTGGTGTATGTTGATGGCGTAGTTGTCATAGGAGATGATGATGCTGAAATTCCCAAATTAAAAAGTTTCCTCAGAGCAGAATTTCAAATCAAGAACCTCAAATTAATTAAATATTTCCAGGGAATTGAAGTGGCAAGGTACAAGACTGGGATAGTTATATCACAAAGAAAATATATCCTTGATCTTCTTAAGGAAATAGGGAAACTTGGTGAAAAGCCAGCAGATACTCCAATAGAACAAAACCATGGTCTACAATTGAAAAGTGGGGAAATTCTTGAAGGTAAGAGAATATATCAGAGATTGGTGGGAAAGCTAATTTATCTCACTATCATCAGGCCTAATATTTCCTACGTTGTAAGGTTGGTCGGTCAGTTTATGCATTCTCCCACAACTCCACATTTAATAGTGGTGCATAGGACTCTCAAATATTTGAAAAAACCACCAGGTCAAGGAATTCTATACAAGTCCCATGGACATGCAAAGGCTGTAGCCTTCATAGACTCTGATTGGGCAGTATCTTTGTCAAATAGAAAATCCACAACAGGATATTATACAATGATTGGAGGAAAAACCAAGTACAGAGCTGTAGCTCATGGGTGTTGTGAGCTATTGTGGCTGAGGATATTGTTATGAGTTGGGATTCAAGCAGGGTGGTCTAATGCTTCTCTAATCTGATAGTACATCAGCGATTAAACTTGCTAATGGCCCTATCTATCATGAGAAAATAAAGTATGTAGAAGTGGACTGCCATTTTGTTCACAAAAAAACTGAGGATGTCGTACTGGGACAGGTTCCTATTAAACGACTTACAAAATTTCTCACAAAGGCAATAAATAAAGCCAAGTTACAATTTGTTCTGTCCAAATAGGGCATAGTAAATATCTATCTACCAGCTTAAGGGGGGATATTGTGAGTCAGAGTACGACTTATTTGTAATATATAGTAAGCTAGGGGCTTGTATGTAAATATCAGGAACTTGAGGGACCTTTTTGTAATGTCCAGAAATATTGAAATAACTTCATAACAGGGGTTTGTTATTCGACTCTTTATTGCTTCTCCAATTTCCTTCTTTTTTTCTCTCTTTTTCACGTTCTTCTCTTTTCACATTTTCTTGATAGTCTAGAACAAGACTCACAACTGCAACTATTCATATAGCCTCATATCAGTGCACAAAAAGCATTTAAACAACACTGAAGTACTGCCGCTTTATTCCTGCGGAAGTAACAAAGGAGATACAGTTACAATATGCAGTCTGAAGATCCAATAGCTGATTTTCTTGTGATAAGTGTTTCTGAAAGCATTTATCTAGTGTTTTCTCCAATCTAGGAATAGTAGAAATTCACACACCCAGTGTGGGCAATGTTGTAAAAATCGCTAGGCGGATGCTAGGCGGTGGGCATAGACTAGGGATTAATTCCCGATTAATCTCCGCCTTGCCCGATTAATCCCCTCCTAGTCCGATTAATCCCCGCCTAGCGGGCGGCCGCATAGGCCGATTTTTGCAACAGTGAGAGTGGGAGTGGATAGAGGAAGCGTTTGGGATTCATCTAGGGACTGATCTATAATTTATATTTAGTTCAGACACTATTTTGTGATTTTATAGAAGTTTATGAACTTTTTTTTAAATATTAGCTATTTCATTAAATAAATATATAGGACGGTGGCCTGGGGAAAAAAAGGACAACCCTGCCTTTCAATTACCACTCTCTTTCCTTTCTCCCCTCTTATTCTTCTTCCCCAGTCTTTCTTTCCCTTCATTTCTCCCTTTTCCCTATTTTTTTCATTGTTTTCTCAATCTAAGTGAGACTAACTACAAACAAGAGTTGTGACTGAACTAGAAAGGCCTAGCGTTAGTAATGACAATAAAAAAGAGGAAAGGATGTAGATCAAGCATCCACAAGAACACAAAAAACATGAACTGGAAACAAATCAAAGTACGGAAATAATAGCAATAATGGAGATAAAAATACAACAATGATTACTACTAATTATTAGAATTAGCATTATCTAAGCAGCCAAAGATATTAACAAAAATGAACTTCATGCAGTAAATGGAGTAATGTGCAAACCTTTGTTAGCTGCCCTTTGCAAAATAGCTCTGGCCTTTGTAAAGGCAGCATCACCAATTCCTTCAATGTGTCCTTCACGTTTTCTAAGGCTCCAATGTCATCAAAAGTCACCCCAATATCACTAGGTGGTATGACATCAGCTAAGAGCCTTTTCTCAAATTCATTTTCCGTCGCAACATCCTGAAGGTGAGCATGACAGTTATCCAAGAACCACAAAACATTTAGAAACATTTTTTTTTTAGTCTTGAAAAGTTTCATATTCATTTTTTCAAATACCTTTCAGATATAAGTAATGCAGAAATATACAATGATTGGTTGTGCTTGGCCCTACAGACTTTACAGCAGGAGCCCATCTTTTACAGATTAAACTATGCATTTGTGGACCCACTGTCAATGGAAAATGCCCAGAAGGTCCCCACTCACATTATCCCAACCATCCCTATGTCCTAGTAAAATAATGACATTTTGTTAATATAGTCCATTCGCAAGCCACCACAGCTTGGAACATCCAATAAGGGCTATACTAGGTCATCAGTAAGGAACTATCCAATGATGGGGCCCACCAAATGAACAGCTTTGAGTCTTGACTACCACAAGGCAAGCCCTCCCCGTAACATTGCTGGCTGGTCTAGAACACACCTTTTATGGGGAAACAACAGCACACTCTCTTCCAATATAATAGCAAAAACAATTCCAAACAAATTATCTTTCATTTGCAAATTAATAAAATGAGTACTACTTTCTAAGAATATTGTAAAGAAGGGGAGGAAATGACACCTTGAGGGATTTCTTGAAGCTTTTAGATTCATTCTGGATGGCTAGTAAGATTCGAATCCCATACTTGATACTGCCAAAATGCATTTATAATCACACACTCTCAATACTATACGACACATATGATGTATCATTAAAAGAAGTAGAAAATGTGATGAAAAGTTTATGTAAATGCCTCTCAGTGGACAAAACAAGCTTCGCATCTTTTGGGTCAGCCTCTGTATTCTGCATAAGATGGTAGCTCAAAGCCAATCCAACTATCTTCTCTGCACCTGCAAGGAACAAAGACATGCAAATACAATTAGCCCCTATCAATATTTATGGTCGCCCATGGTTGAATTTAGCTCCATGCCATTACAAGAACCAAGTAAATTCTTTCATGATATTTAGTAATTGCAACTTAGAGCTAAGCTTTTTCTGAATTTTTTTTTTCTTGCTTTAAGGCAAATTGAATATAAAGAAGAGGAAAAGAGAAATGCACGAGCCAAAAAGATGGCCCCCAAAAACCCAGCCAAAAGATGAGGGCATTAGAAAAAACCACCTGAGAACCCAGGGGCTATAAAAAAAAAAAAAAAAAAAAAAAAACATCAACTGCCTAACTAATCATTGGGACTAGGCAAGTTCCAAACTTCAAAAAGAGAATCCAGAGCTATACTAGAGGAAGGAGAAGACAGTTATTCCTTCGAACAAAGTAATTGAGTGATTATTCAAAGTGCTAGTGCCTAGTACCGAACTTGCCTGCCAAGCTAATCTAACAAGAAACACTATGGATAAAAAAAAAAAAGTAATTTGCCTTTATTAAATACTTAATATCAAGCTGATGCCCAAAAAATAAAAGAATGATCATCCAATCAAAGGCCCCAAAAAGTTTTTTCTTAATGGTAACATGAATTTTATTAAGAGGCATAGAGCATAGGAGTGATATAACGATCAGCTACAAGAGCAAAGGAAGAAACAAAACCACCCACACATGGCTCAAGAAAATCCTTGAAATTTAGGGAAAAATTTCCAGCCCCATAAAACAATGAGAAATATGGCCTAAGAAACTAATATATTTGCACACAAAAATAATAATGATGATGATGATGATGATAACTTACATTTTTCTAATCAGGAAAGAGATACTTACTTTCATTTGTAAGTGACAGCTCAGTTAGACATATGGTTTCAAGTCCATGACACTCCAGCCCATTGCGGCTCAGGACCTATATAGAGAAGGAAAAATGCATGATGACAAAGTATGCAACCACTCTCAATATTGGCATGTACGATCATCATCTATGATATTTTATTCAATGAAGCAATGAGGAATTATGTATAGGACAAGCTACACTACCAAGATATGGCATGGATATGGCAAGGAGATGCCATGGATATAGCATGGACATAGATATAAAAGTAATGGGTCCAATAGGATATGGATTTATCGCCTACCTTGAAGCATCCAAGTATCATTGGTCACAAATATTAACTTTTTCTAATTGGTTACATCATAAATACCCCACTAACCTCTTTCTTTCTTTCTTTCTTCCCTTTTTTTTTTTTTTTTGGTAGTATGGGGTGGATATTGGTCAAAAAAGAAATGACAAGAAGAAAAAATAAACATGACTTAGATAAATGTGTTAACATGGATGAATGGAATGATAAAGAAAGACATAATTAGGAATAAGGTAATACGAGAAGATCTATAGTTGGCAACTCAACAGTTAAGGACTATGGAATCAGCATGTAATGGACTCTTACAGACCTTTCCTTACTAGTAGCAGAGTGATAATAAAAGAAAACAAGAACACAACATCAATGCCAAAACCAGAACATCTGCCAGCATATATACAGAAGTGGATGATTAGCATCCCAATGTATATGAATATGGTTAGTTTGATCAAATACGAAAAGACCAATTGATTTTTTATTTTTTATTTTTTTTTTGGGTGCGGGTGGTGGGGGGGGGCGGCGGCGTTCTTCAAACAACAAGGAGCTGAGGCGACTATTCAACCAAACGAGATTGAACATGTTTCCCATCTCCTCTCGAGAAACAAGGGGGGGGTATTTTTTTGCAAAATTGCGCTCAATTATATGTGGCAATTCCGCCAGGATCTCGTCATTATTGTGGGGAAGAATCGGCGCAAATCGGATTTTTTTAGGAACGTCTCGAGAGAGAATTTGATATAGGCTAGATGCAGGGGAAAATAAATAACAAGACAAAATTCACGTGGCTAAGATGCGGACATTGAGATGGAAGCGTGAAGTAACACAAAAGGATATAATTAGAGATGAGTACATAGGAGAAGATCTAAAGGTGGCAATCCAATAGTAAAGCACTATGGAATCATCAAGTATCAGAATTAGCGACTGTTTCTTACTAATAAACAGAGTGATTGGCAAAAGAAAACATGTACTGGGCTAGATGCAGGCAGCAAAAAAAATGACTAAGGCCCTGTTTGGAAAATCTGATCTGTTTGAAATATATCCATTTGAAATAGATCTGTTTCAAATGGAGTTATTCGATAAACATTTCTACAAATAGACTGTTTGGTAATTCACATTTTTATATCCAATTCTAGTTGATATATTTAAAAAGACTTGTTTGGTAAACAAAAACTAAGTGCTTATTGCAAGGCATTTGTTGTCATCCTCATAAAAAAAAATAATAATAATAATAATAATAATAATAATAATTAGGATGCTTTTTTAACCCTTAAAAGAGATGAACAAATCAGAGCATATAAATCAGTCCAATTTCATTTAAGACTAAATTTGCATCTACAAAAGAAAAATCGAAGAGGGAAAGAAATGCCATGGCCTGCTGATCAAAAGGTTGTAATAGAAAAATAATAAAATAATGGCCCTGTTTTCAATACCATAGATCACTTGGAGGTGGAGCACAACATGTAATATAAAGTGGCGGGGTGAATGATTATAGATTGCTTGTAATAGCTCGCATAAGGAATAATCATCCAGCATGGCCCACCATTGATGGAATTACCAGAATTATTTTGTGATAATTATGGACCAATTTCTTTCAGATTTTCTATTGTTAGGTGCATGTTATTGAACTACATCCAGATCCAGACTGTGCTAAAGTGTAAATGGAAAATTCATGCTTTCAAATGATGTCCAATGCAGGGCATTGACAATCAGATTCATTCGAACCCAGAGAGAAAAAAAGGAAAAAAAATGAAATGGAAAAAAAGCATGAACATACATTTCATGAAATCGAAAGTTTATATAGCAATTGTTTATCGTGGTGATACATATCTGATGGGAGAATTCTCTGATCCAAACAAATCTATTGGCAGCCCACTTTTGAAACCCATTTACACACAGGATTGAAACTGATTGAAGTAAAAATACAAACACAGAGTCACATCTATAGGAAAGGAAAACAAAGAAACAAAAGAAATATAAAATCTGAAAGGGCAAATGAAAAGGAGAGTACATTTATAGGAAATCGGAAAGGGGCAAAGAAAATTTTCTATAAAAAACAAAGAAAACCTAATTGAAGAAGGTAGATCTGCTTTTCCTGTGTAGAAAGTTCCATTGAAGGAGATGGATCCTATTTTCAAGTTCCTTGAGAGAGAAGACAACAACCAAAATAGACATTCAATCATCCGACGGAGAGTGATAGCAATAAAAAAGGAGAGACTAGAAGTTTTGCTAGGGTTTTTATCGAGAGAAAAATGAGAGGAGAAGCTCTGCTAGGGTTTTCTGTCAAGGGGAGCTGAGAGTTGAATGAGATGAATGGTGTTTTAATTATGGGTAAACTCATCATATCATAAAATTGTGAAGTGCGTTGTCAAAAAATTACGGAAGAGCATCTACCCGTTTCAGATGTTGAACATCTGATTTGATTGTCCTCCTTCCTCTTGCTTTATGAAATGGATCTAAAAGGTCTTAACACCGATTCAATAGGAGCAGAAAACAGACCTTTAACAATCTATTTCCCTGAATTGTCTGATTGAATCCATTTTAAGTGAAATAGACCCTCCAAATAGATTTACCAAACAGCACCTAAGACAAATGTGGCTAAGATGCATACATTGAGATGGATGTGTGCAGTAACACAAAAAGAAATAATTAGGGATAAGTACACAGGAGAAGATCTAAAGGTGGCAATGCAATAGTAAAGCACTATGAAATCATCATGTATCGGACTTAGTGATTGTTTCTTACTAACATAGTGAGTGGTAAAAGAAAACAAAAACAAGAACATGACATCAATTCCACAACTAGAATATTTGCTAACATATCTATCAAAATGGATGAATAGATGAAGCGATCCTAGGGTTGGGATCGCTGGTGCCAAGGCACAATTAGGGATTCTGCAGAAACAATCACATGATGAAGACACGCTCCAACGATAAAACCCACGAAAGGGAAAATTCTATAAATTCCAAAATCTGAGATTTGAATCTCTACAATGCCATATATATAATAAACGAAACTTAGGGCCTAAGAAACAATCCTAATCAAACTAGGAAACAAGATATAATTAGAAAAGTAATTAAACTCTTTACTCGTAAGAAAATCTCATAAGCTTTATTGGGTCCCACATGTGGCCCACGATTGTGTCTTACGTTGCATAGTGGTGCTGCTACATCATTCCCCCCACGTTGGAAAAGAGTTCAACCTCGAACTCTGTTCTTCTTGATGTTGCTTTCGTAGACATTGTGTACTTGAAGCGCCTCCTTTGTTATACGAGAACTTGAGCCTTTTTTTGGTGGTGCCGGTTTCATAGGACGGAGTGTGACTTGATTTTCACCATGCATAAATGTGTATGTATTGTCGCACATGCCATTAGTTCCATTCTTGTCATACATCCACGGGCGACCCAACAAGATATCACCACTATCCATGGGTAGCACGTTACACCAAATTGTATCTGTATAATCTACACCAATAGAAAAAGTAACTGGACATGCATATTGTACTTGCACTATCACATGTCATTAGCCATCTAGTAAAATAGGGACCATGGTGCTTTCGAACCTTCAATTGTAATCGATCCACCAAAGCTTGAGAGATGATGTTTTCACAAATGCCTCCATCAATCACTATTGTGCATGCTTGTCCATTGATTGTGCCTTTTGAGCGAAAAATATTATTTCGCAACCATTTCCTTTCTGTAGTAGTAGTAGGCATAGCCTACTAGCCTCCTTGCAGATCATGACACATTCAAGACCCTCCACGGGCCCTATTTCCTCCACTTCATCTATTTCATTCTCTTTAGGATCATCTAGAGTATCTTTCACATCACTTTCATTTTCAATGAGGTGGATGCGTTTAGGACATTCCATTGCACAGTGCCCCTAGTGTTTACAATTAAAGCATGTGGTCCTATTCTGCCCTTCGAGCTTGGAGAAAAAAATTTCCGATGAACCACTTGGTTTAGAATCTTGCATTGATGATTTCTTTTGTGCAGTCCACTTATATGCATTAAATTTTCAGGCTTGATAATTTGCAATATCCTCAGCCTTGATAGCATGTTGGATGATCTCATCAACATTATCAATAGTTTTGAATGTGAGGATATGTTGGATGTCTACTCACAACGTATGAAAATATGCCAACTAACACATCATCATCCTCATTCAAGCCACAACGAGCTTGCATGGTCAGGAACTCCTCAGAATACTCAACAACATTTTTGGACCCTTGTTTCAAGTCTTGAAAGCTTGAACGCAGACTCTGGAATAATTGACAGGAAGAAACTTTTCCTTCTAACAGGTTTTTCATCTCAATCCAAGTCTCAACGGGGTCAATGTTTTGATTTCTTCTCTTCTTTTGCAACTCGGCCCACCATATTGCAGCATAATTGCGAAATCGAGTTGCCACCAATATAACTTTACGACCATGCGTCATTGGCTTATGTGCGAAGATATCCTCCACACACACTAACCAATCCATAAATTATCGGGCTTTAATTTTCCATCATATTCAAGAATTACGAGTTTAATTCCTCAATCATGATCAACGTTGACTGCCTGTGGATCTCGTTGATTCCGATTATGTCCTCCATCATCTCGGCGATTATCCTCGCGTCGATTATTTACCAAATTGGCTAGACACGGGTTTCCATCCTTGCAAGAGTTTCTTGGATTTGAATCATCATTGCAGATGGTAGATTAACATTTTTCGATAACTTCGCAACGGTACCCTTCAAATCCTCCTCGTTTGTGGATGAAGACTCCACTTTTGCCTTCTTCTTATGAACCACCATTCTTTTAATGCGATAAAAAAAATCCGACGGACCTGATGTGTAGATCTTCTCTCCACGATCACGCCGGCAAAAATGGATCTCAAATCGGACGGTGCCCACAGAATACTTGAGTCCGGCACGTGTCACAGTTAGACACGTTAGGGACTTTTGTCGCTCCTCGTGTTTTGTGTTATATTTTTTTTTTTTTTTCACTCTGGGTAGGGGCTTTGACTGGAAGAGTCGGCGATGGGGCTGGGTTTTGCATGAAAGAGGGGGCAATGTGGCTGGGTTTGTTGGAGGGTTCAGTTTGGATTTGCATTGGTGCTGGGAGTGTAGGGAGTACTCGATTGAGGTGGTTATGTGGCTTAGGGCTCGAAAGGGGGTTTGGTTGAGACGGAATGAAGCTAGGGCTTGGTTGGTGCAGGGAATTGGGGTTCAGCTTGCAGGGAATGGCTAGATTTGGGTATCAGCAGTGACGACAATGGATGAAGACGATGTGGATGGATAGTATGGATGGATAGGCTCCGATCAATGACCGGAGAAGAATAGGAGCAACGTGGATCTTCGCTCTGATACCAATTGGTGCAATCCTAGGATTAGGATCGCAAGTGCCGAGGCATAATTAGGGTTTCCGCAGAACCAATCGCACGAGGATGAGGTGCCCCAATGATAAAACCCACGAAAAGGAAAATTCTATTAATTCCAAAATATGAGATTTTGAATCTCTACAATGCCATATATAATAAAAGAAACTGAGGGCCTAAGAAACAACCTAATCAAACTAGTACACAAGATATAATTAGAAAATCTCTTAAGCTTTATTGGGTCCCACATTTGGCCCACGATTGTGTCTCACGTTGTATAGTGGTGTTGCTGCATCAATAGACATCTCCCAAGGCACGTGAATATGATACTTTGGTCAAATAGAACTACAGGGAGTACTTGAATTAAGTCTTCTTTGTGCAATATTCTTGGTGGGATTAGGCAAGTGCTCCTAACGCAGTCCGGGAAGCACTAATCCCAATTGATGGTGAACCCAGCGATACCCAATCTTCAATCAGACAGAAAATCAACTTAAACAAGGAGAAAAGTAGATTCGCTTACCATAGATCGTGAAAATCCATCGTCAATACCTTTAATCCAATGGGAGATGCTCAAACCAAGGAGAAAGGAAATAGATAAAAGTGCACGCATGCAACTTTACTCAATATTTATAAAAATATTCAAGACCCCCTTGATCGTCCCTTACAAGAGTTTATATAGACTACAGAGCATTCAATTCTAAAAAAAAACATTCCTAAATCTAAAATTAAATCATAGCCAATCATGTTACAATTCCTAAATCTAAAATTAAATCATAGCCAATCATGTTACAATTCCAAAATAATCAAGAAACCCAATTTCTAATATAAGAAACTTCAACAAGTCTTGGACTTGGAGGTTGTTTGGCTTGATTCTAAAAAAGTGGGTCCTACTGGATGTTAACATCCAGCTCTTTCCACAAGATGATAAATCCTTATATACCTTCGACCGGAAAGCACCCAAGTAGGAAGTTATCTTGAGTTGTCAAATACATGGATGTTCCTCCCTTCTTGCATATCAAGATCTGTCATACCTAAAATGCTGGAGAAAACCACTCTCAAATCTAACCTTTTTCTAAAGAATCTTGTGAATTTAAAAGAGCTTAATATAGGAAGGCCATATACAAATGAACTTGGCAAAGGTCCTTGAAGAACAAGGTGACATTCTAATTCGGTGGGCCACAAGTGAGGACTGGTGGGACCTGCTGCATGATGGAATCTGCTCATGTCCATGAGACTTGTTTGGTGGCTGTCCCACCTTGGCTGGGCCTCATTTGGGACCAGTTCAGGTGGGTCAGAATGCACTGAGCTGCTGCTCGCTTCAATAGAGCTGTTGGGCTTATTTGGAGCTGGATTAACCAGTTGAACTTATCCAAATGGGCCAGAATTGATCTGCCTTGACTTCTCAATTAATTTAGAACAATCATAATTGGTCCTGACATTTATTTTGGACTCATCTTGACCGTTTAATTTAGATCCTGAGTCTTTCAACTAGATCAAGCCCCTGAAAAGGTGGATCAAGATCCCATTTGGTTGATCAAATGGATCTAAATACTTTGGGGCCTGATTTAAGGATTGATCCTTTAAAAAATGTCATTTTGCTCCTACATCAACCACCCCTTCTCTCTACTAGTTCCTCATAATTGTAGCACTTCACTCATACAAGACTTGTTTCTAACTTTCCACATACGTGTCCAAACAACCTCAAACAATAGCCAGTGATTTTAGAAGCATTTGGGAGGTTTGCCCCAGCGCGAGTGTAACATAAGTTGTATTTCAGGCATACACCATAAATAAAGCTTGCGCTTTAGCCACACCATATTGGGAGAAGTTGTAAGAATAAATGAATATTTGGTAGTTTAAGAACTTAAGTTTCTTTCTTCAGTTTAATACTATTATAACTTAGTTTAAGCAACCCAATTTAACACATAAAAAGGCTTGTAACCGAACAACAGCCTTTCCCTATTTATATTGATGTATTCAATATTTTAAAAAGGCCTGCTTCTGACGATTATACATCACACTAAGCAGTCGTTTGTCTTTAATGCATCAGAAAAGAAAATCGGATTAAAATATGTAAAATTTTAGCACCAGCAAAAAAAAAAAAAAAAACCTTGATCATGTACTAAATTCCAGGTCAGGTCTGAGTTATATCGGAATCGCCCGAGTCAGCACTTATATTGAACATAAAGTAAATAAGAGAGAAAATAAAGCACGGGCTGTTTCGTAAAATTACTTAGAATATATATATATATATATATATAGAGAGAGAGAGAGAGCATTGTATAAAAGTAAAAAGGAATAGGTTTCGGCAATTTGAGGAAAAAAGAGACTAGAGTGAGACAGGCAGCTGATTCGGCTCGCTGTCACGAGAGAGAGAGAGAGAGAGAGAGAGAGAGAGAGAGTGGTTCTCTGTGTTGTGTTGAGCTCTGATGTGCTGCCTGTTGTGTTGTGAGGGAGAAGAGAGAGAAATTGAGAATACAACTAAAACAAAGTTTATTGCATCCTACTAAATCCCATTACATTCAACAATATAAATAGGAAAAACCTAAGCTAACTTGCTAAGCAAGAAACCTACCCTAAATAGGAAACTCAATCCTAATCAAATAAGCAAACCGTGCTAAAATAGAATCCTAACCCTACATAGCGTCACCGGCCCAACCCCTCTGCGTGTGTGCTGAGTTAGCGATGACTTCAACACTCCACCTTGGCGCTAACTCCCAGCATCATTATGCCAAGTTTCCATAAGATTTAGAGAAAATTTTTCCATGTTCGCAATGCTAGCTTCAGCTGGTCCTCAAAACCATGTGGCTGCTCCAAGTAGATCACAGTGCCAGCTCCCTCATGATGAAAATCATCTTTGAGTTTCGTCTGCTTGAGCTTCCACCCTGTGCTAGATGTTGTGCCAATCTGCACGTGAACAATGTTGAACTTCACCAATGGACTAGGTCATGTCAAGATCAACTCGTACGGCCGGTTGAACCCCTTTGCTTCCAACCACGCAGTGAAAAGATCCACAATCCCACCAGACCTACTTTTCTTGTTCTCGGCCCACATGCATCCAACTGTCTTCACACATTCTGGACACATTACCATCTCCCATGTCTCATCCCCAATCAAGGTTGCAACCTTCGCACCCATTGCGTCTTGTCGTTCCTTGATCTCTTGTGTGACTAGTTCTGCATCTGTGTGTATCTGAAACTTCACAGGGAATGACTTCTGCAACTGTTTCTTCAAGCATCTCTTGTGGATCTGAACCAGTCCCAGATCGATCGTCCTCCACTTCTTCTGATTCCTTCTCCTTGAAACAATCTGGTATATGGTCTTTAAGCCCGTGAGAATCTGACACATCCTAAGGACATGATCCACTCCCAGATTGATCAACCTTCTCCATCATTGATTCCTCTTCTTTGATCTGATCTTGAACCTGATTATCAAGCTTCAAAGAATCTGAATACACCACATCATCAATATCATAAATTTCTGATGTTAGTGCATACTCACAGGTTGCAACGGATGTTGCAAAATTTGCCTCTGGGTCCCAACCATTCTCATCAATGTCTCCCCACACGCTCGTTGGCTTCCCCTTGCCTCAAGTCCTTTGCAGCTGAATTTCAATAAATCCCAATCTACTAAAACAGAGTTTTTTGCATTCTACTAAATCCCATTACATTCACCAATATAAATAGGAAAGCTATAAGCTAACTTGCTAAGCAAGAAACCTACCCTAAATAAGAAACCCAATCCTAATCAAATAAGCAAACCGCACTAATCCTACCCTATATAGCATCACCGGCCCAACTCCTCTCGTGCGTGTGCTAAGTCGGCAATGACTTTAACATGCTGCTCCATTGTTGCTGGTGCTTGCAGCTCCTTATGCAGTCCCTTCTAGATGTTACTGCTGTTGCTTTTTCTTTTCTGCTTCACCAGTTAGCAACAGCCTTGGACTTAGATTACAAGAGAGACTTAGACGGTTACTACGAAGATGAGGTTCTTAGATTTTTTTTTCTCCTACTTTTCCTTTTTTTATGCTTTTGAGCACTGCATAGGGAATCAATCTGGCTCAACCAACTCCCATGTGACTCACCCGAGTCAGCTAGAACTTGGGCATGGGCGAGTCACGTCCTGAGTCCGTCTTTTTAAACCTTGACCTCGATAACTAAGTCCTTTCAAGTAGACTTACCCTCCAAGTGCAAGCACCAAGTTTGAGGTTGAATTTGTGTACCATACCATTGATCACTTTTTTCACTTTAAATAGAGATTGTTTACAGTTTTTGAAATTCAAAAATGAACCAAACCCCGTAATTTCAGCACTTGATTCTAGGATTGTTTACAATCAATCCAATAAATTCACATTATCCTTGAGATACAGAATTAAATATAGAGTATGAGCTTGAAGTCGCCAAAGCCTACTTAGAGCAATTGGAGCATCCCAAGAAGGCCTACAAGCGTCCCGACTATTTATCGAACATTGAGTCCCAGACAGTCCAATATTCTGTTTGAAGTTGAATAACAAGGGCTGTTTTGGGAACAGACAGAAGTACAGGTGCTGTTTTGCACTTTTTCAGAAAATCCAAACTCAAAAGATCCCAACGTGTTACTGTTCTGGACCAGCATTTTGATGGGCCCAACAAGGCATGACGCACGAAGAACAAAGTCCACAGATTGCCCATGGGTCTTCTTCAAGACCATTGGATTTTATCTTTGATCAGGTGGGCCATTTGGGACCCACAGCCATTCTCGTGAAAGGTATCGGCTTCGACCAGCTTTCAGAAAGTTCCAATTTCTGTTTAAATTTCTTACTAATTTCTGGATGGTTTGTTTTGGAAGCACTATCTAACCCACCTGTTTTGTTTTGGAAACACTATCTATGACTCCAGTTAGCTTGGAAACACCAATTCTCGTGAAAGATGTTTTGTTTTGTCTGGAAACACAATCTAAGAGCATCCAAATCATCGTGAAGATTGTGAATATTTTAATGATGGATAGGAAGTCGGGAAATTTGTCAATTCATTCCATAGTCAGTCTTCAGTGAGAAGGCAATGACATATGGAACATTGGGAAGATAATGATTGGGATCTGACTATTATATTAGAATTTTTCTAAATATAATAGCACTAGGAAAGGCAATGAATTCTATGATTGGATAAACACTGTAGCAAACGTGTTCGCATGCAAAGATCTAGCCGATCATAAGAAAGTCAAACTGGTTGCCATTATACTTCACAGAAGGCCAACGCAAGGTGGAAACAGCTTTAAAAGTCTCGTCAGCGCATGGAAAAATCGATGCTCACTTCATGGGAAAAGATGAAGAAATATATGAGGGGCTATTTTCTTCCTCCCATTTATAGACAATCACTTTTTATGCGACTAAAATGTCTCCAACAAAAGGCTCACTCTGTCAATGACTACACAGAGCAGTTTCAGTAGTACATGTTGGCCCATAATGATGTTATGGAAGACGAAGATCAGCTGGTGGGATGATATCTAGGCAGACTTCGGCAATCCCTACGGAAGCTTATGTATGTCCGCCCTTGTTATACATTGAC
>CM022944.1:104236376-104386018 GCA_012931725.1 Litsea cubeba | reverse complement strand
TCACCCATTGATACCTTTCTTCGAGTAACAAAGCTACTATTACAACGCTACAGCGTCCTTCATACTTCCATTCATCAACGTTTGGTATTCATTCTCATCTCTCCCTCTTTGTATTCAATTTTTTTTTCTCTTTCTGGGTTTCAATTGTATAATCTCTTTATGATAAATGTATGCACATTCATGATCTAATCAATCACAACCATGATGCACCACTGGAACTCCACCATTAGAATACTTCTGAGATCAAACATCCTGCAAATAGTTGGAGCAGTCAGTTTGTTCTTTACGGTATCAATGGGTTATTTTGCAGGATGTTTATCAACGGCCCAATAATCTAACCCAAATACAAACATAAATACAAAAATCAAATAACAATATTATTTAGATTTCTGTCTTTTTATTTTTTCTGTTTATTTTTTACATTCATTCATTCTTTATTAATATTATTTATTTTTATCATGTAGTTCTATTTTTATTATTATATTTTGATGAAGAGTCCAGTTTATTTAGATTTCTATTTTTTTATTTTTTTTTGTTTATTTTTACATTCATTCCTTTTTTTTATTAATATTATTTATTATTGTAATGTAGTTTTAATATTATTATTATTATTTGATGAAGATGCCGGTTTATTTAGATTTCTGTTTTTTATCTTTTTCTGTTTATTTTTTACATTCATTCCATTTTTATTAATATTATTTAAGAAATTTAAGCCTTTTTAGTGATTATTTAATAGTGGGCCCATTAAAATAGGGATGAGAGAAAAAATGGAGATAAACTAGAGATGTGGACGTTGGTAGAGAGGAGAGAAATAAGAGGAGAGAATTTAATTTAAGCCTTTTTAGTGATCATTTAATAGTGGGCCCATTAAAATAGGGATGGGAGAAAAAATAAAATAGTGTCAGTCCCCCGCAAAAAGGGTGCTGCTTTAATATATATTATGTGTGGGGTCGTGTGGGGTCATGTAAGGGTGGGGAATAAAAAAAAAAGAAGAATGACCAATGAAACTGAGAAAATAAATAAATAAATCAGTGGGGCCCACCCATCTGTGAAATCCGAAATGGTCCCGTATATGGATAGAAAACAAAATTGGAATATCCAGATCCAAACGGGCCACCCATCCATTAAATTGAAAAATCTGTGAAACTTGGCACTAATAACAGAATTTGCTTGCATACGATTATTATGGCCATGAAATTTGTATGGATTGGTCAATTACATGGTGGTCCCACTCTCACCAATTTCAATGGTGTACGAATATTGTGGGGACGGGATATTGTTTGGATTGGCCATGAACCCATCCAATGGATGGGATTTGTCCTTTTGATTGTACATTTCTTTTATTATTTGGGTCCACGTTCAAATGATCATTTTGATCAATATCAACAGTGGTTCCAAATCAAACTTTTATTTTGAATCTGGTTAATTTCAATATGGGTGGCTGTCGATCATCGCACATTAAAATAAATCAAATCAGATCTTGATAAAAAAAAAAGTCCAAATCATGTGACCAATGGAATCAATTCATCAAATAAATTTTTGAAGAAACATCCAGACTTTGTGATCAATGGCATCAATTCATCGAATAAATTTATTAGAAGAAACCCAATGGCATATGATCAATGGCATGAGATCAATGAACGTGATCACTAATATCAATCAATCACATCATATATGTTTGAATACATAATATAATAGAAGAAGGAAACATGTGGTGTGATGGGCTTGGGCTACTGAAGAATAGATCAAGTCAGCCTGTCCTGAACTTGATTTGACCTGGGCTGCCCAGGTTGATAACTCAGATCTGATTCTATCCAATTAATCAAGCACATTAAAATAAATCAAATCAAATCTTGATAAAAAAAAAGTCTAAATCATGTGACCAATTGACCTGGGCTTACCCAGGTTGAGAACCCAAATCTGATTCTATCAAATTAATCAAGCACATTAAAATAAATCAAATCGGATCTTGATAAAAAAAAAGTCTAAATTACTATTCTCTAATTTTCCTTAAAAAATAGGATCTTAAGAATCTCCAAAAGCCAACTCTCTAATTTTGAATTTTTGAATCTGAATGTAAAATTAATCATTATCTTTTACTTTCCAAAGAATGTTGCACACTATTCGAATAATGTTTTATTGACATCCATAAAAATGGGTCAGATTAGGGCTAACTTGCTTAAACCACGAGGTATATATTTGAACTCAATTCATATAATTAATACGGAGTTGGAGTTAGGGTAAGCATTTACAAATGGGCTAGAAATTAGATAGATTGGTCAATGCATGGGCTAGAAAAATGTCAAACAATGGACCTTGGTCTAACCTTTTACTAACAAAAAACTTGGTAATGGATGTCATGTATACAAGTCGGATTGGGTTAGGTTGGCTAACCTATTATGTTGGATAATTCGTATTAATCTGCTTAAGTTGTGGGTCAAGCTAGAGGGTGACCCACATCGAGTTCAGGGTGACCTAACCTAACCCATTTGCCATCTGGATGCCAGATGTCCCGTGATCCAGCCATCTAAATAAAAAGGTCCATTTTGTAATTTGTATCAATGCAAACGGCTCACACACACACACACAAAAGAAAAGAAAAGAGATTTTAGCCATCTGATGGTTGGATAAGTCTTAATTATCTCATTTGTAGAGGGGGCCAATCCATGCATTAAAAGAATGCCACATTTTTCTCATAAATTGCAAAAAAAATAGATAGGAACGGGAATCTTCTTCTCTTCACAATCATCATGTCAAAATAAAGCTATATGACTGGTCCTTTGTGAATACACTTTCCCCCTTGGGTCATGTCCATAGGTAGTAGTAGTAGACAAGTGATCAGCCCTCATTTTATTCGGATCCTAAGTGTCAAACTTGATCGACACTTAGGATTGATGCTCCACATGAGCAAAATATAGGATATGAATATTTCTAATTAGATAATTGGAGCTTTAGAGTAAAATCATTGTAAGAAATACATAGAGGTTGTTTGCATGATGGATATGAATATAGGAAAATATAGGATATGGTGGTCCAAGCAGTTTTTAAAATAAACTAAAATGAATTGTTGGATCTTTGAAAATTAGAGTGATGTTCTTCTCTTTGGAAAAATAGAAAAATAATAAAAAAGAGAGATAATAATCATTGCACATGGTCTTTAGACTCCATAATTATGAAGAAACAACCATCGTTGCATGATGGATATGAATATAGGAAAATATAGGATATGGCGGTCCAAGCAGTTTTTAAAATAAACTAAAATGAATTGTTTTCCATTTTTAATTTGTTTTCTTCTATTATGTTTTGTTTAATATGTTCTGAGATTTTGTCATTTTACAATAGATTGTACTTTCTTGAAAAAAAAAACCCTATAGTTTTCATACTTTTTTTAAAGTTCCGCTTATTATTTTGAAAATTATTCTTTTCCTTTCTATATAATTACTAAATTCTATAGAAAGTCAGGTCTAATGCTTAGGTTTAAATTTATTCTTTACTAACATAAGCCTCACCCATATATTAAAGGGTATGTTTAGGTTTATAGTTTCTAACGACCCATGCTAGGTTTGATTTTGGTCATAATTCCAAATAACTTTACTAACCTAATGCTTGCCCATTTATTAATACGATTGAAAATGTAAACACTATTATCGATGTAGCATGGAAGTTTATGTTAGGTTGGTGGGTCATAATAATGAAGTGGATGTAACATGGAAGTTCAGGTTAGGTTGGTGGGTCATAGTAATTAATAAAGTTAGTCATTTTCTAGTCTTTGGGTTAGTTTGGTAGAAATACCTAAAAAAACTGAATTCAACTATTAAATGGGTCATTTGGAGAAGTTTATTTCTTTCATTTTTTATTGTTTATAAGTTGTCATTTTTTTTTCATCATTTATATTGTTTTAAATTGTCTTGAGATTTTATCATTTTGCTACCCCTTATTAATTTTCCAAAATGTGTAGTTTCATATGTACTTGGTGTTTACTTTTAACTTAAATTGGATTTTCCCATTATGAATTAAAGGCCCGCGTTGGGCGTGGGCTCTGAAGCGCTAGTTATATATAGTAAAGCAACACCCTTTTCGTGGGAGAGTGACACGTGGCGGAGGGGGCTTCCTGGGAGGAGGACACGTGGCGTAACCTCAGAATTTTTGCAACGCCACTTTCAGAATTGCCCTTCTCTCCTTTTATTTTCCTTTAAATCCCTATCCCTATGCAATGCAAATTATGCAATCATTAAAATATCTCATTCTCCCTAAAATCTCTCTCCAACTCCCCTAAAATTCCTCCCATTCAATTTTAAACTTTCCTTTAATCAATCAATCTTTATCCCTTGTCCACGATTTAAACGAGAAGAATGATTGTTCTTATTAATAGAAAAAATGGTTGATTTGAGCAATGGTGTGATGCTGAATATGTGATTTATCCCCTAGATTTGTTCTTGGAAAGTTTGTTGGTGTTAATTAATGATATGCGCTAATAATGATTTGAGATAAGAACTATATATGAGCCACTAACAATTGTGCCTATTGGACCCATTCCATCCATGTGACCCAATCCATTGTCGCTAGACCCAATCCATCCACCGATATATGTGGGACATTACCTTCATAAAATTATTTATCCTTCCACCTATACAACTATGTAAATGGGATCCAATTATTATTATTTTTTTATTTATTAATTTTTTTTGAGAGGGTTCCCAACCCTTTGGGCTGGACTAATCCCTCTGGGCCCAGAGGGAAGCTGGGTAAAGTGGTGGTACAGTTTCGAACCTACAATCTCATGGTGCAAATCGTGTCCTAGGCCAGAGGGAAGTCGGGTAAAGTGGTGGTACAGTTTCGAACCTACAATGGCAATAGTACCTCCCAAAATTGCAGCCACACTCTGCGTAAACGACTACAGCAACTGGGCGAAATGGGGGCTATCATGGAGGGATATACCTTTTGTGCAATTCATCAGGCTTCTACTAAGTGTGATTATAGATGGAGGTTAGGCAACTTGTTTGAGGAATTTATATGTAGAAATGTATGTAATCAATTTCATTGCAACATTTTTTTTCTTTTTAATAGATCTTTTCTTCTCTTCCTTTGGCCACCTTCTCCTCTTTCTCTCCTTCTTGCAACTGGTACACCTTTCACCACACCAATCTCTCACCAATGCACAACACACTGCACTTTTTCGGCTTCATCTCTGCCGGACCTCTCCCCCTGCGCCAGATACCCCTCCTTCTTCTCCTCCCTGCGCACCACGCTGCCATTGCACATCACCACACTATCTATCTCTTCCTCTCTTTCTCTTTTCTTTTTTCCTTCGTCCCTCACCGCTGCATCTTCACTGCCGCCACCATCATCCTCTTTCTTTCTCTTTTTTCTCTCCCTCCTCCTCCTTCTTCACTGCACACCTTCCTGCGCACCCCCTGAACCCATCAACTTTTCTTTCTTTCGTTTTCTTTTCTTCTATTCCTTTGGCCACCTTCTCCTCTTTCTCTCCTTCCTGCACCTGGTACACCTTCACCGCACCAATCTCTCACCACCTGCACAACACACTGGAATTTTTCTTTCTTCTCTTTCTTTTCTCTTCCCCCATCTTCACTGCACTCCACTCGAACCACCCTCTCTTTCTTCTTCTTTCTTTCCTTTTTCCTCTCTTCTTCTTCATCATCCTACTGCACCTTCATCACCACCTGCACACCCATCTTCCCCAACCGTTGCACTGACACTATACACGCCCTACACAACCCACTGCACTGCCATCCCTTCCTCTTCTTCTTCTCTCCCTTACAACTACCCACTGTGCTGCTCTTCCTCTCTCTCCTGTACTGCACCCACACCCTACACTCACCACACCAATCTCTCACCGCTGCACTCTCTCTGCACACACTATCTCTCTCTTCCTTCTCTCCTTTCTTTTCTCCCTCCTTCTTGCAATCCACGCACCCCCCTGCACATCCCTTCAGCCTCACCATCTATTCCCTTAGCCTCACCTCCCTCTCGATCCCATTAGTCCCTTCACACAGCACCTGGTACACCTCCACCTCACCAATCATCTCACTTGCAGGACCCATCTTCATGAAACCAATACCACCACAATGGCCAATGATTTAATTTTTTTTCTAATCTTATTGTTTATTTGAATTTAAACATTTTAGCTTTTGCGAATCCTCATCTCAATTCAGGAAGAAAACAAAGTTATCAAGTTAAAGGTATTTTTTCCAGTTCACTTTAATTTTAAAAATTTATAATGATAATCACGCATTTCAGCCGCATTGATTTTGGTGATCTTTTTAGCATTAACGAGAGTATAAATATTTGTATTTTCTTCGTCGGGTTTATTTTTTTCTATCTTTCTTTATGTTTATATGTTACTTCACTTCTTTTAAGATTCATAAGATACTCTTGCCACGCATTTCAGCCGCATTGATTTTGGAGATTTATGTTTTTTTTATTTTTTACATTCATTCCTTTTTTAGCAATATTATTTATGTTTTTTTTTTCATGTAGTTCTATTTTTATTATAATATTTTGATGACAAGACTGATTTATTTAGATTTATGTTTTATATTTATTTTTTTACAATGACTCCTTTTTTTTATTAATACTATTTATTTTTTCTCATGTATCTATTTTTATTATTATATTTTGATGAAGAGGCAACTTTATGTTTTTATTATTTTTTTCTGTTAAAAACATATTTTATTAATAGTTTTTTATTATTATTTATTTATTGTCACCACTCTTTATATTTTTATCCTCACATTCTTCTTTCTTCTTGTAGGTCAACAACTCTCTAGAGATCCAACGTAAGATTCTTCTGTATTCGGGTACATGTTCTAATCAGTTCTATTTTATTCTCGATTTAATTGTTAATGCATCTTTTGTATTGCAGATCATTGATAGATACCATGTTTCTAAGAACGTGAGTGATTGATCAAACCAATCCAATAAATTTAAATTCTATATAACAAGGCATTTTATCACTATTTATTATATATGTATTTTTATTATCATATTAAAACAAATATTAAGTTTAAATTTATGAATAAGTTATAGTTTTCAAAAATTGTAGTCATCTTAGATTTTTTTTTTTACTATTTTTTGTGATTTTTGTATGTATAGTTCTTTTATTTTGGAAAAATCATGATATGTACTATTGTTGGAGAAAACAATATTCTATTGGAATAAAATGAAGACGCCCCACTCTATGAGGAATATTCTATTTAAATATTAATGTAGTTTTTATTTTTTCTATCTTCCTTTATTTTCCCATTATAAATTTGTAACGATCACATATTAATCCCTTTTGTTTTGCATGAGTTTTGTTTCCATATACAAGGTATAGGTGTTTATTATATGATACTAATAAACAAATATCTTCCTCTCTTATCTTTAATTAAGAATGGAACATCAAGAGGATATGAATCCTTCCAAATTGCAAGACAACGTCGAAATCAACTATTACGGATGAAAAGACTACGTCAAAATGAAAAAAACAATAACATCTACAGGTGAAAAACTATTCAATAAATATTATTTTAATTTTATAATAAATAAAATTAGTTTATTGATAATTGTTTTAAGTCGTTCTATGGAAATTTGTCATTAAACAAAATGCACATAAAAGTGAAAATCAACTTTCGAAAATGAGAAGAATGACAAGATTTCACTCCAAATGTTTAGATGCACCAAATGGATTTCAATCCCCAATTCCAAATGACCGCATTCAGATGCTCCAAAATGATCTAAACAGCCACGTAGAAGTTTCCAGAGGTATATTATTAACTATTTCCTTATAATAGAATCTAATTATATAATTATATTTTGTTTAAAAATAATCACTAATATATTGTTTAATATTATCGTCAGTCTATGAACGTAGTCATCAAGTCTCGACAAAGCAACGTGATGTACGTACTCCAATTGTTATCAATCAACAATGTTTGTCATCCCAAAATTAGCATTATGTCTATAAACATGCTCGAAGACAAAGAATTATGAAGCTACGACATCGTCATGCAACAAATCGACCAGATTTATCAACTCTGTCAAGTGCCATAAATTGTCATATAGGAAATGAGGATAATTCATCATTACAAGATAGATTCAATGACAAAGAACCACGAGATTCATCAATGAGCTCGATAGGTATATTATTAATTATCTCCATATAATAATGTAATTAGAGAATTATATTTTATTTAAAAATAATCATTAATATATTGTTTACTATTATCGTCAGTCTATGAACGTAGTCATCAAGTCTCGACACAGCAACGTGATGTCCATACTCCAACTGTTATCAATCAACAATGTTGGTCATCCCAAAATCAGCATTATGTCTATAAACATGCTCGAAGACAAAGAATTATGAAGCTACGACATCATCGTGCATCAAATCACCGAGATTTATCAACTGTGTCAAGTGCAATAAATTGTCATATAGGAAATGAGGAGGGTTCAGTAGTACAAGATAGAGTAAATGACAAAGAACCACGTGATTCATTAATGAGCTCGAGATGTTCAAGTATGTGGACGTTATAAATTTTCCTATTCTTCAATCAAGTTTGTCAATTTAATGTTGCTAACCTAATATTATTATGTAGGAAAAACTGTTGGAAGGAGAGACTTTGGCCCTCCAAGTGAGACATGTATTAAATGTGGTGCTTTGATGTGGAAACAAGAAGGAACTAAGGGAGGAGCTAATGTTCGAAGATATATTTTCAATAGGTGTTGTAGAGACGGGAAGATACTGTTACCCCTCTTAGAACATCCTCCTACATATTTGAGATCACTAATGGAAAATTCCAACCTCCAACAATCATCGAAGTTCAAAAAGTTCATCCGAGTATACAACAATGCATTTTCATTTACTTCATTTGGAGAAAATATTGACTACAATGTAGCAAGTGGAGTGGGTCCCTTTACATTCAGAATTATGGTCGAGCTCACCACAGAACTGGATCGTTGTTACCAATGCCAGGGAAAGCTCCAAAATTCGCCCAGCTTTATATATATGACACCGAACATGAGGTTCAAAATAGAAATCTTGCATTTACACGACATCCAGAATACGGATGCTTGGATGCTTCAATCATAGAAGGATTGAAAAATGAACTAGATGGAATCAATCCATATGTAGGCTGCTTCTGATCACTGAGGGATAGATTTGGATGTGAATATCCACGAGATCTAAAGATGAGAATATTGTACGATAGATATAAAGATCCAAGGCAATATAATCGTCCAACGACAAATGAGGTAGTTGCATTATTAATTGGTGAAGGATCTTCAGAAAATGATAGCTGAGATATCATCTTAGAAACTGTCTCGGGATCTTTACAGAGAATAAGCGAACTACATTCAAGTTATATGGCATTGCAATACCCATTGCTATTTCCATATGGAGAAGATGGATGGCATGCCAACATATTATATAATCAGCCTTCGCTATTATCAAAATCTAATGTGTCAATGAGAGAGTACTATTGTTACAGGTTACAACAAAGGAATGATGAAGCAAAGACGATTTTATTATCTGGTAGACTCTTGCACCAGATCATCGTGGACGCATTTGCATGTATTGAGCAGCTAAGAGCAAAATACATCAGAAATAACTAGAGTATATTTAGATCTGATTTTTTCCAAGGTGTCTCAGATGCAGTTGTTCAAGGAGACATAAGAGCATCAGCAATTGGTTAACGCTACATATTACCTTCTTCATTTACAGGAAGCCCGCATTACATGATTCAACAGTATCAAGATGCAATGGCGATATACCGATGGGCTGGATGCCCTGAGATTTTTTTAACATTTACATGCAATCCGAGATGGAAGGAAATCCAACACTTTTTAGACTTATTTCCGGGTCAAAAAGCAAAAGATCGTCCTGACATTGTTGATAGGGTATTTCATATAAAATTGAAAGAATTAATGGACGAGATAAAGGACATAAAACTTTTCGGCAGAGTTATTGCAGGTAATTCGATTTTCATATGCAAAATAACTCATTTCCTTAATTATCAATTTTTATTACTAAAGTTTCTCACTATTTCATTCGCAGATATATACGCAATTGAGTTTCAAAAGAGGGGCCTTCCGCATGCACATATATTGATAACAATGGATAAATGTGATAAGATATCTACGACTGAAGAAATAGATGATATCGTCTCAGCCGAAATTCCCGATCTTGACACCGATCCAGAGTTGTATGAAACAATCAAGCGATGCATGATGCATGGTCCGTGTGGTCCACTAAAGGCAAATTCTCCATGTATGGTTGACGGTAAATGCAGCAAAAAATATCCAAAACGTTTCAACCAACAAACCTCACTTGACAGTAATGGTTATCCGACATACAGGCGGAGAAATGATGGAAGGACAATTAAAATGGGATATGTTGAATTAGATAATAGATGGGTAGTTCCTTACAATCCTTTTTTGTCAAGAAAATACAATGCACATCTAAACATTGAGATTTGTAGCCAAACACGAGTCATTAAGTATTTGTACAAATATATTCACAAAGGCCCAGATAGAGTAACTATCGTTATTGAGGAAAGCACACAGTCACCTCATGCAACAGGCCAAATGAGATATCGACAGGTTGATGAAATCAAGCAGTACTTTGATTATCGTTATGTTTCGGCCCCAGAAGCATGCTGGAGAATATTTGAATTCAACCTTCATAGTAGAAATCCATCGGTTGAGCATTTACAATATCATCTTGAAAATCAACAAATCGTTGTTTTCAATGATTATGACATTTTAGATTCTGTGTTAAATAGACTTGGAATAGAGGTTACTACGTTCACTCAGTGGTTTGAGACAAATCGTCAGTATCCTGATGCAAGAGATTTAAGATATGTTGACTTTCCAACAAAATGGACTTGGAAAAGCACTCAAAAGGTGTGGAGCAAAAGGAAACATGGAAGGCATTGGAAGATTATATTATGCGCATCCGACGTCAGGTGAGAGATATTATTTAAGAATGTTGCTTCATATAATAAGAGGTGCCACATCCTATGGAGATTTACGAACTGTGGATGGAGAGACACACACTTCATTTAAATCAGCATGCATAGCACTTGGCTTATTAGATGATGACAACGAGTGGGACATTGCATTAACAGAAACATCACAATGGGCGACAGCATATCAATTGAGAAACATGTTTGCTGAGATGCTTATGTTCTTTGAAGTATCAAATCCATTACATATATGGAACAAACATTGGAATTCACTTTCTGATGATATAGAAATGAGGCTACATAGGCATGAAAGATCAATGAGTCTCGATTTATCAGAACATGAGATACAAAATCAAGCACTTATAGAGATTGAGTCAATCCTAAATAAAAATGGTAGATCGTTAAAGAGTTTCAGGATATGCCATTTTCACAATATGAACATGATGATTTTATATCAAACAACCTGCTACATGAAGAGATGTCATACAATATCGATGATCTTGCATCTGAATTTAATGTCTTACATTCGAGACTAAACCTGCAACAAAACATGGTGTTCGACAAGATCATTGATTCATGTCTAAATGGCAAAGGCAGAGTTTTCTTTGTCAATGGCAGTGGTGGAACGAGAAAAACATTCTTATGGAAAACAATAATTATAAAGCTCCAAAGTGCAAGAAAAATTGTTTTAGCAGTAGCATCATCGGGAATCACATCTTTGTTGTTACCAGGTGGCTGGACAGCACATTCGCGCTTTAAGATACCATTACAGACTCATGAAGCATCATGCTGTGCTATTTGCAAAAAATCAAATTTGGCTAAAGTGATTCAAAAAAACATCTTTGATCATATGGGATGAAGCACCTATGATGCATAAGAATGCATTTGATGCGGTCGACAGGACTCTACGCGACATAGAGAGTGCTGATGATAATACTCGCAAAAGTAAAATATTTGGTGGGCTAACTATTGCATTGGGAGGTGATTTTAGACAGATTTTGCTTGTTGTTAAAAGGGGGAAAAGAGAAGATATAGTAGCTGCTTCATTGACAAGATCTGAAATTTGGAAACATTGTGAAGTCTTAAACCTTACGGAGACTATGCGTCTACAGAATTTATCTTATAATGGTGACAATGCAAACTTTGCGAGCTGGGTATTGAAAATAGGAGATGGAGATTGCAATACTCTGTGTACCAACATGGATTCAGATGATGATTAGATTCAGATTCCAAATGAATTACGAATAGATGCTGATGATGATGCCATTTCTCCCTTAATCAACTTTGTCTATGATAACTTAAATGTCAATATAAAGAATCATTCATATTTTAGAAACAAAGCAATATTGACTCCATTGAATGACTATGTTGACAAGATTAATGATGAAATTCTTAATATGCTTTCTGATGATCTTGATAAGAAGACATATCTAAGTGCAGATACAATGGTTGAGGTTGAGGGCAGTGAAGCCAGTCAGGATATGTTATACACCATAGAGTACTTAAACACTCTTAAGTTTGCCGGATTGCCGAATCATTCATTAGAACTAAGAATGGGTGCCCCAATTATGCTTTTACGTAATTTGGATCAATCTATTGGATTATGCAATGGAACGAGATTAATTATCAGTAGATTGGGACAACCAACAATAGAAGCAGATGTGGTCACGGGGACAAATGCAAGCGAACGTATATTCATTCCACGGATAGTGATGTCAACTGCTGAAACAGATTTGTCATTCATACTTAAAAGAAGACAGTTTCCAATTAAATTGGCTTTTGCAATGACAATAAACAAAAGTCAAGGGCAAACCCTGCAAAAAATAGGCCTTTATCTCCCAAAGCCAGTTTTCTCGCATGGACAGCTTTACGTTGCTCTATCTAGAATGACGGATAAATCAGGGCTAAAGATCTTACTGAAGAGGAATGCTACCATTCCAATTGGATATACTAAAAATGTTGTATACAAAGAAGTCTTGAAACATTGCACAAATTACTCTTATAGCTATAAACAATTCATTCTCTTCTCATTAAATCTGATGTAATATGGATGAGTTGTGGTACAAATTTATCATTGTATTTTACTATAAATAGTTTTATGTAACAATCTCATATGCTTAAACATCTATCAATGCTATTAAAAAATAATCAATATCAGAATTGAAATAAATATTAGACTAACAATAATTTGAAATTTTCATCTTTAGATTATCAAGGAATCATCAATGACATCCACCAGATTTCATCGTCTCGAGGAGCTGCATCCTTATAATGACAGATGGTGCATCAAAGTAAGAGTAAGCAGAATAATTGAAGATAGACAGTACAACAATGCATAAGGTTCGGGACGAATCAATAAATTAATACTTATTGATATAAAGCTGACCTTTTAAATTTAAATACAATTCTATTTAAAAATGATTTTTGAATACATGGCAGTTATATTTATTTTCTTCGTTTTTAAACTTTCAGGGAGATCAAATACTTCTCACACTGTTTAATGATGAGATTCCAAAATTTGGCGATGAGATAATGGAAGGAAATTGTTATACGATTAGAAATGTGAGAGTCAAAGAAGCACCAGATACATATAATGTCGCCCCTCATCAATATCAGCTATCATTAGCAAGAGATGCAGTTATTTCACAAATAACAGAGACATGTGATATTCCTCACTATGTGTATTGCTTCACTTCACTAGATAAAATGCCTTTATTTCTCAACAGATTTAAGTATCTGGAAGGTATTACAACTCTCATAACCATTTATATTCTTAAAGTTACAAATCTCTTCAAAACTTTATTCACTTGCATTAATATGATACAGACGTCATTGGAGTTATTGAAGATATAAGTGGCATATCATACATCAGAAACAAGATCAAACGGAGCTTGCGAAGTTAGATATCACACTATGTGTTGAAAGGTATTTTAAACTCAATTGTACTTAGTTATTTATATTTTTAAGATAAAATAGATTCACTATTAATCTCATATATTTTGCTTTTGTAGTCGCAAGAGGATGAATCTTACTCTATGGGGAAACTTTGCTTTAGACAATTTTTACTCCTTAAATTCAAGTATAGGCCGAGTTATTATAGCAACGTCTATAATGGTTAAGCAATACAATGGTAAAAATAGTTTTTTTTTATCACTAATGATTTTTATTAATTTTATATGCAACTGATACAAACTTCATGAGTTCTGTGCAGGAAACATTTATCTCAGTCCATCAACTACAACAAAGTTACAAATCAACCCTAATATTCCATTGGCAAGACGTTTGCTTTTATGGTAAGCGATTAACTTTTTCATTACTAACTTCTAATCTCTATTTGTTAATACTAACATCATTGTGAAACGTTGAATTACAGTAATGAGCTTTCATTGTTAAATGACTCAAGCTCTATCAGATTGTCATTACAGGAGTTATTTTTATTATTGAAAAATGGTGTCAATGAGGTAAAGTTAAACTCAACTACATCTTCACTTAATTGATAAAAATAATTTTGAATAGTATGAATTGCATAGTAACTTTTATTTTTCTTTTATAAAAAATACAGGTAAACTATGTTGCAATAAAGGCCATAGTTGTAATGTTACATATGGAAACCCCTTTGGCACAACTTTCCTGCAGTAAATGTGATAAGAAAATTTATGAAAGTGTCAACAATGGTAAATGTGTTCGTTGTAATGATTCAACGATACCAACAAAGATGAGGTACATAGATAATACATTAAAATAATAACTTATCTACATCCTGCAAATATTATGGCATAATTAATTTTAATGTTCATTTTTATATTCTCAGATACATTGCAACTATAACAGTCGAGGATCACACCAAGCAAGCAATATTATTTATGCATGATGAAATACTAAGGGATTTCATAAATGCAACTGAAGAAGCATATAAAGACTATGCGGATAAGGTATTTTTAAATTTATCTGCATATAGAAATTATGTTCTTTACTTTAAATGTTTCTATATATAAACATTATGTATGTATATGTATAGATTAACTTTTAAACTATTTTGCAGGTTAATTAGTTTGATCTATTGGCAACTGAAACAAAAAAAAGGCATTGTGGAAACAAAATATTAGATGCTGGGACAAGCGCAGGTGCTGAGACAAGCGCAGGTGCTGAGACAAGTGCAGTTGCTGACAAAATATTAGATGTTGGGATAAGTCAATGTGCTGAGACAAGCACGGATGCTGAGACAAGTGCAGTTGCTGACAAAATATTAGGTTCCGGGACAAGTCAATGTACTGAAACAAGTTCAAGAGATGAGACAAGTGAAATAAATGAAGCAAGCGGATAGGGTGAAACAACTGCACGAATCGAAGGAGTTGATGGACAAAAGAAATATCATGAATTGATTGATGAAGACTTATAAACATTATTCATATTTTATTTTAATACATTGGCCCTTCATATCATAGTTCATGTATATGCCTTTTAATATACTTACTCTATTTAATAAATCTATGAGATATTTCATTTTAAATAATTTTATTTTTTATTTTTGCTCATCATTTTTCTTTCTCTTTTTCATTCTTATAAGGTTCATATAACATTCATACATGGTTTATGGAAATAGAAATTTTAGTTATTCCATTGTAGATTGGAGCGTCAACATCAGCCTCCTCTCCCACTGCATCCCATGATATGTCACATATCATAGACAGCTCTACCATGGTCGCCACTCATACCATAAAGAAAACGGTATTTTTGACTCGAACATTATTCGATGTTTTCCTTTAGACAGTTGATTTAGATTTATATATAAGATTCTTTTAAAATATTTGCCTTTCTCTTACAAATATCCACGCCACATGAATTGAAAGGCATAAATGTATATGGGGTTCTTCAAAAGATGGTGAACAATCTTGAATTTTCTATATAATTGCATTAAATGTAGTTTGGTGTTTACTTTTAAATTAAATTGGATTTTCCCTTTATGAATTAAAGGCTCACGTTGGCCGTGCGCCCTGAAGCGCTAGTTATATATTGTATAGCAGCAGGTTTTTTCGCCGGCGAGTGACACGTGGCGGGGGAGGCTGCCCAGGAGGAGGACAAGTGACGCGCCCTCGTGCTTTTTGCATACCCGCTTCCCCAATTGCCCTTCCCTCATTTTTAATTCCCTTTTAAATTTAAATCCCTATGCAATGCCATCACTAAAATGTCTCATTCTCCCTCAAATCTCTCTCAACTCCCCTAAAATTCCTCCCATTCAATTTTAAACTTTCCTTTAATCAATCAATCTTTATCCCTTGCCCAAGATTTAAAGGAGGATTGACAATCAATCAATCTTAACCCTTGCCCAAGATTTAAAGATCTGAACTTTTTGGCAATGTTTTTCGTTGCTTATCCTTTCCTCTTCTCCATCCTCCCTCCCTCATCCTTCCATTCTTCTCTCAATGCACCCTCACCTACACCTATCACGCAGCAGCCTCACACACTCCCTCTCTATCTCTAACTCTCGATCCCTTCACGCACGCAGCATCCCCACATTTCTCTTTTCTTTTCTCCTTCCTCCCTCCCCACTGCATCTTCCCTGCAGCTCTCGATCCCTGCACGCACGCAGCCCCTGCACTTCCACCTGTATCACCATTCCTCTTCTCCATCCTCCTTCCCTCATCCTTCCATTTTTCTCTCAATGCACCCTCACCTACACCTATCACGCAGCAGCCTCACGCACTCCGTCTCTATCTCTAACTCTCGATCCCTACACGCACGCAGCCCCTCCACGCACGCAGCATCCCCGCATTTCTCTTTTCTTTTCTCCTTCCTCCCTCCCCGCTGCATCTTCACTGCAGCTCTCGATCCCTGCACGCACGCAGCCCCTGCACTTCCACCTACATCACCACGTTATCACGAAGTAGCCTCACACACTCCCTATCTATCTCTAACTCTCGATCCCTGCACGCACGCAGCCCCTCCACGCACGCAGCATCCCCGCATTTCTCTTTTCTTTTCTCCTTCCTCCCTCCCCGCTGCAGTCCCCGCATTTCTCTTTTCTTTTTTCCTTCCTCCCTCCCCGCTGCACTTCACTGCAGCTCTCGATCCCTGCATGCATGCATTTTCATCCCCCCTTCCCTGCACTTCCAACTGCACCCCCTGCACGCACGCAACCCCTCCACGCACGCAGCCCCTCCACGCACGCAGCATCCCCATATTTCTTTTTCTTTTCTCCTTCCTCCCCGCTGCATCTTCACTGCAACCACCATCATCCTCTTTCTTTCTCTTTTTTCTCTCCCTCCTATCACGCCCTCCTTCTCCTCCCTGCGCACCACGCTGCCGTTGCACACACCACACTAACACTATCTCTCTCTTCCTCTCTCTCTTTTCTTTTCTCCTTCCTCCCTCACCGCTGCATCTTCACTGCCGCCACCATCTTTTTCTTTCTTCTCTTTCTTTTCTCTTCCCCCATCTTCACTGCACTCCACTCGAACCACCCTATCTTTCTTCTTCTTTCTTTCTTTCTATCCTCAGGTTTACAAGTTTGTGGGTCTGGCGTGGTCAAGGAACAAGACATGTTCTCCGCCCCACTGCGCACCACCCTACCCCCTCTCTTCTCCTTCCCTCTCTTCTCCTTCCTCTGTTTCTCTCCACTCTCACCCACAACATCCTGCTGCCCCCGCTCCTCCTCCTTCTCCCTCTCTTTCCTTCCTCCTTTCCTCTTCTCCTTTCTCTGCTCTCTATCCTGCCCAGCCCACTGTGCAGGCGCCCAATACCTCCTCCCCATCTTCCACTCTCTCTGCAACCCATGGTGGGCCGTCCATCTTGATAATAACTTTCACTTCCCTCTGTTTTTTAAATGATAAAAAGGGGTAAAAAGGGTTATTGTGAATGGTTTGGAAGAAGATTTGTGAATGCTCCTCAGGTTTACAAGTTTGTGGGTCTGGCGTGGTCAAGGAACAAGACATGTGATGGATGGCAAAGGTCCAAGGACCTGCTGACTATTGTAGCTTTATTCAATGCTAGGAATGGGACCAGTCAATATATGATCATTCTAATTTTGGTTGAAGTTGAATTTGTTGACCTTTCTTTTATCTGCTTCTACATATCCAACTTATGCAGTATTATTCCAAGGTTTCCCATCAGATGCCTCTAACTCTTTTCACAAAACAAGCAACAGGTTCCCTTGGACCATTCTCCTTATTCTAATGGCGGCAAGATGCCCACTTCATGTGGGCCTGGCTTGGATTTTTGGTTACTAAAAAACGGATTAAGGAATGGGTCAATTTGAATGTACATCAATCAATGTGACATTTATTATTTTTCTCTGTTCTTTATTAGAGAGATCTTCATTTTTTTCAAATAAGTCCTATTTGGATTTAATTATTAATTATCCTTTGACCTTTTTTCATGATTCACTTTTTTTTTCAAATAGTTGTATCTGCCGACTATTTTTTATTTTTAAATGAAATTAGTGTAAATGGAGTTTATTTCTCTAATCGATGTTTACTTTCAGTTTCATGTCGGTTTTCTTTCAATGAATTAAAGGCTCGCGTTGGGCGCGGCCACTTCCGTAATTGCCCTTCCCTCCTTTTATTTCCCTTTAAATTTAAATTTAATTTTTTTCTATTTATTTTTTACATTCATTCCTTCTTTATTAATATTAATTATTTTTATCATGTAGTTCCATTTTTATTATTATATTTTGATGAAGAGGCCGGTTTATTTAGATTTCTATTTCTTTATTTTTCTATTTATTTTTTACATTCATTCCTTTTTTATTAGTATTATTTATTTTTATCATGTAGTTTTATTTTTATTATTATATTTTGATGAAGAGGCCGGTTTATTTAGATTTATATTTTATTTTTTACATTCATTGATTTTTTATTAATATTATTTATTTTGTCATGTACTTCTATTTTTATTATTATCATTTGATGAAATTTTTTTTTTATTTTTTACATTCATTCATTTTTTATTAATATTATTTATTAAAACATCCATACTTAAAACATAAGTCACTAAAATAAACAAGTCTAAATAAGGTAAAATATAAACTGAATATGGGTTGGGCCCAAACGTTGGTTGACCCATGGATCATTGGTCTGCCAAGTGTCATAAGGAGACAATCTAGGTTTCAAAAGAAAGCTCATGTCAAGTGGTTAGGAATGTGGTAAAGTTTCTTTTATGAGAGAGGTCATTTTTTCACATTGACTTACTTTAAAGAAAAAGATAAATTTAGGTTAAATTTATATAAATATAGTTCACTTCTATTGAACTTTTTTGGAAAATATATAGACCCATACTGTGTAATGATAGACACTGTGTGGGTGGGTGAGTTTAGGTCCCTTGTACATCCCCATACCCTCATGCACACGCACCCACACCCCAGACCAAGCATAAGAAGGCGTCCCTTGTACATCCCCATACCCTCATGCACACGCACCCACACCCCAGACCAAGCATAAGAAGGCGAACCAGAGATTTATTTGAGCTCTACTATGAGTCGAGCTGAATTTCATGCTGCTTGATTGTAAATACAATTTGTATGTACCAGATATGCCCTATGGTAGAGCATCCATAATCAGACATCAATTGCATTTAATAATAGTATTTGTGTTAGATTGACCATGCATAAGACTTTTTTTATCTAGCATTCTGAAAAAATAGGATAAAACTAAACCCACATACTATGTTCCTGCGAGTGTAGCTTTTCCCTTGATTCGTTTGGTGGGTCCTATGATAAGCATCCACAATCAGGCATGAATTGCTTTTAATAATCTTTTCTAATATCCTTTGTTGTATCTTTTTTATTTTATATTTTTAAAATTTTCATTTCATGCTTTTTACCAGTGTAAAAAATAAATTGGTTGGTCTGCTAGCTTATAGCTCTAACAATGAAATGGTCAAACTTTGAATCGGGTTGATATTATATGAGATCAAACTTTGTAATTTAATTTTTCTATCTTCTTTAATTTTTCCATTTTAATTGTTCTGCACAACCCATGTATTAAATGTAGTTTGTATGTTTACTGGGTGTCTACTTTTAACTTAAATTGGATTTTTCCACTATGAATTAAAGGCCCGCGTTGGGCGCGGCCCCCGAAGCGCTAGTTATATAATAAAAGACAGCAGGTGATTCTCCGGAGAGCGACACGTGGCGCGTCCTCAGACTTTTTTGCCATATCACATTCCGGAATTGCCCTTTTCATCTAATCTCAACAAATCACTATTCTCTAATTTCCTACAAAATAGGATCTTAAGAATATCACTATTCTCTAATTTTCCTATAAAATAGGATCTTAACAATCTCCAAAAGACAACTCTCCAATTTTGAATTTTGAAATCATCATCACTTCTTTCATTATGGCTGGACTGAATTAAAGTGGGGTCATATTTAATTGAGTCATATGTAAAAAGATGTGACTAAATGAAAAAAAAAAGAGAGATAAAATATGTATTTTGCGCATATTTTTAATTGGAATGGCCCTCACATAGGATAGTGAATTTCTACGGTTTGGATTCTTCATTTGGACTTTGGGCCCTACCTTTTTTTGAGTAAGATTTGGCCTATGAAAAATACATGGGATATCAGGTATAAATTTTCTCTAATGGGTCTCCATCTTTATCACAATTTTTTTTATTATAATTTATATTTACTGATTTAACCAAATAAATCTATGAGTCCTATTATTTTCAAATATATATTTTTTCACGACCCGCGTTGGGCGCGGGTCTTTTGTACTAGTTATCTATATTACTAAAGGGATGTATACACTTCATGAGAATTTCTGGAGGAGGACACCTGGCATGTCTTGGAGAGGGACACGTGGCAGCAGCCAGCCTAGAATGGTGTTCTGCTAGAAAATAGAAATTACTTGATTAGAATTTGAATTATCCTAAACTCTCTCAATGAGATCCCTATTACCAATAATAATTATCCTAAAATCTCTCAATGAGATCCCTATTACCAACCAAAATAGAAATTGCATAACCACGAAACCACCAAATGCACAGACTGATATAAATTATTTTTAATAAATTTATTAATTAGTAAACTTGTGAGTCCTTTTTTTGTTGCTAATTTGATCTTTATGTTTTTTTCCAAATGTTTTATTCTTTAGGTGAGGCATGGATTGATTAAGAAATATCAAATCATCATAGACCTAACAAATTGACCTAATATATTTAAGTGGGACCAAGATAAATGGGGTCCATCAAACCTAACCTATTTAAGTGGAACCCCCCAGATGAATGGGGTCCAACATCTCTATTCTAACCGTCCATAAACCATATTATGCGGGATGGGACCCATGAATTGATTTAAAAATATCAAAGGATCAAATGATCGTAGACCTAACAAATTGACCAAATATTTTTTAAGTGGGACCCAGATCAATGGGGTGAGGCACATGAATTGCCTGATAAAGATCAAAGGAACAAATGATCATAGACCTCACAAATTGACCAAACATAACCTATTTAAGTGGAACCCCCAGATGAATGGGGTCCACCATCTCTATTCTAACCGTCCATAAAACCATATTATGCGGGATGAGACCTATGAATTGATTAAGAAAGATCAAAGGATCAAATGATCGTAGACCTAACAAATTGACCAAATATTTTTAAGTGGGACACAGATGAATGGGGTCCACCATCTTTATTCTAACTGTCCATAAAATCAAATGATGCAGGCCGAAACCCATGAATTGATTGATAAAGAGCAAATGATCAAATGATCATAGACCTCTCAAAATGACCAAACCTAACCTATTTAAGTGGGACCCCCAAGATGAATGGGGTCCACCATCTATATTTTAACCATCCATGAAATAATATGATGCGGGATGGACCCATGAATTGCTTGATAAAGATCAAAGGATCAAATGATCATAAACCTCACAAATTGACCAAACCTAACCTATTTAAGTGGAACCCCCCAGATGAATGGGGTCCACCATCTCTATTCTAATCGTCCATAAAACCAGATTATGCGGGATGGGATCCATGAATTGATTTAAAAAGATCAAAATATCAAATGATCGTAGACCTAACAAATTGACCAAATATTTTAATTGGGACCCAGATAAATGGGGTTCACCATCTTTATTCTAACCGTCCATAAAATCAAATGATGCGGGCCGGGACCCATGAATTGATTGATAAAGCTCAAATGATCAAATAGATTATATCATTTGATCTTTATCAATCAATTAATGGGTCTCGGCCGGCATCATTTGATTTTATGGACGGTTAGAATAAAGATGGTGGACCCCATTCATCTGGTCCCACCTAAATATATTAGGTCAATTGTTAGGTCTACGATCACTTGATCCTTTGATCTTTTAAATCAATTCATGGGTCCCATCCCACATAATATGGTTTTATGGACGGTTAGAATATAGATGGTGGACTTTATTCATCTTGGGGATCCCACTTAAATAGGTTAGGTTTGGTCAATTTGAGAGGTCTATGATCATTTGATCATTTGATCTTTATCAATCAATTAATGGGTCCCAGCCCACATCATATGATTTTATGAATGGTTAGAATAGAGATGATGGACCCCATTTATCTTGGTCCCACTTAAATATATTAGGTCAATTTGTTAGGTCTATGATCATTTGATCTTTCTTAATCAATTCATGCATCACCTAAAGAATAAAACATTTGGGAAAAAACATAAAGATCAAATTAGCAACAAAAAAAAAAGGACTCACAAGTTTACTAATTAATAAATTTATTAAAAATAATTTATATCAGTCTATGCATTTGGTGGTTTCGTGGTTATGCACGGGGTTTTGCTAGTATATTGTAAAGCAACAGGTTTTTTCTCCGGAGAGCGACACGTGGCGCGTCCTCAGACTTTTTGCATCCCTTTATTCCGAAACTGCCCTTCCATATCCTAAAATCTCTCTCTCTATACACATCCACTAAAATCTCTCATCCCTAAAATCTCTCCCTCTACATATACCTACACACACATCCAAATAAAAAAATCCATGAATGGGCCCCATTACACAGTGCATTGCAAGATCCACCTCCACGAGAAATGTACAATGATGAGAGTGCCCCACTATGCACGTATGGCCTAAACATCACCTTAATTGGATGATCATAGCCAATTTACTAGGGGGCCCCAATCATGTCTGGGAGTCAGAAAATCCATAAATGGGCCCCATTACATAGTGCATTGCAAGATCCACCTCCACGAGAAGTGTATAATTTTTTTATGGATCTTTTTTATTGTAGTTCTTTTTTGTAATTTTCTTCCTTTTATTGTGGTCAGATTCAAGTAGTAGAGGTATGATTTTCTTTTCTTTTTGTTAATTCTTTTCTTTTGTATTCTGTTTAGTAAATGTTTTAACGTGAAATTACAATTTTCTTTTAAAAAAAGTTGCGCTTTGCATTGGGATTTTTGTGACGATCCATAAATTTCTTTCACTTTATTTTTCATTCGATTTTTATTACTCAATGTTATAGTTTTAGTCCAATCACAATCAATAAAAGATGACTCAATTAGATAATTTTACTTATTTTTTTACTTTAATTTTTTAAGTTCAGTTTTAAATGTATTTGTATTATCAATTATATATTAATTTTTATTTATAATTTATTTAAAAATTGTAAATATCTCTAATTAAACTATTATGTACTTTTTATGATGGCCTGCGTTGGGCGCAGGCCTACTCCACTAGTTATATATTGTATAGCAGCAGGTTTTTTCTTCGGGGAGCGACACGTGGCGGGGGAGGCTGCCCGGGAGGGGGACAAGTGGCGCGCCCTCGTGCTTTTTGCGCACCCGCTTCCCCAATTGCCCTTCCCTCCTTTTTATTTCCTTTCAAATCCCTATCCCTATGCAATGCCATCACTAAAATCTCTCCTTCTCCCTAAAATCTCTCCCTATGCAATCACTAAAATCTCTCTATCTACACACATTTTATTAAAAATCTCTCTCCCTTTATGTTTCCAAATCCCACCAATCTCTCTATTCCCAAAATCCATATGCTACTGTAACCGATTCTCTCCTCACCCATTGATACCTTTCTTCAAGTGACAAAGCTACTATCAACAACGCTACAGCATCCTTCATACTTCCATTCATCAACGTTTGGTATCCATTCTCATCTCTCCCTCTTTGTATTCAAAATATATTCAGCTGACAGTGTCCTTCTTTCAATTCCTACTACTAATCTGGATCGTGCTATTTTCTCTTATCTGGTGGGTTTTTTTTTCCCTCTTTGGTTAGAATATTGGATTTTTCATATTTTTCGTACCTTGTATCAATCTGTGTTGATTGTTTTCATTTGATCTATTTCTGTTTGTTTTTTTTTTTCTTCTCTCTTTTGTTAAAAGATTGAGTTTTTCTTACCTTCTTTCTATCAATCTGAGTTAATTTTTTCCATCTGATTTATATGTTTTTGCTGTTTTTTCTTTTCTCTTTGGTTGAAAGATTGGTTTTTTTCTCACCTTGTGTCAATCTGTGTTAATTGTTTCCATTTGATTTATTTGTTGTGGGTTTTACTATTAGGGTTTTATGAATATATATGGGTTGAAATTGTTAATGAACATTTTTTTATAGTTAGGTTTTTTTTTAATGAACATTTTTTTATAGTTAGGTTGTATACCGTTCTAGGAGTTATTGGATTGGGATTTAATATTTCTTCTCTTTATTGCTTGGTAGTGTTGGAAATATGGTTGTCATGATGGTTTTTTTTATATTATTATTAAGGATTTCAATTGGATTTGGGTTCTATTGCCTTTTCCCGATTTATCAGACTTTGGGCTATTACCAAAGAATTATTGATGTTTCTTTTTTTATTTTTCTTTTAGGGATATATGATTCATTTATTTATATTGTATGAAAAATCACTTGATCCGGTTCATCGGATGTATAGAACATGATTTTTAGTTCTTGCATAGTTGACTGCCTCCTTTTCTAAGGGTTTTTATTAATGTTATGCTATTTTTGTTGAGCAGAGTGATTGAAAGATTTCGGTGGAGATCCTTTCAATCTATTTAATGTTTATGCCATATTTGTTTAGCAGATAAGGGCTTGGAAGATTTCTTTGGAAATTGGGGCTCCGTGGAGGATAGGGACTTGGAAGATTTCTTTGGAATTTGGGGCTCTGTGGAGGCAAGTGGCACCTGTATGTGGTGATTTCTATTTCATCTACCTAGAGTTGTGGACGTGCTCATGGCAGCACACGACACAATAAGCTTGTCGCATGCCGCTTCAGATTAATTCCTCTTCTGAATCGGCGGTTTCGTCAAGACCCAAAGCGGTGGTTTTTTTGGTACTGCTCCACTCTCTTCTGAATCGGCGGTTTGGTCTAGACCCAAAGCAGTTTAATTCCTCAAAAGGTGGTTTTTTTTGTTTTTTTTTTTTGTATGTATTGGTTTTATCTTATGGTTTTTTGGTTCTATCAGAAAGATCTGATCTTTTGTATTGGTTAAGATCTGATCTTTTGTATTGGTTTTATCTATGGTTTTTTGGTTCTATTGGAAAGATCTGATCTTTTTTGGGCAAAAATAATAATTGTACGTATTTAGGTTAGATTTTGATGGATGTGTAGGAGTTTTGGTTTTTGGATTAATGTTTATGATTTGGAGAGTTGTTGCTTAAATGATGAAAAAGGTGTAGTCGCAGGAATTTAGAATTTTGACCAATCCATTCACTTCTCATCTATAGTTGATGGTTCATTCTCCTGATGATCTTCATGCTGCCTCTTAATACTTATGGAGTGAATAAAAATTAATTCAATTCAGTATATTTCTGCTTTTGGTAGGTTATTGGTGTAATTAAAAGATCTGAACTTTTTTGGGAATAGCCGCATTATATAAGAAGAACATCAAGTAACATGAATAAATTATGGAAGACTTCATACTCATATAAGATCCCTAGAAGAAAAACAGAATTTTATGAAAACATTGGATCAATTGCTCAATTGTGCCTGATCCATTCCAATATGTTAAATCTGGGCCTAACACACATCCTCGGTCACATTTCATTCATAAAGATAGAAAACAACATTAGGACATGATTAAAACCATTCCACACTATCCGATCATTGAATAGACAAGATACATCTAAAAGAAGTAGAAATTGAAGACCCATGGAGAATGAATTAGGAACAGCAAGTAACATGAATCATACCCTACAAAACAAGAATAAATTATGGAAGACTTCATACTCACATGAGATCCCTAGAAGAAATTCATCAAACTATATATCTAACCCAACAATCAATTCCATTGTGGTGAATTCAATAATGTTGAAGACCCCACAATCGTCCGTTGGTTCAAGAACCCATGTCATAAGACCTATGTAGTACTCAGTTTTCACTTTTAGTTTTTGTGGCTTTTATAGTAGACTAAAATCATGCATTTATTCTTTTGGTAGATTTTTGGTGTAATTAAGATCAATTTTTTCGCTCTTTACAGAATTCACTTTTCAATTGATTTTAAATTTTAATTATTTTACATGGAAATAAAAGTTTTAAATTTTGAACTTTGCAGATCAAGCTTATGGGCCCTGGTTGGGCCAACATTCCCGAAAGTTTTCTATAACTTAGTGTTAGTTTTTTTTTTCTTTTTTTTTTATTCCTAACCACTAGGCGAGCACTATATCATTAAACAAGGCTCGCGTTAGGCGTGGGCCCTGAAGCGCTAGTTATATATAGTAAAGCAGCAGGGGTTTTCCTCGGGGAGCGACACGTGGCGGGGGAGGCTGCCCGGGAGGAGGACAAGTGGCGCGCCCTCGTGCTTTTTGCGCACCCGCTACCAGAATTGCCCTTCCTATCCTTATCCAATCCCTAAATTCTGTCATTCTCCCTCAAATCTCTCCTTCTCATCTCTCACTCTACACACAGGATCTATGCAATGCACAAAACCCAATCTCTCTCCCTAAAATCTCTCCATCTTCTCTCTCCTTCCATCTTCTTCGTTCCCTGCCTTCTCTCTTATCTTCTTTTCTTTCTCCCTCTCTCTTCTCTCCCCCTGGCCTGCGCACCCACAGCCTGCGCCCCCGCTCCTCCTCCTTCTCCCTCTCTTTCCTTCTTCCTTTCCTCTTCTCCCTGCGCATGGCCTGCAATCTCTCCATCTTCTCTCTCCTTCCATCTCCTTCGTTCCCTGCCTTCTCTCTTATCTTCTTCTCCTTCTCCCTCTCTTTCCTTCTTCCTTTCCTCTTCTCCCTGCGCACTTCTCTCCCCCTGGCCTGCGCACCCACACCAGCCTGCGCCCCCGCTCCTCCTCCTTCTCCCTCTCTTTCCTTCTTCCTTTCCTCTTCAACCTGCGCATGGCCTGCAATCTCTCCATCTTCTCCTCCTTCTCCCTCTCTTTCCTTCTTCCTTTCCTCTTCTCCCTGCGCATGGCCTGCAGTCTCTCCATCTTCTCTCTCCTTCCATCTCCTTCGTTCCCTGCCTTCTCTCTTATCTTCTTCTCCTTCTCCCTCTCTTTCCTTCTTCCTTTCCTCTTCTCCCTGCGCACTTCTCTCCCCTGGCCTGCGCACCCACACCAGCCTGCGCCCCCGCTCCTCCTCCTTCTCCCTCTCTTTCCTTTTTCCTTCCTCTTCTCCCTGCGCATGGCCTGCAATCTCTCCATCTTCTCTCTCCTTCCATCTCCTTCGTTCCCTGCCTTCTCTCTTATCTTCTTTTCTTTCTCCCTCTCTCTTCTCTCTCCCCCTGGCCTGCACACCCAGACCAGCCTACGCCCCCGCTCCTCCTCCTTCTCTCTCTCTTTCCTTCTTCCTTTCCTCTTCTCCCTGCGCATGGCCTGCGCACCCACACCAGCATGCGCCCCCGCTCCTCCTCCTTCTCCTTCTCTTTCCTTCTTCCTTTCCTCTTCTCCCTGCGCAGCAACCCAAACCCATTCCACCATCTCCATCTCTCTCTTTCCATCTCATCACCCATGCGCAGATCCATTCGCCCCAACCTCGCGCGGACCCATCTCCCATCGCTTCTCTCCCCCGCTCTCTCTTCTCCTTCCTCTTTATCCCTTCTTCACCCTATTTCTCCTTCCACCTTCGTTCCCCTGCTTTCTCTATTATCTTCTTTTCTTTCTCCCTCTCTCTTCTCCCTACCCCATCTCACCATCGCGCAGAGCACTCCGCAGCAGCCATCACACGCGCAGGAAAACAACCCACACCTGCACACACACACGACATCTTTTCTGCTCTCTTCTCTTTTCTTCCATTCTTCTCCATCTTCTTCTTTCTTCCCCCTTTCCCTGCACTTCAACTGCACCCACCATACAAACTGCACCTGCATCATCTTCTCTTCTTCTCCATCTTCTTCTTCATCCCACGCACCTCCATTCACCTGCACTTCCACCTGCACCCACCTTCTTCTTCTCTTCCTTCTTCCCTGCACCCACTCTTCTTCTTTTCCTTCTTCCCAGCACCCACCTGCATCCACTCTTCTTCTTTTCACCTGCACCCACCTGCGCCCATTGGACAGTTGAGGAAGGAGCAATGAAATCTCTCAAAAAAATCGAACTCTTCCATCCCCTAAAGATGGATCTTCCCAAGCACGTACACGACACTCGATCTATCTCCATTCCAAACGGCAACAGGTTCATGTTGGGTTCCAATTGGGCCCATATTGTCCTAAAATTTGTATCTGGGCCTACAATTGACTTGGGCTTGGATTAATCGATCATGTCCTTACTTGGGTTTAAGTTGAAGACTCATAAAAGTGCTTCATCCAAAACCAAGGGATGATGATCGTTGTCGTCGTTTTAGCGTTATTTTATTAATGGTTGTGGATCTTGGGTTATTATTATTATTATTTTTGCGTTTTGGATAGGGATGTGTTTGGATGGATTATTAAGTGAAGTTGCAGTTGAATTGAGTGGAAATGATTAGAAATCAGCAACTTTGAATTTCAATTACATGCATTTTTATGTTCCAATTTGAATTTTTTTTTTTTAGTGTGATCTATTGATATGAGACAGGTAGTTGCATATTGGTCATATTTCAACTCAAGTACTTTGGAGAGATTCTTTTTTCACAAAATTAAAACATAAAGGACTAAATGATACAACCACCAGTCTCCCGGTCCAAGTTTCAATACATTAAACTACAAAACTATATGGTTGAATGATGGAAGCTTATAAATATTATTCCTGTTTTATTTTAATGCATTGGCCCTTCATATCATAGTTCTTTTATATACTTATTCCATTTACTAAAACTTTCAAATATTTGCTTTTAAATAATTTTATTTCTTATTTCTGCTCTCCATTTTGCTTTCTCTTTTTCATTCTTATAAGGTTCATATAACATTTATGCATTGTATATGAAAGTAGAAATTTTTATATTTGCCTTTATAAAAAAAATCATGCCTCCCATATGCATTTGACCAACAATTACTTCCTATTTATATTTAAATTTACTTTCAACTAACATCTCTCTCTATCAAATATCCACGCCCCATGAATGGGAAGGCATAAAGGTATATGAGGTTCTCTAAAAGATGGTGACCAATTTTGATTTTCCTATATATATGTATTAAATGTAGTTTTTTTTTTATTTACTCGGTGTCTACTTTCAATTTAAATTGGGTTTTCCTTCGATAGTCATTTTGTAGTCTTTGGGTTAGTTTGGCAGGAATATCCAAAAACAATCTGAATTCATCTATTAAATGGATCATTTGGATAAGTTTATTACTTTCCATTTTTATTTGTTTATAAGTTGTCATTTTTAATTTTTTTCATCATTTATATTTGTTTAAATTGTCTTGAGATTTTATCATTTTGCTACCTCTTATTAATTTTCCAAAATGTGTAGTTTCATATGTTTGATGTTTCAGATCGTTGTTTTTTTTATCAAGAATAACAAGTGGAGAATTGCAATTTTGTCAACTTTTTATTATTGTAAACTGACTATGATGGTGATTCTTTTTTAATCTTTTTTTAAAGTTTTTTTTATGGGTATTATAGCATTCTAAAATAGTTATGAGAACATTTATTAATAATTTGTCAACTTTTAATTATTATAAACTGACTAGCTATGATGGTGATTCTTTTTGTAAAGAATGAAGAATGGATGAAAAATGACATTATAAGTGTCATTGTTATTATTATTTCAATTGTTATTGTTATTGATGATTAAGTGATACTAAAGTTCTCTTATATAAATTTTATTTAGTGATTGGTGATGAAAGTGATGTGCCTGCTTTCTATGAATGGGCCGCTGATGGGCAAGGCCCACAAAAGAATGTTGAAGAAAGATCCATAAAGATAAGCACATTTATTTCAGATCTCAAAAGATAAGGCTTATTTGAGATGAGATATGCCTCTATGCTATTTCTCCTTCCTCCCTCCCCGCTGCATCTTCACTGCCGAAGCTGATGGATAGGGCGCAGGGGCTGTGGCAGGTGGTTGCTGTGGCTGTGCGTGGGTTTAGGTGTAGGGAGAAGAAGGAGGGAGAAGAGAAAGAAAGGAAAAAAAGAACCTTTTCTTCTCCATGTCCCTCTTCCTTGCCTGCACGTCTTTCTCTTTCTTTCTCTTTGTATTTGTCTTTCTTTCTCTTTTCTCTCCCTACTATCACGCAGATCTCTTTTTTTTTCTCCTTCCTCCCTCCCCGCTGCATCTTCAATGCCGAAGCTGATGGATGGGGCGTAGGTGCTGTGGCAGGTGGTTGCTGTGGGTGTGCATGGGTTTAGGTGTACGGAGAAGAAGAAGGAGGGAGAAGAGAAAGAAAGGAAAAAAAGAAAAAGAAGATGAGGCGTGCAGGTGGGTACTTGCACAATGGGTGTGCAGTGAAGAAGAAGGAAGAGGAAGAGAAAGAAAAGAGAAAAGAAATAAGGGTGTGCAGGGAAAGGGAAAGGGGAAGAAGACAGGGAGAGAAGAAATAAAGAGAGGGGCCTACCTGCGCGTGTGATGGCTGCTGCGGGTAGCTCTGCGCGCTGATGAGATGGGGTAGGGAGGAGAGAGAAGATAAGAGAGAAAGCAGGGGAACGAAGGTCCCTCTTCCTCTTCCTGCACGCACCACCCTATCTTTCTTCTTCTTTCCTTCCTTTTTCCTCTCTTCTTCTTCTTCCTCCTACTGCACCTCCATCACCACCTGCACACCCATCTTCCCCAGCCATTGCACTCATCATCCTCTTTCTTTCTCTTTTTTCTATCCCTCCTCCTCCTTCACTGCAAACCTTCCTGCGCACCCCCTGAACCCATCAACATTTCTTACTTTCCTTTCCTTTTCTTCTCTTCCTTTGGCCACCTTCTCCTCTTTCTCTCCTTCCTGCACCTGGTACGCCTTCATCGAACCAATCTCTCAACACCTGCACAACGCACTAGACTTTTTCTTTCTTCTCTTTCTTTTCTCTTCCCCCATCTTCACTGCACTCCACTCAAACCACCCTCTCTTTCTTCTTCTTTCTTTTCTTTTTCCTCTCTTCTTCTTCTTCTTCTTCCTCCTCCTACTTTCTAGCTTAATAGATGAGTCTCTGATGCTATATATGATTTGGGCCCAACTGTAGGCCATGCCTGTCCATATATGATTTAACTTTAATATTTTGCAAATATCTAGGCACGTGCATAACTTTCTGGCCTCTGATATATCTTGATGTGCATATTAGGCTTGAGATGATAAATCTAGCTTGGTGGGCACACTTTGGGCCAACTCAACATGGCTCATCATCATCACCATTTTAGACCTTTTCCATTCATATGGGTCATCTTCTCAACCTTCACAAGTATGGCATCATTTTTTTCTCTGTCTACTACGAAGTTGGAAAGGGGCTAGATCGCTCGATCTGTATTCCTATTTGCAAATCCTCATCTCGATTCAAGAAGAAAACAAAGTTACAAAGTTAAAGGTATTTTCTCCATAATTTTTATTTATTTTTCTTACATCTTCAAATAAAAATTGTTTTTTATTTATCATGATCACCACGCATTTCAGCCACATTGATTTGCCTATTCAAATCATGTCTCCTTGCATCATGTTGTCATGCAATCTGACTTTTTTTTTCTTTTCTACATCAGTCATATTTTCAATTGATAATTATGATCCTTCGTAGGATCCGATTTAACATGATTTAAGCCGGGATTGGACGTTGGTCTATTCATGATGAAGTGAGTATTATATATTTTATAGACACATAGACAAGTACGCCATCTGGCACGTCAACAATGATAGAATTGCTAATGACTATCTCCTCTCTCTCTAGCTAATACAGGTTTTTTGGTTTGTATTTGTTTAATTGTAGGGGTATGAGTGGAATGCGAGGCCAATGCAGCCCACCAACTATCGGACATATGGTTTATATCTATAGACCACATAAACTGTAATTCTCAGTTGCCATCCATTTTGACAAGGCCACAGGTTTTGTGGTGTTGAGGTATTGATGGTGTTACTTTGTGGGCACTCTATCTAAAATGAATCGACGACAGAAACGAAAAATAAAGAATGAAGAATGGATGAAAAATGACATTAAGTGTCATTTTATTATTATTTCAATTGTTATTGTTATTGATGATGATGTTGATGTGACTGTTGATTTCAACATTCTTTTGGTGATGAAAGTGATGTGCCTGCTTTCTATAAATGGGCTTCTAATGGGCAAGGCCCATCAAAAGAATGTTGAAGAAGATCCATAAAAATAAGCACATTTATTTCAGATCTCAAAAGATATGGCTTATTTGAGATGAGATATGCCTCTATGCTATTTCACATGTAGGTTATAAAGATTTTTTTTTCTTAATTATTTTTTGTAATGGATTAATTTTTACCATAACCCTTCTTCTCCTTTTATTCCCCTAAAATCCCTATCCTTATTCCCTTCAATCCCTAAAAATCTCTCCTTCTCCCTAAAATCTCTCCTTCTCCATCTAAAATCTCTCCATCTCTCCCTCTACATTCTGCACACACGTTTATTCCAAAATCGGACTGAGACCTAAACCGAATGACTTACGGCTGAGATAATGTGGGATTTTAAGTTGAACATTTTAAAGTCTGGATATAGATGTCCATTACCTTTCTTGATTTGAATTTATGTGTGACTCTTATGATGCCTGGTGGTAAAGGGTTGCCATGTGACATTCTATATCATTTCCTCTCTTTTCTTTCCTACACAATTAGAATTCCATCTCTCCATTTTTTATTTTTTTTAAACGTGCAAGAGAGCACCCCACTTTCTCGATTTCAATTTTCTTTTAGGATTTGATTGAATTGAATTTAGATTTGAACAACCTACCTAATTTTTTTCATTGTATTCTTTCACGTGTAAGTTTACTTTTCCTTTATATTATGATATATAGAATTTTCCTCTCACACATATGATATAGAGTCTATTAGACCAATGGGCCCCATAGATTATTAAAGCGACAATATGAGGAAAAAGAATAAACAAAGGCCATTTGGCTACATTGCCCATTTACCCTCAATGGGCCTATAGAAAAAAAAGGGGGCATTTGGCTTTGATATAGTGGGCCTTATAGACTGATGAAAAAGATATAGATCAAAATTAGCTATGATCTCATCAGTAGGCCCACATAAATGGGTGGCGTATGATTTCGATTCTCCTAGATCACATTGACCATTTACCCTCAATGGGCCCAACAGATTATTAAACCAACAATTGTTAGACACACCCACAAGGAGAATCTCCAATCATATTACATCTGTTAACCTAAACCTTATCCAAATGGATTAATGCACCTGATCTGCAGTTATTTAGAAAATAAAGATGGAGTTCGGTAAATAGAGATATTGATGGTGGGTCATGGCTTCGATCCTGAAACCACTATTGAAAGTGATCAAAATGATCTGATTCTATCCAATTAATCAAGCATATTAAAAGAAATCAAATCAAATCTTGATAGAAAAAAAGTCTAAATCATGTGACCAATTGACCTGGGCTGGCTCAGGTTGAGAACCCAGGTCTGATTCTTTCCAATTAACCAAGCACATTAAAATAATCAAATTAGATCTTGATAAAAAAAAGTCTAAATCATGTGACCAATGGGATCAATTCATCAAATCAATTTATATAAAGAAAAAATCCAGACTTTGTGATCAATGGCATCAATTCATCGAATAAATTTATTAGAAAAAACCCAATGGCATATGATCAATTTTCTTAGTGCTCATTATCTTTTACTTCCAAATAATGTTTGCATACTATTCAAAGGATGACATAGTATGTACCCACAATTCAAAAAAGAATCTCCTCACAATTCACGTTCCACAAATGCTAAAAACAAACCCAAAAAATTCCTCTGCATAGTATATACACAACCCACTAAAAGATATAGAAAAAAAAAATAGGAAAAATGTTATATCATCACTCTGATAGAGAACGAGAGGACCGCATGGAGGCAGATACATTGTAAGGATTATGGACCATTCAAATTCTGCTGTAACCGATTCATTTCCTCTCAACCAAACGCCGAATACAAAACCCAGAAATTTCAACGCGACTGAAAAAACATAGAAATGAAACTTTTCAAAACAAAATGCCCACTCCTTGTGGGTTTTCTTTTTTTTTTCTAAAAACAAAAAAAAAGAACAAGATGCCCCACATGAGCAAATATAGGATATAAATATTTCTATTAGATAATTACCCAAAAATTCAACGTGTCTGAAAAAAACACATAAATGAAACTTTTCAAACAAAATGCCCACTCCTTGTGGGTTTTCCTTAAAAAAAAAAAAAAAAAAAAAAAAAAAAAAAAAAAAGAACAGGATGCCCCACATGAGCAAAATATAGGATATAAATATTTCTAATTAGATAATTGGAGCTTCAGAGCAAAATCATTATCAGAAATTTATAAGGCTGTCTGCATGATGGATATGAATATAGGAAAATATAGTATATGGTGATCCAAGAAGTTTTTAAAATAAACTAAAATGAATTGTTTTCCATTTTTAATTGTTTTCTTCTGTTATATTTTGTTTAATATGTTCTTAGATTTTGTCATTTTACAATAGATTGTACTTTCTTTGAAAGAAATATATATGAGCCACTAACAATTGTGCCTATTGGACCCATTCCATCCATGTGACCCAATCCATTCACCGATATATGTGGGACCATTACCTTCATAAAATTACTTATCCATCCACCTATATAACTATGTAAATGGGATCCAATTATATTATGTTTTTGGGTAACGGCGGGTTCCCACCCTTTGGGCTGGACTAATCCCTCCGGGCCCAGAGGAAGCCGGTTTAAGTGGTGGTACAGTTTCGAACCAACCCGTGTCCTATGCCAACGGGAAGCCGGGTAAAGTGGCGGTATAATTTCAAACCTACAATGGCAATCGTACCTCCCAAAAGTGCCGCCACGCTCTGCGTAAACGACTACAGCAACTGGGCGAAATGGGGGCTATCATGGAGGATATACCTTTTGTGCAATTCATCAGGCTTCTACTTATTAGTGTGATTATAGATGGTGATTAATTAGGCAACTGGTTTGAGGAATTTATATGTAGAAATGTATGTAATCAATTTAATTGCAACATTTTTTTTTCTTTTTAATACATCTTCATATGGATCATTTTAAAAGGTTAAATAATATATTTATATATTCTGGACTTAATATTTCTAATCTTTTTTCCAAACCATTAAGATCCATTAGTTAATATTTTGATATTTGACAAAAAACTCTCTAGGGATCCAATGCAAGATTTTTCTGCATTCCGGTACATGTTTTAATCAGATCAATTTTATTCTCGATTTAATTGTTAATGCATTTTTTGTATTTCAGATCATTGAGAGATACCGTGTTTCTAAAAACGTGAGGGATGGATCAAACCAATCAAACACATTTAAATGCTATATAACAGGGACTTTTATCATTATTTATTATATATGTATTTTTTATTTCATATTATAAACAAAAATTAAGTTTAAATTTATGAATAAGTTTGCAAGAATTGTAGTCCTCTAGATTATTTTTTTACCATTTTCTGTGATTTTTCTATGTACTATTCTTTTATTTTGGAAAAATCATGATATGTACTGTTGTTGGAGACAGCATTTATTCTATTGGAATAGAATGAAGATGCCCCACTCTATGATAAATTCTTGGCATATTCATTATCACTAATTATTAATCTCCCCACCACTGCATTTAATTTATGAATAAGTTGCAGTCTGCAAAAATTGTAGTCCTCCTAGCATCACAAGCCGGTGCTTAGCCCGGTCCACAAATAACAGCATGATATGTAGAGATGTGCTAATTAATGACAAAATAATAATAAAGATGATTTTGCATTATAAGCAACTATGGTAGAACGTCCACAATCAGGCATCAATTATATATATATATTAAAGCAACAGGTGAATTCGTGTTTTAATACCATAATTCTTTTATATGTTTCCTTCTTCATAAATATCCTACAACCTTTTCCATTATCCAACTACAAAATAATGTTCATTTTGATTATTTATCATTACTAACTATTTAAATTTTAATAACACTTTAAACAAGGCCCAGCGTTGGGCGCGGTCCCTCAAGCGTTAACCAGAAATCCAACGCGACTGAAAAAACATAGAAATGAAACTTTTCAAATAAAATGCCCACAATACTACTATCTAAAAATTTAATAACTCTTTAAAAAAGGCCCGCGCGTGAAGCGCTAGTTATATATAGTAAAGCAGCACCCTTTTCGCGGGGGGAGCGACACGTGGTAGAGGGAGGCTTTGTGGGAGGAGGACACATGGCGCAGCCTCATGCTTTTTGCAATGCCACTTCCATAATTGCCCTTCCTATCCCTATCCAATCCCTAAAATCTCTCCTTCTCCCTAAAATCTCTCCATCTACACACGATTTATTCTCTTTTCATTCGTTTTAATTTTTCTAACATTCTCGATAATCTTGGCACATATATCTTAACCAAAATTACCACATGAAGGCCTCACCTAAAATCTCTCGCGATAACATAAAAGACACCGCTAACCCCAAAACAGATAGATACACATGTAGAACCCTCTTGCCAAAGACAAGCCAAAATCATAGCAGAATTGAAACTAATTGCCAAAGACTATTGTATTCCTACTACCTCCCTATTTCTCTAAACTATCTGTTTCTTTGTTGGCACTACAATGGACATGCTTGATATAGGCATGGAATGACTGTGCTAGATCTCCAAACTCAGATAGGTGGCCCTGCTATATTTCTTCTTTGGTGGTAGGTGCAGCATTAATACATAACTAGGTGGACTCACTATGATTATTTCATTTAGGTGGTCCAATTGTGTTGAATCTGGTACATACACCCATCTCACCAGCGCGCAAAGCACTCCGCAGCAGCCATCACACGCGCAGGTAAGCCCTCCTCTCCTTGCAGCCATTGCATCTGCATCAACACTCCTCTCTTCCTCTTCTTTCCTCTTTTTCTTTCTTCCCTTCCCCTTCTTTCTTCTCTCCCTCTCTTTTCTTCTCTCACTCCAACCCACACCTGCACACACGCACACATCTGCCCAGCAGCACACACAGCACCATCACATTTTTCTTTTTTTCTCTTTTCTCTTTTTTTCCCTTCTTTCTCCATCTTCTTGTTTCTCCACCTGCGCAGCACCTGAACCCATCTCTTTTTTCTTTCTTCCTTCCGCTCTCATTCTTCCATCTTCTTCTTTCTCCACCTCCTCCTTCTCCCTCTCTTTCCTTCCTCCTTTCCTCTACTCCCTCCTCTGCTCTCCTTCCTCCCTTTTCTCCCTCCCAAGCCCTGCCCAGCCCATTGCGCAGGTGCCCATCGCCTTCCTGCACACACCTGCACTTCTTTCCTTCCCTGCAACCACCTACACCCACCTGCACTTCCACTTGCGCCTGCACCTACCTACACTTCCACCTGCGCCTGCTCCTGCATCATCTTCTCTTTTTCTTCCCTGCACCCTCTTTCTTCTTCTTTTCCTTCTTCCCTGCACCCACCTGCACCCACTCTTCTTCTTTTCCTTCTTCCCTGCACCCACCTGCACTTCCACTTGCGCCTGCACCCACCTGCACTTCCACCTGCGCCTGCTCCTGCTCCTGCATCATCTTCTCTCCTTCCCCATCTTCTTCTTCTTCCTCCCATGCTCACCCTGCACCTCCTCACTCAACACAGAATTGGGTTTTGTCATGAAGTTCTGCCTCCAACTCTTCCTTCTTCTTTTCCTTCTTCCCCTGCACTCTCTTCCTCTTCTTTTTCTTTTTTCTTTCTTCATTTCCTCTTCTTTCTTCTCTCCCTCTCTTTTGCAACCCACACATTGCTTTTATTATTTGGGGTCCATTGTGCAGGCGCCCATCACCTCCTCCTCACTTTCCACCCTCCCTGTAACCCCCACTCCATCTCACCCATAATAGCCTGCTGCCCCCACTCCTCCTCCTTCTCCCTCTCTTTGCTCCTCCTTTCCTCTTCTCCTTTCTCTGCACTCCATCCTCCCTTTCTCTCCCATGCCCTGCCCAGCCCACTGTGCAGGCGCCCATCACCTCCTCCTCACTTTCCACCCTCCCTGCAACCAGGGCCGGCCCTGAGGACAGCCCACACAGGCGGCCGGCTGGGGCCCCAAGATTTGGTCCAAAATGGGGGCCCCCAAAATACTCCAATTATACAGATCTGTGCGTTTGACGGTTCGGATCTTCCGATAAGGCTATGGATCGTTGGGATCTAAGACCTCTTCCTCGTGAGTTTTTCTCCCGGTTCCATTTTGTTCTCTGCAACAAGAAGCAAGGAGGAAGACGATCGAACTTCTGTCAAAAGGACATCTCGTTCTGTCTTTTTCCAATTTTTGTTTACTGTTGCAAGTAGGCAAAAAGTGGAGGTCTCTTTTGGCGTGCCAGCAAGTGCACTTTCAATTTTCGTCTTTGGCCTTGGGACTACCGCCAAGCAGCAACTGCTGTTTACTCGGGTATACGCGGGCATTCTACGGGTGGCTGACTTAGAGGCAAAGTGTTGTTGACGCAAGCGCGGGCCCGGTCAACAGAAACTTTGACCAGCCATATTATGCTTATATGGACTCTGATCGACGGGCAGTTTGGTATTACGGAATCGTGGTGACGAGCACTACCCATTAGCTGGACAGATTTGGGATCCAATGGCCAGATATTTTTTAGACCATATGCAGTCATTTTTTACACTTGAAATTTATCGCGTGATATTTGAGTCATCTGAGCTCCGATGAACGATCCGTTTGCGCCTGTGGACTCCTGGCAACGAGATCTATACAAAGGCAGTGAGAGATTGACGATCCAATGGTTATAAAAGTTTTTTGTCAGCGATCACGGTCAATGGTATCTTAACTTTTCTTTTATTTATGCGTTGGATATGTCTTATAAATCTGCACTGTATGACCTACTCGAGAGTGATTTCTTCAGCGAGCAGTGCCCACTCGTGTAGAAATATCAGATGGGTGATTTATCTTTGAATTGTGCGTTTAATTGTTGTGATAAGATCCAACTTGTTTTTTCTTTTGATGAACCACTGACGACCATTGCGGTATCATCTAATGGTAATTGGGCATTACCTTGTACAGTGGGGTATAATAATTGATCTGCTAAATATTTGATGTGTGGATCAAGGGGTCGAGGATCTGATCAAAATAATGTGAGCACAATCAATAAATTGATAACATTCGACGTGGTTGGATGATTGGTGCAGTTATTTTGTTAAAATCGTGCAAGCTCTTAATCTGTCATTCGTTGTCGATCTATGCAATATGGTGATGACCGTACACTATAGATGTGAAAATAAAATAAGAATCGGGCATGGCAATTCTGATTCGGTAAGAGTAGGTAAGGAGTTTAGACTTAATTTTCAATCAAATAATAAAAAAAATGTCTTTTATTTTTTTATCATTTATCGCTGGGTTTAGGGGCAGGGCCACACTTTAGAAACTCGCCTAGGGCCCCCAAAAACTCAGGGCCGCCCCCTGCCTGCAACCCCCACTCCATCTCACCCACAACTGCCTGCTGCCACCCGCTCCTCCTACTTCTCCCTCTCTTTCCTTCCTCCTTTCCTCTTCTCCTTTCTCTGCTCTCCATCATCCCTTTCTATCCCACACCCTGCCCAACCCACTGTGCAGGCGCCCATCAACTCCTCCTCAATTTCCACCCCTCCCTGCTGCACTCTCGCTGCACACCCCAAACCCGTGCACCCACCTGTACAACCAGGACCTCCCTTATCCTCCCCTCTTCTCTCTCTCTCACCTACACTCACCTGCTACACCCTGCACTTCAACCTCACATGCACCATCGTTTTCCACCACAACCAGCCAACCAAACAGCTTCTGAAATTGGCCATTGTTTCTGCTATAGTTTCCACAAATTGTCACTACTTTTTTTTCCTCTAGATATACTGCAACATAACAGGCTGAATGAATTGTCTAACTCAATAAGTTATACTTTTTTGTCTTTTGGTTTACTTGTGTATTTTAGTTCCTTCAGTGCCTCATGTCACTACTCTTACTGCATCATCTTCTCTTTGTTAGTACTACTCCACTGATATGATTTTCTGAGAGACATCTCCTAGGATTGAGAGGCTCCTTTCCATATACATAAGACTATCGGCAAGAGTCTCTCCAAAAGTTTGAAAATTTTGCAACGCCCTGTTTGAGCATATCCTAGAAAGCTTTAACAATTATGATCATCGTCAAGCTGTTATTGGTTTAAGAGCTCTACTATTGGGCTAAAAATAAGCCATGTCGTTTGTAATACCAACTACTGGCTAGGACCCAACAAAGTGGGTGTGTATGATTTTCTAATTAACAAGTTTGAGTGTATGATTTTTTCGTTTTATTTTTTACATGTCATTCCTTCTTTCTTGGTATATATGATTTTATCAGGTCGGTTTATTTTTATTATATATTTTGATGATGAGGACGATTTATTTAGATTTTCATTTTTTTTTATTTTTCTATTTATTTTTTACATTCATGTCATTTTTTATTAATATTATTTTATTATGTCATATAGTTTTAATATTATTATTATTTGATGAAGAGGTCGGGTTATTTAGATTTCTGTTTTTTATTTATTCTATTTATTTGTTACATTCATTCCTTTTTTATTAATGATTATTTAAAAAATTTAGGCCTTTTTAGTGATCATTTAATAGTGGGGCCCATTAAAATAGGGGATGGGAAGAAAGGAGATAAACTAGGGATGTGGATGTTGGTAGAGAGGAGAGAAATAAGGAAAGAAAAATTAATTTAAGCCTTTTCAGTGATCATTTAATAGTGGGCCATTAAAATAGAGAAGGCAGAAAAAAATGGAGATAAACTAGGGATGTTGACGTTGGTAGAGAGGAGAGAAATAAGGGGAGAGAAAATTAGGAGAGAAGATAAAAACTAAGAGTTTCAGAATTATTTAAATTTCCTTGATTGAGATTTCTGTTTTTATTTTTATTGTTAGTTTTTTACATTCATTCCTTCTTTATTAATATTATTTATTTTATCATTTAGGTCCATTTTTATTATTATATTTTGATGAAGAGGCTGGTTTTTTAGATTTAGATTTTTAGTTTTTCTGTTTATTTTTTACATTCCTTCTTTATTAGTATTATTTCTTTTATCATGTAATTCTATTTTTATTATTATATTTTGATGACAAGGCGATTTATTTAGATTTTTTTTTTTATTTATTGTGTTATTTTATTTAATTTCTTGATTGAGATTTCTTTTTTAATTTTTTTTGTTTATTTTTTACATTCATTCCTTCTTTATTAATATTATTTATTTTTTATCATGTAGTTCCCATTTTTATTATTATATTTTGATGAAGAGGCCGGTTTATTTTAGATTATATTTTTTTTATTTTTTATGTTTATTTTTTACATTCATTCCTTCTTTATTAGTATTATTTATTTTATCATGTAGTTCTATTTTTATTATTATATTTTGATAACGAGGATGGTTTATTTAGATTTCTATTTCTTTATTTTTCTGTTTATTTTTACATTCATTCCTTTTTTATTAGTATTATTTATTTTTATCATGTAGTTTTATTTTTATTATTATATTTTGATGAAGAGGCGGTTATTTTAGATTTATACTTTTTTAGTTTATTTTTTACATTCATTGATTTTTATTAATATTATTTATTTTGTCATGTACTTCTATTTTTATTATTATCATTGATGAAGAGGCCGGTTTATTTAGATTTCTGTTTTTCATTTTTTCTGTTTATTTTTTACATTCATTCCTTTTTTATTAATATTATTTATTAAAACATCCATACTTAAAACATAAGTCACTAAAATAAACAAGTCTAAATAAGGTAAAATAAAACTGAATATGGGTTGGGCCCAAACGTTGGTCGACCCATGGATCATTGGATAGCTCATGTCAAGTGGTTAGGAATGTGGTACAGAATCTTTTTTCAGAGAGGTCCTTTTTTTCACATTGACTTACTTTAAAGAAAAAAGATAAATTTAGGTTAAATTTATTATAAATATAGTTCACTTCTATTAAACTTTTTTGGAAAATATATAGAACCATACTGTATAATGATAGACACTGTGTGGGTGGGTGAGTTTAGGTCCCCTTGTACATCCCCATACCCTCATTGCACCACGCACCCACACCCCAGACCAAGCATAAGAAGGCGAACCAGAGCAGAGATTTATTTGAGCTCTACTATAAGTCGAGCTGAATTTCATGCTTGATTGTAAATTACAATTTATATGTACCAGATATGCCCTATGGTAGAGCATCCATAATCAGGCATCAATTGCATTAATAATAGTATTTGTGTTAGATTGACCATGCATAAGACTTTTTATATCTAGCATTCTGAAAAAATAGGATAAAACTAAACCCACATACTATGTTCCTGCGAGTGTCTCTTTTCCCTTGATTCGTTTGGTGGGTCCTATGATAAACATCCACAATCAGGCATGAATTGCTTTTAATAATCTTTTCTAATATCCTTTGTTGTATCTCTTTATTGTATATTTTTAAAAATTCTCATTTCATGCTTTTTACCAGTGAAAAAAATAAATTGGTTGGTCTGGCTAGCTTATAGCTCTAATAATGAAATGGTCAACTTTGAATCGGGTTGATATTATATGAGATCAAACTTTGTAATCTAATTTTTCTATCTTCCTTTATTTTTTTCATTTTAAATTTGTAACGATCACACATTAATCCCTTTTTGTTCTGCACAACCCATGTATTAAATGTAGTTTGTATGTTTACTGGGTGTCTACTTTCAATTTAACTGGGTTTTCCTTCCATGAATTAAAGGCCCGCGTTGGGCCGTGGGCCTCGAACATTATTCGATTGTTTTCCTTCAGACAATTGATTTATATGTACATATAAATATTCTTTTAAAATATTTGCCTTTCTCTTACAAAATATCCACGCCACATGAATTGGAAGGTATAAATGTATATGGGGTTCTTCAAAAGATGTTTAAACAATCTTGAATTTTCTATATAATTGCATTAAATGTAGTTTGGTGTTTACTTTTAACTTAACTTGGGCTTTCCCACTATGAATTAAAGGCCCGCGTTTGGGCGTGGGCCCTGAAGCGCTAGTATCTATATTACTAAAGGGATGTATACATTTCATGAGACTTCCTGGAGGAGGACACCGTGGCATGCCTTCGAGAGGGGACACATGGCAGCAGCCTGCCTACAATGGTATTCTGCTAGAAAATAGAAATTGCTTGATTAGATTGATTATCCTAAAATCTCTCAATGAGATCCCTATTACCAATAATAATTATCTAAAATCTCTCAATGAGATTCCTATTACCAACCATAATTATCCTAAAACCTCTTCATAATTAGGGTCCCACTTAAAAATATTTGGTCAATTTTTAGGTCTACGATCATTTGATCATTTGATCTTTTTAAATCAATTCATGGGTCTCATCCCGCATAATATGGTTTTATGGATGGTTAGAATAGAGATAGTAGACCCCATTCATCTGGGGGGTTCCACTTAAATAGGTTATGTTTGGTCAATTTGTGAGGTCTATGATTATTTGATCATTTAATCTTTATCAAGCAATTCATGGGTCCCAGCCCGCATCATATGGTTTTTATGGATGGTTAGAATATAGATGGTGGAACCCCATTCATCTTGGGGGTCCCACTTAAATAGGTTAGGTTTGGTCAATTTGAGAGGTCTATGATCATTGATCTTTATCAATCAATTATATGGGTCCCAGCCCGCATCATTTGATTTTATGGATCCATCCCGCATCATATGTTTCATGGATGATTAGAATATAGATGGTGGACTCCATTCATCTTGGGGTCCCACTTAAATAGGTCAGGTTTGGTCAATTTGAGAGGTCTATGATCATTTGATCATTTGATCTTATCAATCAATTCATGGGTCTCGGCCCGCATCATTTGTTTTTAGGGACGGTTAGAATAAAGATGGTGGACCCCATTCATCTGGGTCCCACTTAAAAATATTTGGTCAATTTGTTAGGTCTACGATCACTTCTTTCTTAATCAATTTATGGGTCCCATCTCGCATAATATGGTTTTATTGACGGTTAGAATAGGGATGGTGGACCCCATTCATCTGGGGGGTTTTACTTAAATAGGTTAGGTTTGGTCAATTTGTGAGGTCTATGATCATTTGATCATTTGATCTTTATCAAGCAATTCATGGGTCCTAGCCGCATCATAAGATTTTATGGACGGTTAGAATATAGATGGTGGACCCCATTCATCTTGGGGGTCCCACTTAAATAGGCTAGGTTTGGTCAATTTGAGAGGTCTATGATCATTTGATCTCTATCGATCAATTAATGGGTCTCAGCCCGCATCATTTGATTTTATGGACGGTTATAATAAAGATGGTGGACCCCATTCATCTGGGTCCCACTTAAATATATTAAGTCAATTTGTTAGGTCTACGATCATTTGATCATTTGATCTTTCTTAATCAATTCATGGGTCCCTTCCCGCATAATATGGTTTTATGGACGGTTAGAATATAGATGGTGGACCCCATTCAGCTTGGGGGTCCCACTTAAATAGGTTAGGTTTGGTCAATTTGAGAGGTCTATGATCATTTGATCTTTATCAATGAATTAATGAGTCTCAGCCCGCATCATATGATTTTATGAACGGTTAGAATAGAGATGATGGATCCCATTCATCTTGGTCCCACTTAAATATATTAGGTCAATTTGTTAGGTCTATGATCATTTGATCTTTCTCAATCAATTCATTCCTCACCTAAAGAATAAACATTTGGAAAAAAACATAAAGATCAAATTTACAACAAAAAAAAAGGACTCACAAGTTTACTAATTAATAAATTTATTAAAATAATTCATATCAGTCTGTGCATTTGGTGGTTTCGTAATTATCCACGGGGTTTTGCTTGTATATTGTAAAGCAGCAGGTTTTTTTCGCCGGGGAGCGACACGTGGCGAGGGAGGCTGCCTGGGAGGAGGACACGTGGCGCACCCCTGCCGCTTCCCCAATTGCCCTTCCCTCCTTTTTAATTCCCTTTAAATTTAAATCCCTATGCAATCCCTAAAATCTCTCCTTCTCCATCCCTAAAATCTCTCCTTCTCCATCTAAAATTTCTCCATCTCTCCCTCCGCACACACTGTTATCTCATGCAAATACAATCACAACCGTTCAAAAAAAAGGACCCCACTATGTCCCAAGCAAGAGCAATAATCCCTCCATCTCTCCACACGTTTTGCATCCCTAAAATCTCTCCATCTCTCCACACGTTTTGCATCCCTAAAATCTCTCCATCTCTCCACACGTTTTGCATCCCTTTACACACGTTCCTTTTATCCATCCAATTTTAAAATTTATCCCCTAAAATCTCTCTCCCTTAATTTCCTCATTACTATCCCTCTTACCAATGAAATAGCTTCTTTCCTCCCTTCACTCCTTTTATTTCCCTTTAAATTTAAATTCCTATACAATCCCTAAAATCTCTCCTTCTCCATCTAAAATTTCTCCATCTCTCCCTCTGCACACACTGTTATCTCATGCACATACAATCACAACCGTTCAAAAAAATGGACCCCACTATGTCCCAAGCAAGTGCAATAATCCCTCCATATCTCCACACGTTTTGCATCCCTAAAATCTCTCCATCTCTCCACACGTTTTCCATCCCTTTAGACACGTTCCTTTATCCATCCAATTTTAAAATTTGTCCCCTAAAATCTCTCTCCCTTAATTTCCTCATTACTATCCCTCTTACCAATGAAATAGCTTCTTTCCTCTTTAAGGTAAGATAGTTCTTAAAAATCTTCCTACTCCCCACCGTCTCTCTAGACACCCCATCTCTCTCTCTCTTTCTCTCTCTCTCTTTGTAACTTTTTTCCATCACCATTCTCTGTATTTTTATCCTCACCTTTTTCTATCTCCTTGCATGTCACATTTAACCATTCTTTGTATTACATCATCTATCATTCTTTGTATTTATTTATTTATTTTTGTTTTATTTCGCCTAATTAAAGATTTTGTTTTTTTTTTTTTTTGTTACCAGGTTTGAAAACTCTACTTCCAATGATAAAGGTTGTGACTGCATTGTTGCTGGAGCCCTCTAACTTTTTTATTATTATCAAGACATCCTGTTGTATTATCAGTTTAAACCATGTACTGCTGCTTAATCTAACAATCAACATTTCTAAGTATATGGAAACTCATGATTCTATGAGTCTATCTATAGACACCCCCATTCAAGAGTTTCCCGTTCCACACAAGGTTGCTAAGAATACTCATCTCTCCCTCTTTGTATTCGATTTTTTATTTTTGTTTTATTTCGCCTCATTAAAGATTTTGTTTTTTTTTTTGTTACCAGGTTTGAAAACTCTACTTCCAATGATAAAGGTTGTGACTGCATTGTTGCTGGAGCCCTCTAACTTTTTATTATTATCAAGACATCCTGTTGTATTATCAGTTTAAACCATGTACTGCTGCTTAATCTAACAATCAACACTTCTAAGTATATGGAAACTCATGATTCTATGAGTCTATCTATAGACACCCCCATTCAAGAGTTTCCCGTTCCACACAAGGTTGCTAAGAATACTCATCTCTCCCTCTTTGTATTCGATTTTTTTTTCCCTTCTGGGTTTCAATTGTATAATCTCTTTATGATAAATTTATGCACAATCATGATCTAATCAATCACAACCATGATGCATCACTGGAACTCCACCATAAGAATACTTATACTTCTAGATCAAACATCATGCAGGTAGTTGGCCCGGTCAATGGGTTATTTTGCAGGATGTTTATCAACGGCCCAAATATCTAACATAAATACAAAAATCAAATAATAATATTTTTTAGATTTCTGTTTTTTTTATTTTTTCTGTTTATTTTTTACATTCATTTCTTCTTTATTAATATTATTTATTTTATTAATAAATAAACAAGTCTTAATGCGGTAAAATAATTCCTTTTTTATTAGTATTATTTATTTGTATCATGTAGTTATATTTCTATTATTATATTTTGATGAAGAGGCCGGCTTATTTAGATTTCTATTTTTCATTTTTTCCGTTTATTTTGTACATTCATTACTTTTTTATTAATATATATAATTGTCATGTAGCTCTATTATTATTATTATTTGATGAAGAGGCCGATTTATTTAGATTTCTATTTTTTTATTTTTTCTGTTTATTTTTTACATTCATTCCTTTTTTATTAATATTTTTAAAATATTTAAGCCTTTTTAGTGATCATTTAATAGTGGGCCCATTAAAATAGGGATGAGAGAAAAAAAAAATAGAGATAAACAAGGGATGTGGACGTTGGTGGAAAAGAGAGAAATAAGGAAAGACAATTTAATTTAAGCCTTTTAGTGATAATTTAAAGTGGGCCCATTAAAATAGGGATGGGAGAAAAAAAATGGAGATAAACTAGGAATGTGGACCTTGGTAGAAAGGAGAGAAATAAGGGGAGAAAAATCAGGAGATAAGAGAAAAAATAGGAGATTCAGAATTATTTAAACTTTCTTGATTGAGATTTTTTTTAATTTTTTTTTGGATTATTTTTTACTTTCATTCCTTCTTGATCAATATTCATGTAGTTCCATTTTTGTTATTATATTTTGATGAAGAGGCCGGTTTATTTAGATTTATGTTTTTTATTTTTTTTACACTCATTCCTTCTTTATTAGTATTATTTATTTTTATCATGTAGTTCTATTTTTATTATTATATATTGATGACGAGGATGGTTTATTTAGATTTCTATTTTTTTTTAAATTCATTTTTTTTTAGTATTATTTATTTTTATCATGTAGTTTTATTTTTATTATTATATTTTGATGACGAGAACGGTTTATTTAGATTTTTATTTATTTTTTACATTCATTCCTTTTTTATTAATATTATTTATTATTGCTATGTAGTTTTAATATTATTATTATTATTTGATGAAGAGGCCGATTTATTTAGATTTATGTTTTTTTTAATTTTTTCTGTTTATTCTTTACATTCATTCCTTCTTTTAAGGAGAGGAAAAGTAAGAGAGAAGAGAAAAAAATAGGAGATTCAGAATTATTTAAATTTTCTTGATTGAAATTTCTGATTTTCTATTTTTATTGTTTATTTTTTACATTCATTCCTTTTTTATTAATATTATTTATTCTCAATTCATATAAGTCATATGGAGTTGGAGTTGGAGTTGGAGTTGGAGTTAGGGTAAGCATTTACAAATGGGCTAGAAATTAGATGGATTGGTCAATGCATGGGCTAGAAAAAATGTCAAACATGGACCTGGTCCAACTTTTTACTGACAAAAACTTAGTAATGGATCTCATGTGTACAAATTAATCAGATTGGGTTAGGTCAAATGGGCTAGAAATTAGATGGTATATTTAGATTTTTATTTCTTTATTTTTTCTGTTTATTTTTTACATTCATTCCTTTTTTATTAGTATTATTTATTTTTATCATGTAGTTTTATTTTTATTATTATATTTTGATGAAGAGGCCGGTTTATTTAGATTTATATTTTTATAGTTTTTAGTTTCTTTTTTACATTCATTGATTTTTTATTAATATTATTTATTTTGTCATGTACTTTTATTTTTATTATTATCATTTGATGAAATCTTTTCTGTATAATTTTTACATTCATTCCTTTTTATTAATATTATTTATTACAACATCCATACTTAAAACATAAGTCACTAAAATAAACAAGTCTAAATAAGGTAAAATAAAAACTGAATATGAGTTGGGCCCAAAAGTTGGTTTGACCCATGGATCATTGGTCTGTCATGTGTCATAAGGAGACAATCTAGGTTTCAAAAGAAAGCTCATGTCAAGTGGTTAGGAATGTGGTACAGTTTCTTTTATCAGAGAGGTCATTTTTCACATTGACTTACTTTAAAGAAAAAGATAAATTTAGGTTAAATTTATATAAATATAGTTCACTTCTATTAACTTTTTTGGAAAATATATAGAACCATACTGTATAATGATAGACACTGTGTGGGTGGGTGAGTTTAGGTCCCTTGTACATCCCCATACCCTCATGCACACGCACCCACACCCCAGACCAAGCATAGAAGGCGAACCAGAGCAGAGATTTAATTGAGCTCTACTATGAGTCGAGCTGAATTTCATGCTTGATTGTAAATACAATATGTATGTACCAGATATGCCCTGTGGTAGAGCATCCATAATCAGGCATCAATTGCATTTAATAATAGCATTTGTGTTAGATTGACCATGCATAAGACTTTTTATATCTAACAGTCTGAAAAAATAGGATAAAACTAAACCCACATACTATGTTCCTGCGAGTGTAGCTTTTCCCTTGATTCGTTTGGTGGGTCCTATGATACAACATCCACAATCAGGCATGAATTGCTTTTAGTAATCTTTTCTAATATCCTTTGTTGTATCTTTTTTATTGTATATTTTTAAAATTTTTCATTTCATGCTTTTTACCAGTTGAAAAAAATAAATTGGTTGGTCTGCTAGCTTATAACTCTAACAATGAAATGGTTAAACTTTGAATCGGGTTGATATTATATGAGATCAAACTTTGTAATTTAATTTTTCTATCTTCCTTTATTTTTCCATTTTTAAATTTGTAACGATCACATATTAATCCCTTTTTGTTCTGCCACAACCCATGTATTAAATGTAGTTTGTATGCTTACTGAGTGTCTACTTTTAACTTAAATTGGATTTTCCCATTATGAATTCAACGCGGGCCCCGAAGCGCTATTATATATAGTAAAGCAACACCCTTTTCGTGGGAGAGCGACACGTGGCGGGGGAGGCTTCATGGGAGGAGGACACGTGGCGCAACCTCAGAATTTTTACAATGCCACTTTCGGAATTGCCCTTCTCTCCTTTTATTTCCCTTTAAACCCCTATCCCTATGCAATGCAAATTATGCAATCATTAAAATATCTCATTCTCCCTAAAATCTCTCTCCAACTCCCCTAAAATTCCTCCCATTCAATTTTAAACTTTCCTTTAATCAATCAATCTTTATCCCTTGTCCACGATTTAAACGAGAAGAATGATTGATCTTATTAATAGAAAAAATAGTTGATTTGAGCAATGGTGTGATGCTGAAATATGTGATTTATCCCCTAGATTTGTTCTTGGAAAGTTTGTTGGTGTTAATTAATGATATGCGCTAATAATGATTTGAGATAAGAACTATATATGAGCCACTAACAATTGTGCCTATTGGACCCATTCCATCCATGTGACCCAATCCATTGTTGCTAGACCCAATCCATCCACCGATATATGTGGGACCATTACCTTCATAAAATTATTTATCCATCCACCTATATAACTATGTAAATGGGATCCAATTATTATTTTTTTTATTTATTAATTTTTTCTGAAAGGGTTCCCGACCCTTTGGGCTGGACTAATCCCTCTGGGCCCAGAGGGAAGCTGGGTAAAGTGGTGGTACAGTTTCGAACCTACAATCTCATGGTGCAAACTGTGTCCTAGGCCAGAGGGAAGTCGGGTAAAGTGGTGGTACAGTTTCGAACCTACAATGGCAATAGTACCTCCCAAAATTGCAGCCACACTCTGCGTAAACGACTACAGCAACTGGGCAAAATGGGGGCTATCATGGAGGGATATACCTTTTGTGCAATTCATCAGGCTTCTACTAAGTGTGATTATAGATGGAGGTTAGGCAACTTGTTTGAGGAATTTATATGTAGAAATGTATGTAATCAATTTCATTGCAACATTTTTTTTCTTTTTAATAGATCATGATATGGGTCATTTTAAAAGGTTAAATAATATATTTATATATTCTAGAATTAATTTATTTCTAATACTTTTTTCCAAACCATTAAGATCCATTAGTTAATGACAAAAACTCTCTAGAGATCCAACTCAAGATTCTTCTGCATTCCGGTACATGTTTTGGTCAGATCTATTTTACTCTCGATTTAATTGTTAATGCATTTTTTGTATTTCAGATCATTGAGAGATACCATGTTTCTAAAAACGTGAGGGATGGATCAAACCAATCCAACAAATTTAAATTCTATATAACAGGGCCTTTTATCACTTTTTATTATATATGTATTTTTATTATCATATTATAAACAAATATGAGTTTAAATTTATGAATAAGTTATAGTTTTCAAAAATTATAGTCCTCTTAGATTTTTTTTATTACCATTTTTTGTGATTTTCCTATGTACTGTTCTTATATTTTGGAAAAATCATGATATGTACTGTTGTTGGAGACAACAGTATTCTATTGGAATAGAATGAAGATGCCCCACTCTATGATGAATTCTTAGCATATTCATTATCACTAATTATTAATCTCCCACCACTGCAATTTAATTTATGAATAAGTTACAGTATGCAAAAATTGTAGTCCTCCTAGCATCACAAGCCGGTGCTTAGCCCGGGTCCACAAATAACAGAACATCCACAATTAGGCATCAATTATATATATTAAAACAGCAAGTGAATTCGTGTTTTAATACCATAGTACTTTTATATGTTTCCTTTTTCATAAATATCCTACACCTTTTCCATTATCCAACTACAAAATAATGTTTATTTTAATATTTAATCATTACTACTATTTAAGATTTAAATAACTCTTTAAACAAGGCCCGCGTTGGACGTGGGCCCTCAAGCACTAGTTATATAATAAAATACAAAAAGGCGAATTCACGGCGGCACGTGGCAGAACCTCAAACTTTTTGCCATACCAGAATTGCCCTTCTCTCCTTTTAATTATTTCCCCTAAAATCTCTTTTTCTACATTTCTATCCCAAACTTATCTCCTAAAATCTCATTCTATATTTCTATCCCAAACTTTTCTCCTAAAATGTGTTCATCCATATGCCCTAAAATCTCTCTTAACCACATCACATGAGATTTCCACACGGTTTGAATCAACTATAAATTGACGATTTCTCACTTAGGCAATCTATTAAATGTCTATTTATTGCTACCCCCAAACTTATCTCTTAAAATCTATTCGCCTCTACCCCCTAAAATCTCTCTAATTTGTTAAAGTCAACATGCACTATTTTTTCTTCTATATATTTTAATATATAAAATGTAAGAATGATAAATGATATAGTTGTTTTTTCATTTAGTTTTAACAACATTCCGCACTTGGGAGAATAGTCCATGACCCAGCCCAGTCTGACCCAACATGCCTAATGTTGTGGTTGAATCATTCATTATAATGAAAGCAGCCATAGCTAGATCACCATGTTGGACATTTTGGAGACAAATCGGCCTGAACCCAATCTGAAGGATTTCTGGGTTTGAATCTTATTCCACAGCCCAGGTTGCAAGCCATGTAGAATAAGCCAAAATCTGGCCTGATCCGAGCTGGATCCAAGCAATTCAGGTGCAATATCAATATGCATCTTCTCAATGAAACGGACATCTTAATCAGTGTTATCATCCTGTTAATTATCCTATCAATGTCATGACTTAGTATATAGATCCATTTTGGCTTTTGACTACTGGCACGTCGATCTAAGGGCCCAACACATGTGACAACAAGTTAAGGGGATGAGCACCAAGAGACCCGTTGTTTTTCATTTAGATTTATAGTCGGTATAAGATTACTTTTCTATATCTGGTTTATTTATTATTATTATTATTATTTATTTTACGTTGTTGAATGGATTTCAGACTTTGTATATTCCTTTTAGATTTATTTTTTAATTATATTTCTAACTATTTAAATCTTATTTTAAGAGATGTTTATTTCTAATTGATTGTAATGGTAGCAGTGAAGAATATGACATGTAAATTCCTAGAAAGGTGAGTGATTGGGTTGGATTGATCATGTGGACCAGCATGATTTTATCTAACCCATAACCACATAGTGACATATACAATACAACTAAAACCCTGAGGGGTAGCTTAGTTGGCCTAGGACCACGGTTTGCACCCGGACGTTGTGTGTTCAAAACTGCACTACCACACTGGGACCACAAGGGGATTTTACCCGGCTTTCTCTCTTGGGCCCGTATGGGTTATTCTGGCCCAAAGGGCTAGGAACCCTGCATTATTAAAAAAAAGTACACTACTACTATACATCTCCACTTTTAGTGTGTAGCAGTCTCCCACCCTCCCTCCTTTATACATTTCTTAAATGGGTTTCATAAAGACATAAACCCAATGTACCTTTAGTTAGGCTCATATTTGCTGAAATTGGTGTCATTAGACCTTTACCTTTACCTTTCCATAGTTGACGGTTCTGAAATACTTGATAAAGAAGTTGACGGTTCTGAAATACTTGATAAAGAAAAAACAATAGCATAAATTGAATGATGGAGATTTCAAAAAATTATTCTTTTTTTTCTTTCAATTAATTGACTCTTCATACCATAGTACTTTTATATGCTTTTTTATATACTCATTTTACTTATTTAATCTTTAAGATATTTGCTTTTAAAATTTTAAATTTAACCATAAATGTTTAATGATTTATATGTTAATAGTCATTTACATTCCATTAAAATTTTAATAAATAACTCTATTTAAAAGTTACCTCATGTGCTCATCTTAATCTAATTAATAAATAACTCTATTTAAAATTTTAATACATTGGCCCTTCATATCATAGTTCTTTTATATGCTTTTTTATATCCTAATTCTATTTACTAAAATTTTAAAATATTTCCTTTTAAATAAATTTATTTTTTATTTCTGCTCATAATTTTGCTTTCTCTTTTTCGTTCTTATAAGGTTCATATAACATTCATACATGGTTTATGGAAATAGAAATTTTAGTTATTCCATTGCAGATTGGAGCGTCAACATCAGCCTCATCTCCAATGTTGACACCAAAAATGTCACTTTACCTCTTCAAGATCCAAAAAGCTACATGAAGTTGCAACCTGCCATAAATAGGCATGCTACTTCCAAAAGATCAAGTCTTGTCAGAATCAAACAAAAACTGCAAGATCCTTCAAGACAACCAAAAGAGGAGTACACAAGAAGTTTCGGGCCATTTCAAAATCATTTGGCCTAACTTTGCTTCTCCGGCAGCTGAAAAGGAGCTCCCGGCGGCGAAAGCATCGGAGACACCAAATCTTCGATCAGAGTCGATGGATGGTCTCAAAATATATCCAAAAGGCTCCACGTCAAGTTCCGAGTCAAACCAACAACGTTTGACCCTACATCAACCCTCGAACAGCTAAATCAAGCCTCTCGGCGGCAAGAACCATCGAGTCCATCACTCATCAAATAAAGCACATGGATGGCTTCAAAACGCTTACAAAGGGCTACACGTCAAATTTCAGGTTATTTCGACAACATTTGACCATACTTTAACGCTCGAAAGTCAAATCGGGCCTCTCGGCGACAAAGCTCCCCGGGACCATGGTTTCCAAGATAGAGCCTGTGGATCATCTTAAAATGACTCCAATAGGTTCCCGTCAAATTTTAAGTCAATCGGACATCGGTTGACCGCACATCAAGCCGCGACATCTTCATCACGACAAAAGCAAGTCTACTGGTGATAAGACCCCAAACGGCTTCAAAAGTCAAAAAAAAAAAGCCTATGGTTGGTCTTATTTATTGCTCAGGAGGCTTCACCTCAAATTTCAGGTCATTCCGACATCGTTTGTCCCAGTTTCAGCTTCTGAAGGAAAATCGGCAGCTCTGCACGACAAAGTCTTCGGCTTTGTCAGAAAATTGGAAACTTTGCAAAATAAAATGCAAGGACTCTCATCAGGTTTTCTACAGGGAAATCAGGCCAATAAATGATCAAAATGTCAAGGAAAAATACAGAAGAAAAAAGAATAAAAAAACAGCAAAAACAGACACAAAACGAGACAAAAGGGGGGAAAACCCCCCTAGGGTCGCCGGCGACCCTGGGGCCCGGGATCACCGGGAGGGCCCCAAAAACCCCATTTTTCAGCGTTTTTCTCGCGATTCGAAGCGTCCGACCTCTAGTATTTTCCAAAATTAATACTTTTGAGACACCAAATCCTCTAACATCTGTCAAAAACACGGGTTAATCATCAAGAGTATCAAAATCAACATTGATCGCCAACCGGTCAACCAAAAAAAGTGTGCTTTCTACCCGACCGATCGAGAAATCGATAGGACAGATGGCACCGACCCGCCGTTGGCAACTAATACCTAAAGTTATATGGTCATCTGATGCCGATCTACATGAAGATCCATCATTGATCATCGCCAGAAGAATCCCAAAAGACGCGGCACGGCCCGCGACTCTTCAACTGCTCGGCGACCACTTAATGCGATTAATTGACTAGCTTTATTACAGTCATTAATCCATTTCTTTGGACGGCCCAATCAGAAGCAAGCATCCGGGAGTTACAAGTCAAGAGATTCATGACATTTAAACCATGAAACTCCTCCCATCATGGCGATTAAAGGCGATTAAATGCCCTCAATATCCTCCGGCCAATCAGAAGCCAAGAAAAAGGAGTTACAAAGTAAATGAATTAAATCCTGTAACTCCTCCCATTATGCGGCTTAATGACAATAAAAGCCCATAAACTCTCCTAAATGGCTACCAAGAGCCTATAAATAGGAGATCACTCCAAAGGAATCCAGATCGGAAAAACAAGACAGATCCCAGATCAGAAAAAAGCACAGAAATTCAGAGAAAGAAAGAGAGAAAACTTTGCGGAAGTTCTACACCGACCACCGCTACAAGGTGACAAAAGTCCCTTGGGGGTACCCCCCAATGTCCTTGCCTTCTCCTTCTGCCTCCAAATGGCTTAGACGTGGCTTTTCAGCCCGTCTACTTGGTTTTTTATTGGACATAGGACCTCCTTTTGGTCTTTGTCCTCTAAAAACCTGAGGTTATAGCCAAGCCAAGCGAATCAATAGCATCCTCTGTTCTCATCTGCATGGATGATGGCGAAGTCCACATATGGCTTGCTACCGTCAATCTGAACCGATCCCCCACAATCTCCTGAGAAGTTAGATCCTCATTTTCTTACTTTTCATTGTAGTTTGTATTTTTTTCAAAAGAGACAAAAATCACAACTCTTGTCTTTCATTATTGATAAGGATTGTAAATCGGCTATAAACGCCAAAATCGGCTATAAACGCCAAAAATCGGCTATAAACGCCAAAATCGGCTATAAATGCCAAAAAAATCACCTTTCACGACAAAGCAAGAAAATGTATCTTTTCTTAAATATATGTGCAATGAAAAACTTGAAAGAAGTTGATTTCCTTTTTACTTGCGAACGTTGTTCTCCAGATCACCACTTGCAATTCCAAGTAAAATAGAAAATCTGGCACACCCACACAAAAGAAATGTTGATGCACGCCTCTACCCCCCTCCGGTTACGAAAGGGTCGGACCCAAACGGACTCCCACGTCCGCCGACCTTGGTAGAACCGAGCGAGCAGAATGTGCCGGTCCATCAAGCTGACACACCCGGTGGGACCCGTTCATTTGAGAACACGATGCTAGAAATGAAATATTTGCATATCATATCTATTGCTCTATGCTTATACTTCTTTTCTTGATTCCTTGGCTACTTTCTAATTCACCTATGTTGGATTCCGCATCTAAAAAAAATGCGATGAGATTTTTGGAAATTTATAATTTTTGAATTTATTTCCACTATTTCTCTTTTCAACAAAAAAATCACATTTTTCATTTTCGACTCAAAATTGAGAAACCTTGATCCTTTCCTATCGTTCATCGTGCTTGCAGAAATGTTGAGCCTGTTCGACTAAGGTTTTGGGCCATCGTTTCTCTTCGATGAGTTCATTAGAAAAAAAAAATAAAAATCAAATTTTTCATTTTGGATTCAAAATTGAGAAACCGTGATCATTTCCTATCGTTCATCGTGCTTGGAGAAATGTTGAGCCTGTTCGACTAAGGTTTTGGGCCATCGTTTCTCTTCGATGAGTTCATTGGAAAAAAAAACAAAAAAAAAAAAAAATTTGATTTCTCAGTTTGAATTCAAAATTGAGAAACCTTGATCCTTTCCTATCGTTCATCATGCTTGCAGAAATATTGCGCCTGTTCGACTAAGGTTTTAGGTCATCGTTTCTCTTCGATGAGTTCATTAGAAAAAACAAAAACAAAAAAAAATAAAAAATTAGATTTCTTAGTTTGAATTCAAAATTGAGAAACTTGATCCTTTCCTATCGTTCATCGTGCTTGCAGAGATGTTGAGCCTGTTCGACTAAGGTTTTGGGCCATCGTTTCTCTTCGATGAGTTCATTAAAAAAAACAAAAAATTAGATTTCTCAGTTTGAATTCAAAATTGAGAAACCTTGATCCTTTCCTATCGTTCATCGTGCTTGCAGAAATGTTGAGCCTGTTCGACTAAGGTTTTGGGCCATCGTTTCTCTTCGATGAGTTCATTAGAAAAAAAAATAATAAAAAACAAAAAAGACATAGACCACTAAGGTTAAACCAACTGCGTTCTTTGATCACGGTTGATTCAAGAAAAGCCTTGTCCAGAGTGTGGAGACAGCTTGACTATTCTAGGCAAGGGTCCTCCAAACGGGTTCACTAAGTAATCCTACCCTTACCTGGGGGCAATTCTATCAATCGAGACTTCATAAGATCGGGTTAGGAGGCCTATGTGCACTCTCTCGTCTTTTAAATAAAATCTTTAAAAATAAAGATTTTAAAATAAAAAATAAAAAATAAAAATTTTCAAAAAAAAATCTTAAAAAAAAAATAAAAAAAGATTTTTTTTAAAAAAAAACTTCCGTCATTTTGGGTTTAGATTGGAGAAATCTTGGTCTTCTCCTTTCTGAGCACTGGCGCTCGTGGAAATCGCTGAGCCCGTGTTCAGATTGGAGTGCCTTTTGCTCTCTTTGATGAACCCGATATTGGCCTTTCAAAAAAAAAAAAAAAAAACTCGTCATTTTTGGATTCAGATCCGAGAAATTATGGTTCATTTCCTTCTGAATACTGGCGCTCGCGGAAATCGCTGAGACCGTATTTGGATCGGAATACCATCTGCTCTCTTTGATGAATCCAATCTTGACCTTTCAAAACAGGGAATCTCATCTCATGGATGCGGTCTCAAAACATTTGTATCTAGCGGTACTAGTACGCCCTTTCAGGGTCTACTGTATTCACGACCGACACATTTGTAACTCCAACTTTATATTCTTCTTACCTCGAGCAAGCTCTGCTTCTCGATAAGTCAAATTTAAGTTCACAATTGTTTCTAGCAGTCAATGGGATGCTCATTCTGGGCTTCCATACCTGCGATCAGAACAATTGTACCCTCTATGGTTTTCTGCCTTCTTCATATTGCTTGGGTCATCTTCCTCGAACAATTTGAAAAGATAAAACCATAGAACTTCCCATTTATGATCATTATATTCTTGTGATTACTAATGGATGTGGTCTTGTTTCAGAAACTTTTTGAAAACTAACAATGGCAGCTTCACTAACCATTACCTTCGACGAGAACAAGCACCAACTCATGCTTCAACAGAAGCAAACTACGCGTACCTACAAGCGCCCCATCAGCTGCCGAAGCGTCAACTCCCTCGGCAACTCTCTGAACTCCGAGTCGACCTCGACTCCCTGGACTATCGTCTTTGGGACGTTGGGACCATTCCTACTTCCCAAAGAACAAACTGCTCCTTCCAAGAAGCAGAAACTCGCCTCTCAACGTGTCACTACCGTGACACCAAAGGCGAGCACCAGAAGGCCTGAAGCCCGTGGCACCCCCACGAAGCCTCGACCAGCAAATGACCAGGTCTATCCCAAGACTTGGTCCCCAAGACCTTCTCCAAAACAAAGAAGGTCCCAAACATCCACTAAGCCAGCATTCCTGGCCCCACTCAAGGAGAACCAGTTCTACTCTCTTGCTTACATGAAAGAGGAGAGACCCATCTCCAACCTGACTCCCAAGTCAACCCAACATGAACCGGCTTGTTCCTACAAGCCCAAAATCAAGTCATACATCACAAGGCCTCTGCAGACATCTGCTAAGGCCTACAAACCTGCAGTTCGACCCTTCATCTCTACAGGGGCCGAACTTGAAAATTTCAAAGCTTCGTTGTAACAGGCAAAGGACAGGGTTCGCATCCTGTCCTTGCCCAGCTACAAAGAAGACAGGCTCGGCTGCTGCGCCTGAGGGAGCACATCCTTCATCGACAAAGCCTAGCCAGAGCTGACCGAAGCTCAAATTGCTCGTCGTATACGCCGCCGCGCGTCGTATCGGCAAAAGAGACTAGAGAAGCAAAGGACCCAGCCTCCTACAATTCAAGTCTCTCCCAAATGGGTCGAAAAAGAAAGACCCAACCAAGTTGATGCTGTCCATATGGTTGGAAAAACCAGAAGTCGCCAAAAGTCAGCATCCAAAATCCATGTCCGACGTCCGATGACCCGCAGCGTCTCCGGGACAAGAAGACATTCAAAAGAATCCCGTGCTCCTTCAATCAAAGGACGGCAAAGTGATCCTTCCTCAAGCTCTTCTTCAAAAAGAATGAGCCCCAGCTCAGTCACCAGGAGAGTTTCTTCGTTCGAATCACGAAGAAATGAACGTCTTGGTTATAAGTTCTGAGCCACCACCCGCAATCCACCTCAAGATGATGCGATCACCCGCATCCAGCAGTTGGAACAAGGCCAACAGAGGATTGAAACTCTGATGGAAAACGTTCTCCCCGCCTTCCAAAATCAGGCGAACAATGAACCTCCTCCGAATCATCAAGACGATGAGGTAAATGGAGAAGAAAATGAGTCACGGAGCATGGGATCAAGCTACCATATCCCTTATGGATGGACTCGGTCCTGTTCCCCACAAAATTCAAGCATCCTACTCTCCAAACATATACGGGGAAAGGATCAGCCAGACAGCACATCATCCACTTCAAGATCCTGATGGGAGCTATCGCGGATCAAGATGCACTCAAGATCCGCCTCTTTGTAAGTACCCTAAAAGGTACGGCCTTCGATTGGTACTCCACTCTGCCGGAGGACTCCATCCAAAATGGGCCATGCTAGAGACACGCTTCCTGACTCACTTCAAAGGTGAGGATCATCCCGCCACTATGGCTCAGCTGTGCAGCCTAAAACAGGGAGAGAATGAGTCAACATATGACTTCATTCATAAGTGGAAAGCAATGGCATACAAATGCTCTAATGTATTGCCACAAGCGTCGCTAGTCAACATCTGCCGAAACAACATGAGAGCCAGAATCCGCTCCATGATCATCGGCAACAAATCAAAGAACCTAGGAGAACTCCTAGAAGCTTCCATGGAAGCTGTACGGTGATTAAAGACCTCAACAGTCAGAAATCATCAAGAAAAGAGCCAACCACCATTGCAACCTCTAAACCAAAGAAGAAAGAGGTCCTCAATGTGCAGACCAAGTCAGCTCCTCAGCCACCAAAGAAAGCTGAAAATAAAGCTGCTGGTAAGAGACCTAAACTCTCTGATGCCTTCAAAGAACGAGTAGAGAAGAAATACTCGTTTGATGAAGATGTTGATGAAATCTTCGGGGCTTTTGTGGCAAACGGCAAGCTCACTTTGCCTGAACCCAAAAGACCAAGCGATGTTGGCAAAACCAATGATCCTCGGTACTATCCATACCACCAGATGATCTCGCATCCTCTCAATCAATGCTTCGTTATGAGGGAGAAAATAAACGAGATGTGGAAAAACGGAGTCATCACCTTTGACAAAAACTATGGGTCTGCCTCCGTCAACATGGTGACATGTGGACAAACATCGAAATCACCGAAGAAGAAGATCACTACTTCCTTCAAGGTGATAAACTCAATCCAAGCGTCCGAGGAACTGGTTCCTTACCCGACACCAGACGGACAACCCATATGGGTACATCCCGATCTCCTGGAAGATGAAAATTGGGAGGTCGTGAAAACAAAGCCTACAGCTCAACAGCGAAAGCAGGCTAGGAAATATCTCCTCAAGCTCAAAAGGCAAGAGAAGACCCAGCCAAAATAAGAAGTCAAAGAAAAGGCAGAGGCTTCCTCTACCGCTTCACTGGAGGCAACAAAAACATCCCTTCTAGAGACTTCAAAGGGGGTAAGGAAATTCACTCTCAGTGATTTCATGCCACCTTCAAAGAAGCCACGCAGGAGGCATCATACTCTTGCAATTTGGTAGTTGGATTCTCCATTGATGGATACGAGTCCAGCGACACCGATGATGGATTCGAATCCAACTACATAGACGAGTAGGAGGAGTCCCTTGAAATAGGAGAATACCTCTCCGATGAAGAATGGGTTCCTGAGAATCATCTTATGCCAGTAATCTGGTATAACCCCCTACAGCCATAAGGATCCTGGTCTGATGATGAAGAAGACCAAGAGGCTGTACAAGAAAATGTTGTTGAACCAGCACCCCTCATTGCCCCAGTGGAAATCAACAATGTTGAGCCACAAAGAGTTGATGAAGAAGAAGATTTGGCTCCCATGCCTGATCTTGAAGAATATGCAAGGATCTTGCAGCGTCTCGCTCTAGAATAAGAGCAAGACCGCGACAACGAGCCTCCTCGCAATCCAGAGCCCGAAGTCCCTGAAGACCATCAGGTACATCCTCCCTTAACTCCTGAAAATGGAGAAAATTGCTGGATAGATGATCCTCTTACATCCGAGGATGAGTCTGACTCCGATCAGGCAACGTCTCCTGTCAGAGCTTCCTGTAATGTGATAATTCGGGATTATAGCTCTTCCGAAGCATCGTCTGATGAGATCACTTACACTCCGGCGACGCCTAGCAATGTATCTTCTGGAGCCACCTCATCTCACGTGACTTTCACTGAGATGACACCCTCTCAGGTTTCTTCTCCTGAGACTGTGACTTCAAAGTTCACACCCTTCCTGACTGAAGAATTCCCAGCTATTGATGCTTGGGACGATGAGTTGGTCAACGAAGAAGAAAGGTTGCTGGATGCTGTTCAGGACTTGTTCCCGGAAAATGCTCCGTGCAACACAATGAGGATGGCAACTCTGCTGCTGATACATCCTCAGCAAATGAAAAAACGACAGCCTCTTGATCCTGAAGATAATCCTCCAAACGAAGACCCTTCTCAAGAAGCTCTCGAAGTTGGTAGAGGCACCCGCTCTGGCCGGGACTACCACAAAAATTACAACCAATCTTCCTTTACATATGTAAATCCTTTGGAAAAAAGATGTTGTAAGCGCCCCTACTGGCAACAATGATGAACATGCAGGCCCTAAGGAGGCTTTCAAGTATGACTTGATTGAACACTTCAAGCACATACCTGCACGTCTGCACATCCTAGATTTGTTGTGAATGTCTCCGCACACTCGTGATAATCTCATTTCAGAATTACAAAAGCTGAATGAGGATGCCGACAAACATGCCCCGCAAGTCCTCCAAATTGAAATGGATTACCGAGTCAAAAACTCAGAAACTTCCTCAAAGGAGAAACGAAGAAAACTAAGGGATCATGCATTGAATGCCTCCCGGTTAAAAAAGCAGCCAGTGCAACCATCGCCTTCACAAAGGACGACCTCCTACTTGACGAAATAAGGCACAACCGACCCCTGTACTTCACAGGGTACATCAAGGAAATGCCTATGCACAGAGTTCAGATCGACCCAGGTTCTGCATTCAACCTCATCTCCACATCGGCTCTCGAAGAGTTGGGCATCCCACCCAGCAAACTGAGCCACACATCTGTATCTTTCTTTGGATATGATGGGAGTACTCAAAGGCCTATCGGCAAAATCAGGTTCAAGTTGCAGATGGGTGATCTTATCTCTGAGGTCACAGTGTATGCAATAAAAACCCCTTCATGCTACAACATCCTTCTCGGACGCCCTTGGATCCACGAGAATGGTGTTGTCCCTTCAACTTTACATCAATGCATCAAGTTTGCTGGTGACGACGGCATGATACATCGAGTCTTTGCGGACAGAAAACCCTTCAAAGGTAAAGAAGTCCACTTTGCAGACTCACAGATGTATGAAGGTGAAAAAGAAGAAGAGGAGAAGCACCAGCACCCTTTGCCGAAAATCTCCAGGAAGATAAAGGCAAGGCTCCTCAACAATCGCCGGAAGAAAACAAACCATCCGGTAAATCTGAAGAGAGCATTCAAACTCCCTTCATCATCTCCCTCAAACCTTCAAAGCCTTTGGTCATCACAACTAAAGTGAAGAAGGCAAAGCAAAAGCCTGGGGGCAAATTTGTTGTCTCTTTCGTGTCTATCATGCAAGACACGGATTCGGATTCAGAGCCAGAAGATGACACATGGTCAAGCCAAGCTGACACTCAGCAAGTTCAACCTGCTCTCACTCCAATGGAGACAACTTCTGACATAGAAGATCCTACGTCAGCTTCCTTCATTGTTCCAGCAACTTCAGCAAAGGAAAAGTCGATCTTCTTCCATAGATCGGATGCTTCTTCATCAAACTCCATGCTTGAGCCTTTCCAAAATAAAGGTATGCCTCAACTATCCTTATATAGTTCTGTGGCACAAGCTATTATGAAGAAAATGGGTTATAATGCTCAAAACCCAGTCGGTTTGGGAGAAGGACGCGGTATTCTCACGCCATTGGGGCCCGTCTTGACCAAAAGCCAGCTGGAAGATTGGAGACTCTACGGCTATGTAGAAAAGTCTTCACACGGGCTAGGGTATGATCCTGACACTCCCCTAAGACAGTTGACACAAAGGCTTAAAAGTCAATTTACTGACCAAGCCTCAACATCTCAAGTCCATGAAGACATCGATCTCCCTAGATATCTCTTCGATGAGTCACCTAACAAAGATCCAGGAAGCTCATCCAATTGGTATGAATTCTCTAACAATGAAGAGGAATTCTCCCCGATGGCACAGACATGTGGTCTTCTGACGCAGAAGAACCCTCGTCTCTAAAAGAAGTACCCTACTTCAACACGGTTTTCAACATGCGATTGGGATCATCTCACGGCAAGCCTTGAGAAAATTGCCGATCAAGAAGACCCGTGGAAAGGAACAAAGCCTTGGTCTGAAAATGTCATTGAAACCCAGAAGGTTTGTTAAGCTGGAAGCCTCCGAAAATATTGTGGAGGAACCACCTATGAACCTTTCAACAGAAGATCCTGCATCCTACAGCGATCTCATGGCCTTTCGAAGCCTAGGGTATGGACATCATAGATCCTATTTTCCCCCCTTCGAGCAAAGGTCATCGCTTCTTCTTCGTCGCTACGGATTATTTCTCCAAGTGATCAGAAACATTTACGCTTAACGAAATGAAGACCTCATCAGTCCTTCAGTTTCTGCGCACCAACATCATTTGTCGTTTCGGCATATCCAAAAGATTTATCCATGATAACGGACCACAATTCCGGGATCATCGATTCTACAGGTTCTGCGACAAATACAAAATCCAAAGCTGTCCTTCGACTCCATACAATCCGGCAGCAAACGAATTAACAGAAGCTTTCAACAAGACACTCTGCAAAATCCTCAAAAAAATGGTCTCTAGTCACAAAAGAGACTGGTTTGACAAAATGTCTAAAGCTTTGTGGGCCTATCGAACCACCGTTCGAGGACCAACCCATAGCACACCATTCTCTTTGGTCTATGGATGCGAAGCTGTCATGCTCTTGGAAGTACAAATTCCTTCCTTGAGGGTATCCTTGCAAAATGACATGACTCAAGAAAGCAATGTCAAATTGCGACTCCATGAGCTGGACAATCTCGATGAGAGACGGCTCGAAGCTCAACAAAGCATTGAACTTTACCAAGCACGCATGACAGGATCTTTCGACAAAAAGGTCAGGCAACGCGCCTACAAAAAAGGTGACTTGGTTCTTGCGGTAAAAAGACCAATGGTCTTCGCTCATAAGTCCAAAAGCAAATTTGAGCCAAAATGGGAGGGACCCTACGTCATTGACAAGGTTTTCTCCAACGGCGCATACGCACTCCTAAACATGGAAGGTGACAGATGTATGATGCCCATCAATGGCAAGTTCTTAAAGCGGTTACTCCCCTTGAAGACTTACCCAACTGGGTAAGAGCAATGCCTGTACGGCCAAAACCGATTTCCAGGTACACGCTCGCTAAACCCACCTTTTTTAGAATTTTCATGTTGAGATTTCTAGAAATTTAAACAATGCTTACTTTCATCGTTTCATTGTTCAAAAATCCAAGTTTAGGAAACTTACCCTAACTTGACCAAAATTTTCAACCCTTGAACCCAAAATTCATGGTTTGAAACAAAATCCGGATTCAGGGATTTCCACCCTATTCCACCCTACCTTTTACCGCCTAAATGGTTTTAGGTCAAAACTTATAACCCTCGTGTCTTTAAACAAAAAAAATGGCTTTTCAAAAAACCACGGGGAAGCGACGCTTAGTCGATACTCGCATAAATCGGAAGGATGCGAACCACGTTCGACACTTCCAAAATAGCAGGGAAGCGACATTTCGTCAATACTTGCAAAATCCAAAACCGTGGAGATGCAACATTTCAGTTGATATCCATGACCCAAAGGTTCGAGAAAACCACAAATTTCAAAAATTATAGGGAAACGACATCAAGTCAGTACCCGCAAAACCAAAATTTTTGAAAAGCAAGGATGCGACATTCCATCGATACTTACACCCAAATCCGCGAGGATGCGACATTCCATCGATACTCGCAACTAAATGAGCAAGGATGCGGCATACTTGCAAGAACTTTCAGCAGAGACGCAACTTTTAGTCGATACTTGCATTTTTGAAAACCAAAACAAACCGGCTATAGATGCCACCAAAACAAACCGGCTATAGATGCCACTAAAACAAAACCGGCTATCAATGCCACAAAAAAAAAAGGCTTTCAAAAAAAAACCCGGCTATCAATGCCACAAACCCGGCTATAGATGCCACCAAAACCGGCTATCAATGCCCCAAATCGGCTATTAATGCCACAAACAAAATCTGGCTCCCATGCCAAAACAATCATTTGACAAAAGATTTTCACAAAATGACAAGCTTTTGATCAAATCCCATTTAGCAATTACTTTCATCACAAAAAGATTTAAGTGAGCATAGGGAAAATAGAAAAAAAACATCCCATTTAGCAATTACTTTCATCACAAAAAGATTTAAGTGAGCGTAGGGAAAACAAAAAAAAAGAGTCCCAAAAAATACATGCGGTACCAAAAAAAAAAGATGTGTTTCCAAGCACTACAAAAAAAGAGTACCAAAAAAAATACATGTGGTACCAAAAAAAAAGAAAAAGGGAGAGAAGGATAGTTTCTGTTACCAAAAAAAAAAAATAGGAGCTCAACCAAAAATGGTCTCCAGCCAAGATTTCAGCTCCTCAAGCAAACTTTTGGCCTCAGCCATCAGGGATTCCAAGGCAAGCTTCTTCAGGAATTGCCATGAGATGCTGGGGAATGCTGCAATCCTTCTTTCACACCGGGAAGCTTATCCCGAGCAGTTCGCCATTGTTTGTTCTCTTGAGACCTCCTTTCAAGAACTCGATCGGCATCTACAACTCGGCGAATCAGAGTACTCTCCCTGTCGTGAGCCTCTGTTATTGCAGCTCACTTGGTAGCGACTTGTGCCTGTAGATGCTCAAGACGTTTCCTGGCCTCATCGACCTCCCTATCAAGGATGTTAAGGTCATGTGTCAGCCCAATTATGGCTAGCTCTTCTAAGTTCTTCTCTCGGACCATCTGCTTCCTGCTTTGTGTAGCCTCATCCAGGTCAGACTTAGCCTTATCAGCAGGATCCAGGAACATCTCCTTGAAGAACTGGTCATCAGCCAAACCCATGGCCTCAAACCATTTGTCACCCAGCTCAATGATCCTATCAACGATCGCCCTGGCACCTGTAACATCCAGACCAGCCTCTTCGGCATCACCGAGAATCTCACGCACATGCTGGATCATGCCAAATCCGGCATCCAAGTGTCCAGCAAGGAGAGTCTCAATCCAAGAGCTCAGAACCCACACCACCACCTTCTTCGCAAAAAGAAGAGATGGCCCAGCTGAAGATTCGCCCCGCTCCGTCGGTCGGCTGCCCATGTCATGCCCCGTTGGAAGAGGAACAAAAGAACTCTTTCCAGTTGGAGCTGCTGGAGAAGGAATTTCAGCACGAGATATCTCCTCAACAGTGTCAGAACTGGTCCCAGGAGCCTCTACCTCTGGATCGACCTCTGACATCCCTTGCTCTGGTTCTAAAGGAAGCAACGGACTATCCGCTGTCACCTCAAAACCTGCCAAAGAAATACAAAAAGGTATGAATATGATCCTGTTTGAAAATCATTATCAGGGTTATTACTACAAAATACCTTCTTCGACAACTGGCGGAACACTCTCTTCCTCCATGAACTCATCGGAAGCATCATCAACATTTGAGTCCATCGATGGTTCAAAGTCATCGGAATCCTGCGGTAAGTCAGCTGACAAGAAAAATATTAGCAAACCAAGTCACAGACACAAAAAAAAAATGCAAAAGAAGTTATACCAATTGGAGATTTGGATTCACTCCAGAGTCCCTCGGTTCTTCTTCAGGTGCCCCGACACGATCTGTCACCACCTTATCGGTTGGAACCTCAGGCATCGCCAAATCTTCCTCTGCTAAAAAAAAAGAGGAGCAGCAGGGAGAGAAAAACAAATCAAGACATGGAAAATGTTAGATATCGCGATCACTGAGAGGGGGGGGGGTGAATCAGTGATCCCTTAAAAACAGGTCCAATTTAACAACAAAAGCAAATCAAATCACACAAGGACACCAGATTTAACGTGGTTCACCAAAAGGCTACGTCCACGGTTCAAAGACTGTCTGAACACCGATCCGGAACAGGTCTGAATCTATTTAGTCGCACCAACGACAAAGAGCACCAACCCTTAAGTTTCAGATAGCACCAACTATCTAGGAAGCACCTACTCCCTTTAGAATTTATCTGCACCAACAGGTAGGATCACCAAACCCCTAACACCAAGCACCAACTTGATGTTCTACAGAATTAAAGTAGAGAACTTTTCTACAGCCCTTCCCCTCTACAAATAACTGGGAGCTAATTGTCTTGCCCGGTCGACCGCGTGGGGTCCTCGGTCGACCGGCCACACTGCTTCAGGAATTCTGATTTCCTGAACTCTTTCAGCTATGTTTTCTCTTTGAAGCTCTATCAACACCATACTATCAACACCACACTTGTGACATTGTGTTGACAATAATTCCAACACAAAATGATACTTGAGATACTAAACACTTCAATGCTTCATAAGACTTCTCAAGGCATCTCAAATTCCAACAATCTCCCCCTTTGGAATTGTTGGCAACACTTGGAACTTCAACACTTGGAACATCTTGAACCAGTTGACCTTCATGAAGCTTCTTCAGAACCATAGACTCCCCCTGTCTTAAAAAACCAGCAGAATCAAGATCTTCACATTCACATTCTTGATACCAATCTCCCCAAGCTATCATAGCATAACTTCTTCTAGCATAGCTTTCTCCTAGCATAACTTTCTCCCCCTTTGACAACAAGTCCAAAGGGACCAACCAAGGAGCGAATAGGATATTCAAGGAATACATTGCTCCCCCTTTCAAGCACAACTCCTAAGGATTAGGAGAGTGGGTAACTCCTAATTTTTTTCGGAGATACTCGAAGACTTCCTTTGGCAGAGGTTTTGTGAAGATATCAGCAACTTGCTCAGTAGTTGGAACATATTCCAACTTTACCTCACCGTCTGCAACCTTTTCCTTGAGAAAGTGATAGCGGATTGCAACATGCTTCGTTCTAGAATGCTGAACAGGATTCTTAGAGATGTGAATTGCACTTTGTGTTGTCACAGAGGATCGGCGTAGGATCCGTTGTCGGAACTCCTAGATCAGAAAGCATTTGCCGCATCCATAACACTTGCGTACAACAAGTTGCCGCTGCAATATATTCCGCTTCCGCTGTAGAAAGTGATACTGAATCTTGTTTCTTACTGTGCCATGCCACCAACCTTTTATCGAGATAGAATGCACCACCGCTTGTACTCTTGCGATCATCTATACATCCAGCCCAATCGGCGTCAGAGTATGCAACAAGAGTGAAGGATTTGCCTTTAGAATACCAAATGCCAAGCTCCATGGTACCTTCCAGATATCGAAATATCCTTTTTACTGCTGTAAGGTGCGTCTCAGTTGGTGATGCTTGAAATCGAGCCACCATACATACTGCTTGCAGAAGATCCGGTCTTGTAGTAGTCAAATAAAGCAAGCTTCCTATCATAGAACGATAAGTGGTGTGATCAACGGACGAACCCTTATCATCTTTGCTTAGCTTTGTGTTCGTTGTCATTGGTGTGCTCACTGGCTTGCTGTCTTCCATGTTAAAACGCTTCAGCATTTCCTTGATGTATTTCATCTGTGATATGAAGATACCATGTTTCAGCTGCTGAACTTGTAAACCAAGGAAGAACTTTAGTTCTCCAAGCATTGACATCTCAAATTCTTTCTTCATCTCTTCAGCAAAATTCCTGCACATTTCCTCATCATTGCCACCAAAGATTATGTCATCGACATAAACAATGACAACCAGCTGTTTGCTCAACTCTATTTTGACATAAAGATTGCTATCAACCAGTCCTTTTCCAAAGCCGATCTTGCGGAGATAGAGGTCCAGCCTTGCATACCACGCTCTTGGCGCTTGTTTCAGCCCATAAAGAGCCTTTTTCAACTTGCACACTAGGTCTGAATTTTTGCTAATGAGAAAACCATCAGGTTGCTCAATGTAGACCTCTTCTTCAAGTAATCCATTCAAGAAGATTGACTTTACATCCATCTGAAATACCTTGAAGGTTTTGTATGCAGCCAATGCAAGAAACATGCGAATGGCTTCCAGACGAGCCACCGGTGCAAAGGTCTCTTCAAAATCTATGCCTTCAACTTGAGCATAGCCTTTACAAACCAACCTTGCTTTGTTTCGTATGACCTGACCATCTTCATTCAGCTTATTCCGAAAGACCCATTTAGTACCAATAACATTCTTATCGGTAGGTCTAGAAACTAGTTCCCATGTGGAGTTCTTCTCAATTTGCTCCAACTCTTCATGCATAGCTTTCAACCAACTTTCATCGAGACTGGCTTCAGCCACAGTCTTGGGTTCAATGGTGGACACAAGTGAGTAATTGCTAACTACACTTTGTCTTGTTTTAACACCGGCCTCAGGATCTCCAATGATTTGATCCTTAGGGTGTTGCTCTACCCAAGTGCTTTTCTTTATAGGTGTAGCATCCTCTGAGTCATCCTTTGATTTCTCAGAATCATTAGGTTCAGCCACTTCATCATCAATCTCACTCGAGTCCTCATAAACTGGACTGTCATAATGAGTTATATTCTTTGATTCAAGGTTTTCATCAATTCTAACATCGGCACTTTCTATGATTTTTCTGGTCCTTTTGTTAAGACATCTGTAAGCCTTACTAGAGGAGGAGTAACCCAGAAATATACCTTCATCAGCTCTTTCTTCAAATTTGCCCGGATTTTGTTCAAGACGCTTGATGTAACACTTGCTACCGAAGACTCTGAAGTGCTTGACTGTTGCTTTTCTCCCAAACCATAGCTCATAAGGAGTTTTGTCTTCATGTGGCCTGATCAAGCATCGATTCTGAATGTATACAGCCGTATGGATTGCCTCCTTCCAGTATTTGTCAGCTAGCTTGCTCTCAGTTAGCATTGTGCGAGCCATCTCTTGCACGGTGCAATTTTTCCGTTCCACAACTCCATTTTGCTGTGGAGTTCTAGGGGCTGAATATTGTCTTTGAATGCCATGGTGCTCACAATAGTTAGTGAACTCTTCAGATGTGAATTCACCGCCTCGATCAGACCTTAAGATCTTGATACGTTTTCCAAGCATATTCTCAACCTGTGCTTTAAACACTTTAAAACGATCAAGTGCTTGATGTTTATGCTTAAGAAACAATACCCATGTCATACGAGTATAATCATCAATGCATAACATAAAATACTTATCTCCATTGGTGCTTTGAGTTCGCATCGGTCCACAGAGATCAGTGTGCACTAGCTCAAGAGGTTTCTTTGAATGATGCTCCTTTGACTTAAACATTACCCTCGTTTGCTTTCCCTTTTGGCAAGAATCGCAAATGGGGTTGGAAGGCTTTTCAACTGTAGACATACCTCTGACAGCCTTTGAATTGCAAATCTTTGACATGTTATCAAAGTTTAGATGCCCAAGGCGTTTGTGCCACAACCAACTTTCCTCTGTCCGACTCATCAAGCAAGTCTTTTCAGCTCCATCTAACAATGTATAGAGATTTCCAGCAGTCCTAGATCCAGTAGCCACTGTTTTGCCGTTGCTACACTTCTTGATAGCAAACCCATTCTTAGTGAAGACAACTTCGTGGCCTTTGTCACAGATCTGGCTCACACTAAGCAAGTTGTGTCTCAGTCAAGACACATATAAGACCTCATCTAATCTGATCTTGTTTGCCTTTAGCTGAACAACACCTTTTCCGCAGATTTTGGCACCATCATTGTTACCAAACTTCACTGATCCGCCTTCATAGTGCTATAATTTAACGAATTCTTCCTTATTCTGAACTTTGAAGGCCGCTTCTCTATCAGATGAAGACGTCTCACCTATGCGCATCTCATAGGCAGTGAGTGAACCATGCAACTCATCCATGGTAAATTCATTCAGATCCTTGGCTTCTTCTATTGCTGAGACTTTTGAATCAAATCGGGGAAGAAGAGATCTTAGAACCTTTTTGACGATGACTGGTTCTTTAATCTCCTCCCCTAGTCCACGAATGTCATTCGTGACTTCATTCACTCGTTGCATATACAAGTCAACATTCTCGCTTTCCTCCATGCGAAGAGACTCGAATTGAGAGCGATGAGTTTGCAATTTCGCTTCTTTGATCTTCTCATCTCCTTCATGAATGCTTTTCAACTTGTCCCATATTTCCTTGGCTGTTTTGCATGCAATTACTTTGACCAGCTCGCTGTCCACAAGGCCACTAAAGAGTGCATTCTGCGCCTTGGAGTCGTTGTCTGCTAACTTCTTCATTGCAGCATCAGTGGGTACGATGGCAGTATTGTAACCGACTCTGACAGTCTCCCAGACATCATAGCCAAGTGATTTGATGAAAGCCTGCATTCTGATCTTCCAGAAGGAGTAATTAGAACCATCAAACAAAGGTGCTTTCTTATTCCCTGTATTGGATGCCATGTGATTTGACAAGAGATCACCCTTAGCGTGTTAAGCTTATCAAGGGAGCCTTGGCGCTCTGATACCAGTTGTTAGATATCGCGATCACTGAGAGGGGGGGTGAATCAGTGATCCCTTAAAAACAGGTCCAATTTAACAACAAAAGCAAATCAAATCACACAAGGACACCAGATTTAACGTGGTTCACCAAAAGGCTACGTCCACGGTTCAAAGACTGTCCGAACACCAATCCGGAACAGGTCTGAATCTATTTAGTCGCACCAACGACAAAGAGCACCAACCCTTAAGTTTCAGATAGCACCAACTATCTAGGAAGCACCTACTCCCTTTACAATTTATCTGCACCAACAGATAGGATCACCAAACCCCTAACACCAAGCACCAACTTGATGTTCTACAGAATTAAAGTAGAGAACTTTTCTACAGCCCTTCCCCTCTACAATCTCTCTCTCTCAATCCCTTACAAATTGAAATTTAAAGCATAAAAAGAGAGACACTTATCTATGGACGAATCACCATCTTCATGAGCACATTCTCGTCCACACTTGCTGTAGAAACGTGCAACACAGCAACACACAGCAGCGCCTTCTTCTCCAATCGCTCTTCTCTCCAAAATCCTCTCTTTTGTTCTCTCTTCTCCTCTGTACTCTTGAAAACGAACTTAGCAAGCCTTTATATAGGTTATGGTAACCCAAAAGAGTGTTCAAATTAGGCTAGAATTCGTTTAGAAAGAGTCCCAAACGAAATACATAAGTTTCCTGAATTTTCGTGCAAAACTTCTATTTCTGCGCAATTCTGGTTCCCGTGCTCGGTCGACCGCATGGGGTCCCCGGTCGACCGGCGACACAATGTGGCAACAAATAACTGGGAGCTAATTGTCTTGCCCGGTCGACCGCGTGGGGTCCTCGGTCGACCGGCCACACTGCTTCAGGAATTCTGATTTCTTGAACTCTTTCAGCTATGTTTTCTCTTTAAAGCTCTATCAACACCATACTATCAACACCACACTTGTGACATTGTGTTGACAATAATTCCAACACAAGATGATACTTGAGATACTAAACACTTCAATGCTTCATAAGACTTCTCAAGGCATCTCAAATTCCAACAGAAAAATCCCATGAAAAGAAATGGAAAGAGAAAAAGGAAGAATCATACATTCACCGACGGTCTCTTCTTCTCGGCTTCTCTTTTCTGGAGGCTCGTCAACATTCCCTGGCACCTCCTCATTGATAGTAAGAGGGACTTCCAAGTCAGGAGAGTCCTCATGCTACCCCTTGCTGCGATGATGACTCCTCCCCCTCTTACTCTTGCGGGCTCGCTTCTTAGAGGAACCTGCCCCGCTGTCAGATTCAGGTTTCCCACTTGACTCCTCACTGGATGGTCTACCCTTATCAGTGGACTCCACGGAAGCTTGCCTCTGTGTCGCTTGCATCCAAGCATCAAGATCAGCTTCCTCATGTTCTAGCTGCTCTAAAGCCTCATCCGGTATTTCTCGAACAGCTTCAGAACCAATGACGCCGTGGTCACCGAGAAAGCCTATCTTGTGCTTCTCTCCAGAAAGGAAGGCCCAAACTTCCTCTCGCAGGACGCCATCCAACTTTCCAAGGCCCTTTTCCAGATGCCAGCTTCACATCAAACTCCTTCTTGGAAAGCCCACGATATGCCGAAACGCTCTCCGCGAACTACTTCGCAAAGCCGGCAGTCCGGGAAGTCGACAACACAGGATAAAAAATCAGGGCTGTAGTATCTTCAGCACTATAAAAAGCCCATGCATTTCTCCCGTCCTGTAAACCTCCAAAGCGCTTCACCATGCTTGAAGGCGCTCCAACAATGCTTTAAGAAAAGCCCAACTGCAAAGCAAAGCGAGAGGGTACATACGGCTGGATGTCGACAAAAAGATGTCTGCGGTACACCATCGTACCGACACGTATGCTGAAAAAGCCACTCCTTCTCTGCGTTCGTCAAGGAGTAATGCCTTCCCGACCCCGCCCTGGTAGAGTCTCGGGAGGCACCAAAGTCAAAAGCCTTCTTCCACAACTCTGGAGAAAGCTTCACTGAAGACTGCCCCATCTCAACGTCCCTGAACCGTCGGATCCTCATGCGGGCAAACAAAAGTGATTCGAACACGGCTTTGCCCTTAGCCAGCCGAATCATCAGAGGATCATCATCCTGTGCAGCACCCAGCCGGTGGAAGCCAGGACAGTGATACACATACCATGAATAAAAGATATAGGCTGAAAATACCCTATTCATGGGAAGCCCAAGCCGAACCAAAAAAGCAGCAGCCTGTAGTTCGGTACACAGGTAGGAGTAAAGAGCTGGCACCAAAGCAAGCTGCTCTCCAAACGCCATCTGACAAGCCGGAAAAATACAATGCGGCCTGATATGCGTTCCATCTCCTCTGGCAAAAATAGCCTCACCAAGCCAATAAGTGAGGTAAATAGCGAGATCTCTCCGCAGTGCAATGTTAGGACATATGGCGTTTGTACTCGCACAGAAATCTCTCAACTCTTCTTGCATAGCCAAGATCTTCTTCGAACTTGGATCCTGAGCCCTGGCTTCCTGGGTCGCACTATCAGAAGACTCCCTGCTATTAAAAAAGTTGGGGAACGAAGAGCTAGAACTCTTCCAACTGCTGGATCTAACTTTCAAACCCTCCTTCTCCTTCAAAAAATCATAGAAGGCGACGAGCTGAAAGTACAGAAGCCTGAACTCCTCAGACTGCTCCTCAAGGACGCTGTCGATCGGCATAAACTCCTCATAGAGTTTGCCAAGGATGGGTAATCTAGTAATGGCGCTCAGCTCCTTCAAAGAGAAACCAATCTCACCATTCGTCACAACGAAGGTATTGGTTTGTGGAAGGAATGACTCCAACATAGCCATGAAGGCCTCGTCGGAAAAGATCGCGGTCTCCCTAAAGGCACGGACCGCATCAAAAATCCCAGCTTCCAAGTCAACAGGCCAAGTCAGTAGGCGACTTCTCGCATATCCAGGAGAACCGCCAACAAAAACCCCAGTCTTGATTACGTACATTTGTCTTTCTCACCCAGCTTGGAGGATCTTCCTTCTTAGAGCACGTGGGGGTAAGGCTCATGATCGAGACGGTGCGATCAAACGTCGACCGGGTAGCAACAGTCTTCTTCTCACCATCTGCTATGAAAGAGAACTGAAAACATCCCTCTGGTATGTCATGTCATCAGGGACGACATCACCAAAAAAGAAAGTAGGCTTGGGTAAAACACTCTGATCTTCCATCACTCATGGACGACTGCTTACCATGATCTTATAGAATTCCTCTCCCTTGAGAGCAATCAGTCGCTGCCTCATCTCATCTCTGTTGAGGGAGTCGCACTCTTCCAGATTTCTCTCAACATACTGGACCTTCTCCCAGGCCTGCTGAACGGCCGGATTAGAAGATCTAGCAGATCGACGAGGTACGCTTGTAGCAGGCTCTTCACCCTTGTTCGTTCTGAAAGAACCACCTGCAAAGAATGGAAAAGAAAAAGATCAAACATCAAAATGACAGAATTTCACTAAAAAAAATCTGGCGAAATTTTGACATGATGCCGGGGCAATTCCGAAGAAAAGGAACTATCCCGAAAGAAATAGAAAGCTTGAAGATGGGCTCAACATTACTGCGAGCTCCGAAACTCCACACTTTCGAAACCTCAAAGTCTCCGCAAAATCAGGAAGGGCTCAACATCGCTGCGAGCTCTAAATTCCCAAATTTGAGAAAACTTCTAGGTATGCTATCACATCATGCTACAAATTCAATTTACAATAGAATGCATGCATGAACATCTAGGTTTACCAAAAAAAGGGGGCATTATCATGATTAGCAAAAGAAAATGAAAAAAAAAAGGAAGAAAGAAATTTTCTAAAAAAAAAAGGGAAGAAAGAAAAGAAGAAAGGAAAAAAAAAAGAAAACTTTCTCAAAGAAGAAGAAGAAAGGATCAGCAAAAAAAAAAGAAGAGAAAAAGGGCTAGCCCACAGGCCGCGTGGCCGTACGGCCAGATCCATACAGATCTGTCCGTACGGCCCACAAAAGAAAAAAAAAACATGCAAAAAAAAAAGCATGAAAAAAAAACGTGTAAAAAAAAGAGCAAACACGTGGAAAAGAAAAAAAAAGAAAAGAAAAGAAAGAAACAAAAAAAAAGAAAGAAGAAAGAACTTTTTTCCTACAATGGGGTTTTCTTGAAAAAGAGAACTTACTTGAAGCCATTGATGGAGAAGAAGAAGAAAAGTCTTGAAGATCTTGAAGAAGAAGAACTCTTGGTCTTAAAGCCCTCTTGGGATTGTTGCAAAAGAAAGCAATAAGAGCAAGAGATCCAACATCCTCCTTGCTAGGAAAGAAGACAGAGGTTAGTGTTACTAATTAGTAACCTTACCAAAAGAAAGAAATTAGAAAGATTCTTTCCCAAAAGAAAGATATCTTGAGGGATTCTCTCCCAAAAAGAAATCAATGAGAGATTTTCTCCCAAAAGATAGGATCAATGAAAGATATCTTGAGATATTCTCTCCCAAAATAAAGGGAACATGGGAGATTCTCTCCAAGTAAAGATATTCTTAGGTATTCTCTATCCAAAGGAGATATTTTTGGATATTCTTTATAAAAATGACACCATATGAGATCTAAGCCATTTCAAAAGCTTAAGGTCCCATGGGTTAGCCCATATGAGCCAGGTTTGACCACCTAGGCACTAAAAAAAAAAAATTTGAGCTTTTAGTCAAAGAGAAACCCCTTTTACCAAGAGTATACAAAAATGGTTCCATGCCTCTTTTGAGTTGATTCGACCATACAAAACAGAATTCCAAGCCCCATGAGCTTCCAAACATCAAACCATCCAGCCTCATCTACCAAATTGAGCCAAAATCTTGAAATTGACATTCCTCAAAAATCCAAACCAAATCCTGGTCCCCTAACTTACCACATACAGCTTGTTAGGTCACAAAACCAAAACCAAAAACCAAAACTTGATCCCCTAACTTGCCACATACAGCCTTTTAGGTCACAAGATCAAAACCAAAATTCATCCCCCAACATTCCACATACAGCTTGTTGGGTCACACGGTCAAAACCAAACCCAACCCCTTAACCTACCACATACAGCTTGTTAGGTCACAAGGTCAAAACCCAAATCCACATCCCTGATGTCATCTTCAAAACTTTGCCTCGAGATGGTACGTGATCCCTTTCACTACCATAAAATTCCCCTGGAAGCTCAAAAGGCTACAAATACAAAAAAAAAAAACTGCTCAAAGACTCTTTGTCAAGTCACAAGCTCTCCTTCACAAAATCTTTTCGAGGTACATCGACTGCAAAAGTTAAGCAACTCGTCGTTGCACCTCGAGGGAGCATTTGTTGACACCAAAAATGTCCCTTTGCCTCTTCAAGATTCAAAAAGCTACATGAAGTCGCAACCTGCCATAAATAGGCATGCTACTTCCAAAAAATCAAATTTGTCAGAATCAAACAAAAACTGCAAGATCCTTCAAGACAGCCAAAAGAGGAGTACAAAGAAGTTTCGGGCCATTTCAAAATCATTTGGCCTAACTTTGCTTCTCCGGCAGCTGAAAAGGAGCTCCCGGCGGCGAAAGCATCGGAGACACCAAATCTTCGATCAGAGCCGATGGATGGTCTCAAAATACATCCAAAAAGCTCATCGTCAAGTTCCGAGTCAAATCAACAACGTTTGACCCTACATCAAAGCTCGAACAGCTAAATCAAGCCTCTCGGCGGTAAGAACCACCGAGTCCATCACTCATCAGATAAAGCACATGAACGGCTTCAAAACGCTTACAAAGGGCTACACGTCAAATTTTAGGTCTTTTCCATACTTTGACGCTCGGAAGCCAAATCAGGCCTCTCGGCGACGAAGCTCCCCGGGACCATGGTTTCCAAGACAGAGCCTGTGGATCATCTTAAAATGACTCCAATAGGTTCCCGTCAAATTTCAAGTCAATCGGACATCGGTTGACCGCACATCAAGCCGCGACGACAAAAGCAAGTCTACCGGTGATAGGACCCCAAACGGCTTCAAAACTCAAAAAAAGCCTATAGTTGGTCTTATTTATTGCTCAGGAGGCTTCTCCTCAAATTTTAGGTCATTCCGACATCGTTTGTCCCAGTTTCAGCCTCTGACGAAAAATCGGCAGCTCTGCACGACAAAGTCTTCGGCTTTCTCAGAAAATTGGAAACCTTGCAAAATAAAATGCAAGGACTCTCATCAGGTTTTCTACAGGGAAATCAGGCCAATAAATGATCAAATTATCAAGGAAAAATACAGAAGAAAAAAGAATAAAAAGACAACAAAAACAGACACAAAACGGGATAAAAGGGGGGAAACCCTGGGGCCCGGGATCGCCGGGAGGGCCCCGAAAACCCCGTTTTTTCACCATTTTCTCGTGATTCGAAGCGTCCGGCCTCTAGTATTTTTCAAAATTAATACTTTTGAGACACCAAATCCTCTGACATCCGTCAAAAACACGGGTTAATCATCAAGAGTATCAAAATCAACATTGATCGCCAACCGGTCAACCAAAAAAAAGTGTGTTTTCTACCCGACCGATCTAGAAATCGACAGGACAGATGGCACCGACCCGTTGTTGGCAACCAATTCCTGAAGTTACATGGTCATCTGATGCCGATCTACATGAAGATCCATCATTGATCATCGCCAGAAGAATCCCAAAAGACGCGGCACGGCCCGCGACTCTTCAACTGCTCGGCGACCACTTAATGCGATTAATTGACGTAGCTTTATTAAAGTCATTAATCCATTTCTTTGGACGGCCCAATCAGAAGCAAGCATCCGGGAGTTACAAGTCAAGAGATTCATGACATTTAAACCATGAAACTCCTCCCATCATGGCGATTAAAGGCGATTAATGTCCTCAATCTCCTCCGGCCAATCAGAAGCCAAGAAAAAGGAGTTACAAAGTAAAGGAATTAAATCCTGTAACTCCTCCCATTATGCGGCTTAATGATAATAAAAACCCATAAACTCTCCTAAATGGCTACCAGAGCCTAAAAATAGGAGAGCACTCCAAAGGAATCCAGATCGGAAAAACAAGACATGTCCCAGATCAGAAAAAAGCACAGAAATTCAGAGAAAGAAAGAGAGAAAACTCTGTGAAAGTTCTACACTGACCACCGCTACAAGGTGACAAAAGTCCCTTGGGGGTACCCCCCAAGTTCCTTGCCTTCTCCTTCTGCCTCCAAATGGCTTAGATGTGGCTTTTCAGCCCGTCTACTTGGTTTTTTATTAGACACATGACCTCCTTTTGGTCTTTGTCCTCTAAAAACCTGAGGTTATAGCCAAGCCAAGCGAATCAATAGCATCCTCTGTTCTCATCTGCATGGATGATGGCGAAGTCCACATATGGCTTGTGACCGTCAATCTGAACGGGTCCCCACAATCTCCTGAGAAGTTAGATCCTCCTTTTCTTGCTTTTTATTGTAGTTTGTATTTTTTCAAAAGAGATAAAAATCACAACTCTTGTCTTTCATTATTGATAAGGATTGTAAATCGGCTATAAACGCCAAAATCGGCTCTAAACGCCAAAAATCGGCTATAAACGCCAAAAGTCGGCTATAAATGCCAAAAAAAATCGCCTTTCATGGCAAATCAAGAAAATGTCTCTTTTCTTAAATATATGTGCAATGGAAAACTTGAAAGAAGTTGATTTCCTTTTTACTTGCGAAGGTTGATCTCCGGATCACCACTTACAATTCCAAGTAAAATAGAAAATCCGGCACACCCACACAAAAGAAATGTTGACGCACGCCTCTGCCCCCCTCCAGTTACGAAAGGGTCGGACCCAAACTGACTCCCACGTCCGCCGACCTCGGTAGAACTGAGCGAGCAGAATGCGCTAGTCCATCATCCAATTGCATCCCATGATATGTTACAAAGCATAAACAGCTCTACTATCGTTGCCACTCATATTATAAAAAAAAACGGTATGTTTAACTCGAACATGATTCGATGTTTTTGTTTTAACTGTTGATTTAGATTTATATATAAGATTATTTTAAAGTATTTGTAAGTTTAGGTTAGGTTGGTTGGTCATAGTAATAAAATTAGTCATTTTGTATAGTCTTTGGGTTAGTTTGGCGGAAATACAAAAAAAAAAAAATTGAATTCATCTATTAAATGGATCATTTGGAGAAGTTTATTTCTTTCCATTTTTATTTGCTTATAAGTTGTCATTTTTAATTTTCTTTTTCATCATTTATATTTGTTTAAATTGTCCTGAGATTTTATCATTTTTGCTAACCCTTATTAATTCTCCAAATGTGCAATTTCATATGTTTGATGATTCAGATTGTTGTTTGCTTATCAAGAATAACAAGTGGAGAATTGCAATTATGACTTCAGCTGACATAAAAAAATACAATATAAGGTAATTTATATGTTCAGTGTGAAATTAAGAAGCTTTCTTATGTTTTAGTAAATGTTTTTCTTTATATATTTTTGATGTACTCATTCAATTTACTTAATCATTAAAATATTTGCTTTTAATTTTTTATATTTTTTTCTTCTCTCCAGTTTGATTTCTCTTTCTTAATCTTATAAGGTTTATTTAACATCCATGCATGGTATATGAAAGTAGAATTTTTAGTTATTCCATTGCAGAATGAAGCGTCAACATTAGCCTCCTCTCTGACCGCATCCCAGCGTATGTTATATAGTAGAGACAGCTCTAGCATCTTCGCCTTTGATACCATAAAGAACACGGTCAGTTTGATCTCGAATATGATTCAATGTTTTGATATTGATGATGGATTTAGATTTATATATAAGATTTTTTTTAATAAATTTGCCTCTTTAAAATAAGCATGCCTCCCAATTGAATTTGACAATCAATTTGTTCTTATTTATATTTAAATTTACTTTTAACTAACCTATCCCTCTGTCCAATATCCATGCGCCATTAATGAGAAGAGATAAAGTTATATGGAGTTCTCCAAAAGATGACGACTAATCTTAATTTTATATATAATTATTTTAAATAGAGTTTATTTATGTATTCGGAGTTTACTTTAAACTTAAATTGGGTTTTCGCACTATGAATTAAACGCTCGCGTTGGACACGGGCCTGAAGCGCTAGTTTTAATTTAGATGGGGCTTGGTTACTTCCATTCCATTCACAAACCGATAATTCAATCGCAGTGTCTAAAGGCGTTTTTCCTGTCTCCAATCATCTTCTTGATGATGAGCAGAAAAAAGAAACCCATTAAACAAAAAAAAATTCTTGAAAAATGAGAATATAAAAAATCTTGGACAATAGAAAATACCCTTTGCTTTGCTTTTGAGATCCATCTTGCATCCGCCACTTCAGTTGAAGAAAAAATGATTAAAGTGGCAAAAGCACAAAATACCCCATAAACATGAAAAAATGAGAGATTAAGAAAAATAGCAAAAATCACTTATATATAACTTGATCGCACCCGAAAACAAATTTTGAAAGAAATACACAATTATTTTATCGGTAAAGAAATACACCGTGTGATGAGATCAAATGATATGCAAAAGAAAAAAAAAAGAAGAAGAGATATTTGAATTAAGGTTATTAACATTTGGGATTCGAATTAAGGTTATTAACATTTGGGATTCGGGATACGACGGTACAAATGGTTTCAAATCACTTATGCTGGCCCATTACATTTTAGCATAATCAGTTGATCAAAGACCTATATCTTTATATTTTGAGAATTGAATGACCGCAATATACACTACCAATTGGATAGACTATTTATTGAGATTCCCTTTTAAGTCAGCATAGACTAAGGGCCTGTTTCTTTACTAGAATTCTTGACTGGAATTCTAGTGGTTGGGGCTTTTGAGAGATGGTGTGACATCATGTCCCCTTGCATTTTTTTAGCAAAGCATATTTTTTTAGGTAGAATTAGGGTGGTGGAAGTGAGGAAAGTATTAAAATAAATAAAAAATAAGAAATGCTACGGGTCAAGATGACATCCCGATTGAGGCTTGAAAATACTTAGAGAAATTGAAGAGATTTGGTTAACTAAACTCTTCAATAAGATATTAATGACAAGAAAAATGCCAGATAAATGGAGAAGAAGTGTTGTAGTTCCTATATATAAGAACAAGGGAGGTATACAAAACTGTACCAACTATCGTAAGATTAAACTTATGAGTCATACTATGAAGCTATGGGAGAGAGTAATGGAGCAAAGAACTAGACAGAAGACCAAGATATCTAAAAATTAGTTTGATTTTATGCCAGGGAGGTCAACGATGGAAGTTATCTTCTCACTTAGGCAATTAATGAAAAAATAGCGAGCAAAGAGGGAAAATCTGCATATAGTCTTCATCAATTTAGAAAAAGCGTACTACAACGTACATAATGATTTAATTTGGTGAGTTTTAAATAAAAGAAATTGTCCAAGGGAAAATTCTATATGCACCACCTATTTTGCTGAGCACACCCACATTCCTTCTTCATATGTGATTTTTTTTTGTAAAAGGTGGGTGTGCTCAGCAAAATAGGTGGGTGCATATAGAATTCTCATGGTCCAAGATGTTATATTGAAGTTATTAAAGACATATATGAAGAGCAGTAACGAGTGTGAGAACTACTTGTGGATAGAAAGGGGAGTTCCCTGTGACCATAGGTTTGCATCAAGGCCAACTCTAAGTCCTTATCTCTTTACACTTAGTATGTTATTTGCACTGTAAAAATACGCCCTTATTGTCATTGTTCGCAATGCAAATCAGGTGAGAACTTCTTAGCCATGGGCCATTATGCCCACTTGGGCAAGTGGACCCAACTGATATGCATGGGAGAAAGGCAAATGCCCTTTTGATTTTCATTTTCATTTTTTTTTTGCTTCGATGCCCTTTTTAGTTTTGCCAATGGCAGATTGCCAGATTTGTTATGGATGGTGTTGTAAGTACCAGTTCTTATTTTTTACTTCTAATTATAAATAAAATCAACTTAAGACACCTGGATTGGTTAGAGATGGACGAATGTGATGACACCAACTGGCAAAATATTACAATTAGAGTTAAAAAAAAGGGAATCTCTCACCCCTCTCAAGCACAATATGCTACTTAGGGGTCATTTGTTTGCACCAATTTACATATGTAAATGGAGAATATGTGCAATATTTACGCATTCTGTCATGTTTATTTACAATTATTTACGCATTCCGTGTGTAAATTAGATTTGTAAATGATGTGAAAATAGGCTCATTTTTTCACCAAAATTTGAACACTTGTTGTTGAGACGAGGAAATAAAGAATACCAAAATACGTGGGACGGTATTGTATTGGGTATTTCCGTCAAACAAGTTTTGGGTTCGAAACACCCCAGACGCATGAAAAAAGGGTCCTCATTAAGTGGATAAAACCCAACAACGAAAACCGACCCTGCGTCTCTTCTCACCGCCCTACGTCTCTCCCTGTTTGAACAAACCCACAGTGAGCTCCTTGTTTGTCTAAAACCTCTTCTTGGCTTCTTCGGATTTTGAGTCTCCACATGCAGAGTAACGAACAGATGTCATCTCTGAGATTGAATTAGAAAATGGAATGACAGAAATTGCACGAAAAAAAAAAAAAAACACACTACGAATACACAAATCATTAGAAAGCCAGCTCCCTTTCAATCTTTTATACAAGATTTCAACAACAAAATAAAAAAGTTAGGAAAGAAGAGTAAATAGGTCGTAGTTATTAAGATGTAGAGCATCAATCTAGATTCTCCCTCAGTGACAAATAAAACGACCCACAAAATGTATTGATCATATAAACATCCAAGAGAAAACAAAAAGCCATTTTTTTTCTTTTTTTGATTTTGAAACTCAATTCTTCTGAATTTTGATATAACCACAAACCCACTCTCCCCAGGATCACAGAAGATGTAAGAAGAAAACATAGCTGAAAAAGTTTTTAAGTTTCTTATGACTGTGTTTCTAACCGGTGCTAATTTCTTATATGCATTTCTCAGTTCCGCTGCCAAGCATTCTTCCAACCCCTAGACAACATAGAAATCAGTGCTATTATCATTTCCGGAAGCCATTGCCAAACCAAATGATGAAAAAAATATGTACAAAACTGATCCTACAAACACCTTGAAATGTTGAATACTTATGCGGGCTGAATTGAAATTCTCAGATGATGAAGAACAGAAGCTCACGGGGCACAAGGGGAAACAGGGGAGAGAAATAAAAGTAGTGCATTAATGGTGCCAATGTGTATCAAGGAGGGCTCAATTGAAATGATGTTTCAGTAGTACACACACCACCACACAATTGAAATGATGTTTTGGTAGCACACACAGCATCCTTCCAACGTGTGTTTATTTATTATTATTATTTTTTGTATGGTAACTTTTGTGTTTATTTATGAGGATTTTACCCAAAAAATCCTTTAACACTTGTAAAAAGCCAAAAGCACCATCAACATTTTTTAAAGACCAGAGTAGTCTCAAAGGCTCTATTTGGTATTTTTTTTAACTTTTTCTTTGAGTGGGGATATCCCTGCTTCTTTCCCTTAAAAAAAACCCCAAAACCCTTTCTCCCTTTTTCCTATTCAACTTCTTTTCTCTTCCTCTGTCTTTCTCCCAATCTGTCCGTACCGACAGCGTTTTGTAGTTCTTCATCTCCTCTCCATCAACATCTTTTAAAGACCACATTGATCCTCTTCATCAACTGTCTCCTCTTCAGGTATCTGCATTTCGATTCTCGATTCGAGGTGATTGTCAGGGTTTCTGCATTTCCTTACTCCTTGATGGACCGCGCCCCGATGCTCGAGTTCCTACCGAGGTCGGCGGACGTGGGAGTCCGTCGGGTCCGACCCTTTCGTAACCGGGGGGCAGGGGCGTGCATCAACATTTCTTTTTTTGTGTGGGTGTGCCAGATTTTCTATTTTTACTTGGAATTGCAAGTGGTGATCCGAAGATCAACCTTCGCAAGTAAAAAGAAAATCAACTTCTTTCAAGTTTTACATTGCACATATATTTAAGAAAAGAGACATTTTTCTTGGTTTGCCGTGAAAGGCGATTCTTTTTTGGCATTTATAGCCGATTTTGGCGTTTATAGCCGATTTTGGCGTTTATAGCCGATTTTTGGCGTTTATAGCCGATTTACAATCCTTATCAATAATGAAAGACAAGAATTGTGATTTTTGTCTCTTTTGAAAAAATACAAACTACAATGAAAAGCAAGAAAAGGAGGATCTAACTTCTCAGGAGATTGTGGGGGACCCGTTTAGATTGACGGTCGCAAGCCATATGTGGGCTTCGCCATCATCCATGCAGATGAGAACAGAGGATGCTATTGATTCGCTTGGCTTGGCTATAACCTCGGGTTTTAGAGGACAAAGACCAAAAGGAGGTCCTATGTCCAATAAAAAGCCGAGTAGACGGGCTGAAAAGCCATATCTAAGCCATTGGAGGCAGGAGGAGAAGGCAAGGACCTTGGGGGGGGTACCCCCCAAGGGACTTTTGTCACCTTGTTGCGGTGGCCGGTGTAGAACTTCCGCAGAGTTTTCTCTCTTTTTCCTTTCTCTGGATTTCTGTGCTTCTGTCTGTCTGTGTGTTTGTGCTTTTTTCTGATGCTCTGTGACTATCCTTTCTTCTTGGAGAGCTCTCCTATTTATAGGCTTTTAGGTAGCCTTTTAGGTGGGTTTATGGGCTTTTATTGTCATTAAGCCGCATAATGGGAGGAGTTACAAAATTGAATTATTTATTTTGTAACTCCTTTTTCTTGGCTTCTGATTGGCCGGAGGAGATTGAGGGCATTTAATCGCCTTTAATCGCCATGATGGGAGGAGTTTCATGGGTTAAATGCCATGAATCTCTTGACTTGTAACTCCCGAATGCTTGCTTCTGATTGGGCCGTCCAAAGAAATGGATTAATGACTGTAATAAAGTTAGTCAATTAATCGCATTAAGTGGTCGCCGAGCAGCTGAAGAGTCGCGGGCCGTGCCACGTCTTTTGGGATTCTTCTGTCGATGATCATCGATGGATCTTCATGTAGATCGACATCAGATGACCATATAATTTCAGGTGTTTGTTGCCAACAGCGGGTCGGTGCCATCTGTCCTGTCGATTTCTCGATCGGTCGGGTAGAAAGCACACTTTTTTTGGTTGACCGGGTGGCGATCAATATTGTTTTCGATACTCTTGATGATTGACCCGCGTTTTGGACGGATGTCAGAGGACTTGGTGTCTCAAAAGCATGAATTTTGGAAAGTACCAGAGGCTGGGCTCCTCGAATCGCGAAAAAACGGTGAAAACCGGGGTTTCCGGGGCCTTCCCGGCGACCCCGGGTTCCAAGGTCGCCGGCGACCCTGGCCCAGGGTCGCAGGGGGGGTTTTCCCCCTTTTGTGTCCCGTTTTGTGTCCGTTTTTGCTGTTTTTCGATTCTTTTTTCTCCTGTACTTTTCCTTGACATTCTGACCATTTATTGGCCTAATTTCTTTGTAGGAAACCTGATGAGAATCCTTGCATTTTATTTTGCAAAGTTTCCAATTTCTTGAGAAAGCCGAAGACTTTGTCGCGCAGAGCTGCAGATTTTCCGTCAGAAGCTGAAACTGGGTCAAACGATGTCGGAATGACCTGAAATTTGGTGTGAAGCCTCCTGAGCAATAATAAGACCAACCATAGGCTTTTGTTTGAGTTTTGAAGCCGTTTGGGGTCCTATCACCAGTAGACTTGTTTTTTGTCGCGATGAAGATGTCGCGGTTTGATGTGCGGTCAACCGATGTCCGATTGACTTGAAATTTGACAGGGAACCTATTGGAGTCATTTTAAGATGATCCATAGGCTCTGTCTTGGAAACCATGGTCCCGGAGAGCTTTGCCACCGAGAGGCCTGATTTGGCTTCCGAGCGTCAAACTATGGTCAAATGTTGTGGAAATGACCTGAGATTTGACGTGTAGCCCTTTATAAGCATTTTGAAGCCATCCATGTGCTCTATCTGATGAGTAATGGCCTCGGTGGTTCTCGCCGTCGAGAGGCTTGATTTAGCTGTTCGAGGGTTGATGTAGGGTCAAACGTTGTCGGTTTGACTCGGAACTTGACGTGGAGCCTTTTGGAAGTATTTTGAGACTATCCATCGGCCCTGATCGAAGATTTGGTGTCTCCGATGCTTTTGCCGCCGAGAGCTCCTTTTCGGCTGTAAGAGAAGCGAAGTTAGGCCAAATGATTTTGAAATGGCCCGAAACTTCTTGTGTACTCCTCTTTTGGCTGTCTTGAAGAATCTTGCAATTTTTGTTTGATTCTGACAAGATTTGGTTTTTGGAAGCAGCATTGCCTATTTATGGCAGGTTGCGACTTCATGTAGCTCTTTGGATCTTGAAGAGGCAAAGTGACATTTTTGGTGTCAACAAATGCCCCCTCGAGGTACAGCGACGAGTTGCTTAACTTTTGTAGTCGATGTGCCTTGAAGAGATTTTTGAAGGAGAGCCTGTGACTTGACCAAGAGTCTTTGAGCAGTCTTTCTTTTTGGTATTTGTAGCCTTTTGAGCTTCCAGGGGAATTTTATGGTAGTGAAAGGGATCACGTACCATCTCGAGGCAAAGTTTTGAAGATGACATCAGGGATGTGGATTTGGGTTTTGACCTTATGACCTAACAGGCTATATGTGGCAGGTTAGGGGGTCGGGTTTGGTTTTGATCGTGTGACCCAACAAGCTGTATGTGGAATGTTGGGGGATCAATTTTGGTTTTGATCTTGTGACCTAACAGGCTGTATGTGGCAAGTTAGGGGATCAGGTTTTGGTTTTTGGTTTTGGTCTTGTGACCTAACAGGCTGTATGTGGCAAGTTAGGGGACCAGGATTTGGTTTGATTTTTGTGGAATGTCAATTTCAAGATTTTGGCTCAATTTGGTAGATGAGGCTGGATGGTTTGATTTTTGGAAGCTCATGGGGATTGGAATTTTCTTTTGTATGGTCCAATCAACTCAAAAGAGGCATGGAACCATTTTTGTATGCTCTTGGTAAGAGGGATTTCTCTTTGACTAAAAGCCCAAAATTTTTTTTTTTTTTTGTGTGCCTAGGTGGTCAAACCTGGCTCATATGGGCTAACCCATGGGACCTTAAGCTTTTGAAATGGCTTAGATCTCATATGGTGTCATTTTTGTAAAGAATATCCAAAAATATCTCATTTGGATAGAGAATATCCAAGAATATCTTTACTTGGAGAGAATCTCTCATGATCCCTTTATTTTGGGATAGGATATCTCAAGATATCTTTCTTTTGGGAAAGAATCCATCATCGATTTCTTTTTGGGAGAAAATCCTTCAAGATATCTTTCTTTTGGGAAAGAATCTTTCTAATCTCTTTCTTTTGGTAAGGTTACTAATTAGTAACACTTACCTCTTTCTTCTTTCCTTCTTTGGTTTGCTCTCCTCTATAAAAGCAAGGAGAAGGTTGGATCTCTTGCTCTTATTACTTTCTTTTGCAATAATCTCAAGAGGGCTTCAAGACCAAGAGTTCTTCTTCTTCAAGATCTTCAAGACTTTTCTTCTTCTTCTCCATCAATGGCTTCAAGTAAGTTCTCCCTTTTTTTTTTTTTTCAAGAAAACTCCATTGTAGGGAAAATAAAGTTCTTTCTCTATTTTTTTTTTCTTTTTCTTTTCTTCTTTCTTTTTTTTTTTTCACGTGTTTGCTTCTTTTTTTTTCACACGTTTTCTTTTCTTTTTTCTTCTTTCTTTTTTTTTGTTTTGTTGTTTTTTTTTTGTTAGTGGGCCGTACGGACAGATCCGTACGGATCTGGCCGTACGGCCACGTGGCCTGTGGGCCACGGCCTGTGGGCCATCTCCCTCTCTTTTTTTTTTCTTTTCTTTCCCTCCCTTTTTTTTTGAGAAAGTTTCTTTTCTTTTCTTTTTTTTTTGCTCATCATGATAATGCCCCTCTCTTTTTTTTTTGGCAAACCTAGATGTTCATGCATGCCTTTAATTTGTAAATTAAATTTGTAGCATGATGTGATAGCATACCTGAAAGTTTTCGCAAATTTGGGAATTTGGAGCTCGCAGTGATGTTGAGCCCTTCCTGATTTTGCGGAGACTTTTAGGTTTCGAAAGTTTGGAGTTTCGGAGCTCGCAGCGATGTTGAGCCCATCTTCAAGCTTTCTTACTTCTTTCGGGATAGTTCCTTTTCTTCGGAATTGCCCCGTCATCATGTCAAAATTTCGCCAGATTTTTTTTTTTTTAGCGAGATTCTGTCATTTTGATGTTTGATCTTTTTCTTTTCCATCCTTTTCAGGTGGTTCCTCCAGAGCGAACAAGGGTAAAGAGCCTGCTACAAGCGTACCTCGTCGATCTTCTAGATCTTCTAATCCGGCCGTTCAGCAGGCTTTTGAGAAGGTCCAGTATGTTGAGAGAAATCTGGAAGAGTGCGACTCCCTCAACAGAGATGAGATGAGGCAGTGACTGATCGCTCTCAAGGGAGAGGAGTTCTATAAGATCATGGTAAGCAGTCGTCTATGGGTGATGGAAGATCAGAGCGTTTTGCCCAAGCCTACCTTCTTCTTTGGTGATGCAGTCCCTGATGACATGACATACCAGAGGAGATGTTTTCAGTTTTCTTTCACAGCAGATGGTGAGAAGAAGACTGTTGCTACCCGGTCGACGTTTGATCGCACCGTCTCGATTCTGAGCCTTGCCCCCACGTGCCCTAAGAGGGAAGATCCTCCAAGTTGGGTGAGAAGGACAAATGTAATCAAGACCGGGGTTTTTGTTGGCGGTTCTCCTGGATATACGGAGAGGTCGCCTGTTGACATGGACCTGTTGATGCCATCCAGCGGCTACCAGGGCTCTGATTATCCGTCGGTCGATTTGAGACCGGTGGGCCTTGGTATTTTCAGTGGTGACAGCAGCAATTGGATCAAGCCTTTTCGACTTCGAGGCCGTTTCAATGCTGACTCTGAGTGGAAGTCATGGACTGATCGCGTCCTGCTGATTGGTGGCGCCGTTTTGAAGGAAGCCGTGATTTTTGATGCGGTCCGCGCCTTTAGGGAGACCGTGATCTTTTCCGACGAGGCCTCATGCTATGCTGGAGTCATTCCTCCCACAAACCAATACCTTCGTTGTGACGAATGGTGAGATTGGTTTTTCTTTGAAGGAGCTGAGCGCTATTACCGGATTGCCCATCCTCAGCAAACTCTATGAGGAGTTTATGCCGATTGACAGCGTCCTCGAGGGGCAGTCTGAGGAGTTCAGGCTTTTATACTTTCAGCTCGTCGCCTTCTATGATTTTTTGAAGGAGAAGGGGGGTTTGAAAGTTAGATCCAGCAGTTGAAAGAGTTTTAGCTCTTCATTCCCCAACTTTTTTGATAGCAGGGAGTCTTCTGATAGCTTGACCCAAGAAGCCGGAGCTCAGGATCCAAGTTCAAAGAAGATCTTGGCCATGCAAGAAGAGTTGAGAGATTTCTGTGCAAGTACAAACGCCATATGTCCTGACATTGCACTGCGGAGAGATCTCGCTGTTTACCTCACTTATTGGCTTGGTGAGGCTGTTTTTGCTGGAGGAGATGGAACGCACATCAGGCCGCATTGTATTTTTCCGGCTTGTCAGATGGCGTTTGGAGAGCAGCTTGCTTTGGTGCCAGCTCTTTACTCCTACTTGTGTACCAAACTGCAGGCTATTGCTTTTTTGTTCGACTTGGGGTTCCCATGAACAGGGTGTTTTTAGCCCACATCTTTTATTCGTGGTTTCTATACCACTGTCCTGGCTTCCATCGGCTGGGTGCTACACAGGATGATGATCCTCTGATGATTCGACTGGCTAAGGGCAAAGCCGTGTCCGAATCACTTTTGTTTGCCCGCATGAGGATCCGACGGTTCAGGGACGTCGAGATGGGGCGGTCTTCAGTGAAGCTTTCTCCGGAGTTGCGGAAGAAGGCTTTTGATTTTGGTGCCTCCCGAGACTCTACCAGGGCGGGGTCGGGAAGGCATTATTCTTTGACAAATGCAGAGAGAGAGTGGCTTTTCAGCATACGTGTCGGCACGATGGTGTACCGTAGACATCTTTTCGTCGACATCCAGCCGTATGTACCCTCTCGCTTTGCTTTGCAGCTGGGCTTTTCTCAAGGCGTTGTTGGAGCGCCTTCAAGCATGGTGAAGCGCTTTGGAGGCTTACAGGACGGGAGAAATGCATGGGCTTTCTATAGTGCTGAAGACACTACAGCCATGATTTCTTATCCTGTGTTGCTGACTTCCCGGACTGCCGGCTTTGCGAAGTGGTTCGCGGAGAGCTTTTCGGCATATCGGGGGCTTTCCAAGAAGGAGCTTGATGTGAAGCTGGCATCTGGAAAGGGCCTTGGAAAGTCGGATGGCATCCGGCGAGAGGAAGTTTGGGCCTTCCTTTCTGGAGAGAAGCACAAGATAGGCTTTCTCGGTGACCAGGGCGTCATTGGTTCTGAAGCTGTTCGAGAAATACCTGATGAGGCTTTGGAGCAGCTAGAACAGGAGGAAGCCGAACTTGGCGCTTGGATGCAAGCGGCACAGAGGCAAGCTTCCGTGGAGTCTACTGGCAAAAGCAGACCATCCAGTGAGGAATCAAGTGGGAAACCTGACTCTGACAGCGGGGCAGGTTCTTCTAAGAAGCGAACCCGCCGGAGTAAGAGGGGGAGGAGTCATCATCGCAGCAAGGGGCAGCATGAGGACTCTCCTGACTTGGAAGTTCCTCTTACTATCAATAAGGATGTGCCAGTGGATGCTGACGAGCCTCCAGAGAAGAGAAGCCGAGAAGAAGAGACCGTCGGTGAAGGTATGATTCTTCCTTTTTCTCTTTCCATTTCTTTTCATGGGATTTTTTCCATGTTATGATTTGCTTCTTGTTTTCTGCTTTTCTTCTTTTTTTTTTTAGCAGAGGAAGACTTGGTGATGCCTGAGGTCCCAACCGATGAGGTGGTGATGGATCCTGTTGAGGCACCTGAAGAAGAACCGAGGGACTCTGGAGTAAATCCAGAATCTCCAATTGGTACGACTTCTTTTGCTCTTTTTTTTTTGTGACTTGGTTTGCTAACACATTTTTTTTTGTCAGCTGACTTGCCACAGGGTTCTGATGACTTTGAACCATCGATGGACGCAAATGTTGATGATGCTTCCGATGAGTTCATGGAGGAAGAAAGTGTTCCGCCAGTCATCGAAGAAGGTATTTTGTAGTTATAACCCTGATAATGATTTTCAAACAGGATTATATTCATACCTTTTTGTGTTTTCCTTTGCAGGTTTTGAAGTGGCAGAGGATGATCCGTCGTTTCCAGAGCAAGGGATGCCAGAGGTTAATCCAGAGGTAGAGACTCCTGGGACCAGTTCTGACAATGTTGAGGAGATTCCTCGCGCTGAGATTCCTTCCCAAGCAGGAGCAGCTTCAACTGGAAAGAGTTCTTTTGTTACTCTTTCAACAGATGATGACATGAGCAGCCGACCAACGGAGTTGGGCGAATCTTCAGCTGGGCCATCTCTTCTTTTTGCGAAGAAGGTGGTGGTGCGAGTTCTGAGCTCTTGGATTGAGACTCTCTTTTCTGGGCACTTGGAAGCCGGATTTAGCATGATCCAGCATGTACGTGAGATTCTCGGTGATGCTGAAGAAGCTGGTCTGGATGTCACATATGCCAGGGCGATCGTTAATAGGATCATTGAGCTGGGTGACAAGTGGTTTGAGACCATGGGTTTTCCTGACGATCAGTTCTTCAAGGAGATTTGGACCCTGCGGATAAGGCTCAATCTGACCTGGATGAGGCTACAGAAAGCAAGAAGCAGGCAATCCGAGAGAGGAACTTAGAAGAGATAACCATCATTAGGCTGACACATGACCTTAACATCCTTGATAGGGAGGTCGATGAGGCCAGGAAACGTCTTGAGCATCTGCAGGCACAAGTCGCTGCCAAGTGGACTGAAATAACAGAGGCTCGTGAAAGGGAGACTGCTCTGATTCATCGAGTTGCGGATGCCAATCGAGTTCTCAAAAGGAAGTCTGATGAGGACAAACAATGGAAAACCGCTCGAGGGAAGCTTCCCAGTGCAGAAGAAGGGTTACAGCCCACCCCAGCATCTCATGGCAGGTTCCTGAAGAAGCGTGCCTTGGAATCCTTGACGGATGAGGCCAAAAGCTTGCTTAAGGAGCTGAACTCTTGGCTGGAGACCATTTTTGATTGAGCTCCTGTATTATTATTTTTTTTACAGAAACCATCCTTCTTTTTTTTTTTTTGTACCACTTGCATTTTTTTTTGGTACTTTTTTTTTGTAGTGCTTGTGAACACTTTTTTTTTGTACCACATATATTTTTTTTTGGTATTTTTTTTTTGTTATCCCTACGCTCACTTGAATCTTTTTGTGATAAAGTAATTGTTAAATGGGATGCTCTCTTTTTTTTTGTTATCCCTACGCTCACTTGAATCTTTTTGTGATAAAAGTAATTGCTAAATGGGATGCTCTTTTTTTTTGTTATCCCTACGCTCACTTGAATCTTTTTGTGATAAAAGTAATTGCTAAATGGGATTTGATCAAAAGGTTGTCATTTTGTGAAAATCTTTTGTCAGTAATTGTTTTGGCATGAAAGCCAGGTTTTTGTTTGTGGCATGGAAGCCAATTTTGGCATGAGAGCCAGCTTTTCTTGTGGCATTGATAGCCGAGTTTTTTTTTTTTTTTTGGTGGCATCTATAGCCAGTTTTGGTGGCATTGATAGCGAATTTGTTTTGGTGGCATTGATAGCCGGTTTGTTTTGTGCATCTATAGCCGGTTTTTGGTGGCATGATAGCCTGTTTTGTTTTGGTGGCATTGATAGCCGCTTTTTTTTTTTTGAAATCCAAGTTTTTTTGTTTGTGGCATTGATAGCCAGTTTTGTTTTGGTGGCATTGATAGCCGGTTTGTGGCATTTATAGCCTGTTTTAATGCATTTATAGCCGGTTTGGTTTTCAAAAAATGCAAGTATCGACTAAAAGTCGCCTCCTTGCTGAATGTTCTTGCAAGTATCGATGGAATGTCGCATCCTTGCTCATTCAGTTGCGAGTATCGATGGAATGTCGCATCCTGCGCATAGATTTGGGTGCAAGTATCGATGGAATGTCGCATCCTTGCTTTTCAAAACTTTTGGTTTTGCGGGTACTGACTTGATGTCGTTTCCCCCGATTTTTGAAATTTGTGGTTTTCTCGAAACCTTTGGGTTATGGATATCAACTGAGATGTTGCGTCTCCACAGTTTTTTAGGTTTTTTCGAACCTTGAAATTTGGGTTGTGGATATCAACTGAAATGTTGCATCTCCACAGTTTTGGGTTTTGCAAGTACCGACGAAATGTCCGTCTCCTGCGATTTTGGAAGTGGTCAAACGTGGTTCGCTTGCTTCCGATTTGTGCGAGTATCGACTAAGCGTCGCTTCCTCGCGGTTTTTGAAAAACATTTTTTTTTTGTTTAAAGACACGAGGGTCATAAGTTTGACCTAAAACCATTTTGGCGGTAAAAGGCAGGGTGGACTAGGGTGGAAATCCCTGAATCCGGATTTTGTTTCAAACCATGAATTTTGGGTTCAAGGGTTGAAAATTTTGGTCAAGTTAGGGAAAGGTTCCTAAACTTGGATATATATATTTTTTTTTGAACAATGAAACGATAAAAGTAAGCATTGTTTTAGATTTCTAGAAATTTCAACATTTGATATGAAAATTCTAAAATAGATGGTGGGTTTAGCGAGAGTGTACCTGGGAAACCGGTTTTGGCCGTACAGGCATTGCTCTTACCCAGTTGGGTAAGTCTTCAAGGGTAGTACCGCTTTAAGAACTTGCCGTTGATGGGCAGCATACATCTGTCACCTTCCATGTTTAGGAGTGCGTATGCTGCCGTTGGAGAAAACCTTGTCGATGACGTAGGGTCCCTCCCATTTTGGCTCAAATTTGCCTTTGGACTTGTGAGCGAAGACCATTGGTCTTTTTACCGCAAGAACCAAGTCACTCTTTTTGTAGGCGCGTTGCCTGACCTTTTTATCGAAAGATCCTGCCATACGTGCTTGGTAAAGTTCAATGCTTTGTTGAGCTTCGAGCCAGTTTCTCATCGAGATTGTCCAGCTCATGGAGTCGCAATTTGACATTGCTTTCTTGAGTCATGTCATTTTGCAAGGATACCCTCAAGGAAGGAATTTGTACTTCCAAGGGCACGACAGCTTCGCATCCATAGACCAAGGAGAATGGTGTGCTATGGGTTGGTCCTCGAACGGTGGTTCGATAGGCCCACAAAGCTTCGGACATTTTGTCGCTCCAGTCTCTTTTGTGACTAGAGACCATTTTTTTGAGGATTTTGCAGAGTGTCTTGTTGAAAGCTTCTGCTAACCCGTTTGCTGCCGGATTGTATGGAGTCGAAGGACAGCTTTGGATTTTGTATTTGTCGCAGAACCTGTAAAATCGATGATCCCGGAACTGTGGTCCGTTATCATGGACGAATCTTTTGGGTATGCCGAAACGACAAATGATGTTGGTGCGTAGGAACTGAAGGACTGATGAGGTCTTCATTTCGTTAAACGCAAATGCTTCTGACCACTTGGAGAAGTAATCCGTAGCGGCGAAGATGAAGCGATGACCTTTGCTTGAAGGGGGAGAAATAGGACCTATAATGTCCATACCCCAGGCTTCGAAAGGCCATGAGATCGCTTGTAGGATGCAGCCATTCTGGAGGCATGTGAATGTAATCTCCATGAACTTGGCATTGTTGGCAGCGCTTAGCAAATTGCATTGCGTCAGCTACCATGGTAGGCCAGTAATATCCTAACCTTTTTATCTGATCATAGAGCTTAGGTCCAGCCTGATGAGCTCCACAAAGACCAGCATGAACTTCTTTGAGTGTTTCTTCAGCCTCTTGTTGTGACAAGCAGCGTAGAAGTACTCCGTTGAAGGATTTCCTGTAAAGGATTTTTGAAGGAATATCCAAATGGAAGCTTGGGGTTCGCCTTTGGATGCTTACCCGTTCTTTTGGATCTTCAGGTAGGATTCCGAACATAATGTAATCAATGAACGGATCCCTCCAGTCGCCAATTGAAGTTTGAAGGATTGAAATCCGACTTCCGACCACTTGGTGGCATTCAGCAACTGCTTGGTGTGTGTTAAGAGGAGGAAGGATTCTCCTTTCGCACACTGTGATTTGCATGTTTTCCCCTTCCTGGATTGCCATGGATGCGGCAAGTCCGGCTAGGGCATCTGCACGTATGTTTTCACCTCTACGAATGTGGGTGATGTGACAGATGTCAAACTTTTGCAGAAGTGACTTGTGCCTTGTTGTAGTAGGGCAACAAATCTGGCTTCCTGACTTCAAATTTCTGATTCATCTGGTTGACGATCAGTTGAGAGTCTCCAAAGACTTCCAGCATGGTGATACCGGATTCGATGGCGAGTTCCAATCCTAAGATCAGAGCTTGATATTCAGCTGCATTGTTTGTGCATGGTTCCAGTAGCGAGAAAGCGTGTGGAATCATGTATTTGTCGGGGCTAACAAAGAGGATGCCAACTCCCGAGATCAGCTGTCTTTTTTCATTTGTCCTGGTTGCACCGTCAAAGTACATATCCCAGGAGGCACTTTGTGAGAAAGTCTCCACATTGTAGACTGGTTCGTCTGGGAGATCATCTCTGAGTGGAGAATCTTTAGGCAATGGATGCTCTGCGAGGAAGTCCGCTAGAGCTTGCCCTTTGATTGCTTTTTGTGGTACATACCTAATATCAAATTGTGACAGAAGGATGGACCATTTTGCCAGTCGAGCATTGAGAGAACCTGCCTTTGTGACAAGGACCTTCAAGAGGTTGACCCTCGAGACCAGGTAGACTGTATTGGAAAGCAAGTAGTGACGCAGCTTTTGTACGGCGAACATCACTGCAAGACATTCTTTTTCGACTGGAGAGTAGCGATGCTCTGCACCTACTAGCATGCGGCTGAGGTAATATAGAGCAGCTTCTTTTCTTTGATCATTTTCTTGCGCAAGCAGAGCTCCCAGAGAGTGATCAAGGGCTCTTGTGTACAAGATGAATGGTTTTCCAGTGGTAGGAGCAGCTAACACTGGAGGTTTTGTCAGGTATGACTTGATGTCTTGGAAAGCAGCTTCACAGTCAGCATCCCAGACAAAGTTTACACCCTTTTTCATCAACCGGGAGAATGGACGGCATTTCCCCGAGAGATTGGAGATGAACCGTCTGATGTAGGCCAATCTCCCTTGAAGCCCTTTGAGTTCTCTCAAGGTTCTTGGAGAGGGCATTTCTAGAATGGCTTTGACTTTTATGGGGTCAAGCTCTATTCCAGCTTTCCGAACTAAGAATCCGAGGAACTTACCCGACGAGACTGCCGAAGAAGCATTTCAATGGATTCATTCGCAGTTTGTGTTTGCGAAGCCGGAGGAAGACTTCTCGAAGGTTTTCGAGATGATCTTCTTTTCTTTTGCTTTTGACGGCGAGGTCATCAACGTAACATTCAACCGTCTTGTGCTGCATATCTTGGAATATTTTCATCATAGCCCTCTGATATGTGGCACCAGCATTCTTCAGACCAAATGGCATGACAGTGTAACAATACACGCCAAATGGGGTTCGAAAGGATGTATGTTTTTCATCCTCAGGATGCATCTTTATCTGATTGTAGCCAGAGAAACCATCCATGAATGTCATTCGCTCGAATCCATAGGTATTATCAATCATTACCTCTGGTATGGGGAGCGGAAATTCATCTTTTGGGCATGCGCCATTCAGGTCTCTATAATCAATACAGACCCTGATCTGCCCATTTTTCTTGTCACGGGGACAATGTTGGCCAACCATTCAGGATGTTGTTCCTCACGGATGAAGCCGACGCTTTTGAGTTTTTGAACTTCTTGTTCAATTTTATCCATCACATCTGGACGGAATCTTCTTTGGCCTTGCTTGACAGGCTTGATGTCTTCTTGAAGATTGAGTTTGTGAACTGCTATTTTGGGGTCTAAGCCTGGCATTTCAGCGTAAGACCATGCAAAGCAATCAACGAACTCACGAAGAAAGGCGATATACTCGGGTAACTCATCATCCTTTATATTCTTGCTTATGAATACAGGACGTGGGTTATCTGGTGTTCCCAAGTCTATCTTTTGAACAGGATCTTCTGTTGGAAGGTTCGAAGGTGGTTCCTCCACAATATTTTCGGAGGCTTCCAGCTCAACGAAACCTTCTGGGGTTTCAAGGGCATTTCCAGACCAAGGTTTTGTTCCTTTCCACGGGTCTTCTTGATCGGTAATTTTCCCAAGGCTTGCTATGAGATGATCCCAATCGCCTGTTGAAACCGAGTCGAAGTAGGCTACTTCTTTTGGAGATGAGGGTTCTTCTGGGTCAGAAGTCCACACGTCTGTGCCATCGGACAACTCCTCTTCATTTTCGGAGAAATCGTGCCAATTGGATGAGCTTCCTGGATCTTTGTCAGGTGACTCATCAAAGAGATATCCAGGGAGATCGATGTCTTCATGGATTTGAGATGTTGAGGCTTGGTCAGTATATTGACTTTTAAGCCTTTGTGTCAACTGTCTCAAGGGAGTGTCAGGATCATACCCTAACCCGTGTGAAGACTTTTCTACATAGCCGTAGAGTCTCCAATCTTCCAGCTGGCTTTTGGTCAAGACGGGCCCCAATGGCGTGAGAATACCGCGTCCTTCTCCCAAACCGACTGGGTTTTGAGCGTCATAGCCCATTTTCTTCATAATAGATTGTGCCACAGAACTAGTATAAGGATAGTTGAGGCGTACCTTTATTTTGGAAAGGTTCAAGCATGGAGTTTGATGAAGAAGCATCCGATCTATGGAAGAAGATCGGCTTTTCCTTTGCTGAAGTTGCCTGGAACAACGAAGGAAGCTGACGTAGGATCTTCTATGTCAGAAGTTGTCTCCATTGGAGTAAGAGCAGGCTGAACTTGCTGAGTGTCAGCTTGGCTTGACGATGTGTCGTCTTCTGGCTCTGAATCCGAGTCCGTGTCTTGCATGATAGACACGAAAGAGACAACAAATTTGCCCCCAGGCTTTTGTTTTGCCTTCTTCACTTTAGTTGTGATGACCAAAGGCTTTGAAGATTTGAGGGAGATGATGAAGGGAGTTTGCATGCTCTCTTCAGATTTACCGGATGGTTTGTTTTCTTCCGGTGATTGTTGAGGAGCTTTGCCTTTATCTTTCTGGAGATTTTCGGCAAAGGATGCTGTGTGCTTCTCCTCTTCTTCTTTTTCACCTTCATACATCTGTGAGTCTGCGAAGTGGACTTCTTTACCTTTGAAGGGTTTTCTGTCCTGCAAAGACTCGATGTATCATGCCGTCGTCGCCAACAAACTTGATGCATTGATGTAGAGTTGAAGGGACAACACCATTCTCATGGATCCAAGGGCGTCCGAGAAGGATGTTGTAGCATGAAGGGGTCTTTATTGCATACACTGTGACCTCAGAGATAAGATCACCGATCTGCAACTTGAACCTGATTTTACCGATAGGCCTTTGAGTACTCCCATCGTATCCAAAGATAGATACAGATGTGTGGCTCAGTTTGCTGGGTGGGATGCCCAACTCTTCAAGAGCCGATGTGGAGATGAGGTTGAGTGCAGAACCTGGGTCGATCTGAACTCTATGCATAGGCATTTCCTTGATATACCCTGTGAAGTACAGGGGTCGGTTATGCCTGGTTTCGCCAAGTAGGAGGTCATCCTTTGTGAAGGCGATGGTTGCACTGGCTGCTTTTTTAACCGAGAGGCATTCAATGCATGATCCCTCAGTTTTATCTTTTCTCCCTTTGAGGAGGCTTCTGAGTTTTTGACCCGGTAATCCATTTCAATTTGGAGGACTTGCGGGGCATGTTTGTCGACATCCTCATTCAGCTTTTGTAATTCCGAAATGAGATTATCACGAGTGTGCGGAGACATTCGCAACAAATCTAGGATGTGTAGACGTGCAGGTATGTGCTTGAAATGTTCAATCAAGTCATACTTGAAAGCCTCCTTAGGGCCTGCATGTTCATCATTGTTGCCACTAGGGGCGCTTACAACATCTTTTCCCGAAGGATTTACATATGTAAAGGAAGATTGGTTGTAATTTTTGTGGTAGTCCCGGCCAGAGCGGGTGCCTCTACCAACTTCGAGAGCTTCTTGAGAAGGGTCTTCGTTTGGAAGATTGTCTTCAGGATCAAGAGGCTGTCGTTTTTCATTTGCTGAGGATGTATCAGCAGCAGAGTTACCATCCTCAGTGATTGTGTTGCATGGAGCATTTTCCGGGAACAAGTCCTGAACAGCATCCAGCAATCTTTCTTCTTCGTTGACTAATTCATCGTCCCAAGCATCAATGGTTGGGAATTCTTCAGTCAGGAAGGGTGTGAACTTTGAAGTCACAGTCTCAGGAGAAGAAACCTGAGAGGGTGTCATCTCAGTGAAAGTCACGTGAGACGAGGTGGCTCCAGAAGATATATTGCTAGGCGTCGCCGGAGTGTAAGTGCTCTCATCAGACGATGCTTCGGAAGAGCTATAATCCCGAATTATCACATTACAGGAAGCTCTGACGGGAGACGTTGCCTGATCGGAGTCAGACTCATCCTCGGATGTGAGAGGATCGTCTATCCAGCAATTTTCTCCATTTTCAGGAGTTAAGGGAGGATGTACCTGGTGGTCTTCAGGGACTTCAGGCTCTGGATTGCGAGGAGGCTCGTTGACGCGTTCTTGCTCTTGTTCTAGAGCGAGTACGCTGCAAGATCCTTGCATATTCTTCAAGATCAGGCATGGGAGCCAAATCTTCTTCTTCATCATCTCTTTGTGGCTCAACATTGTTGATTTCCACTGGAGTAATGAGAGGTGCTGGGTCAGCAGCATTTTCTTGTACAGCTTCTTGGTCTTCTTCATCATCAGACCAGGATCCTTGTGGCTGTAGGGGGTTATACCAGATTACTGGCATAAGATGAGACTCAGGAACCCATTCTTCATCGGAGAGATATTCTCTTGTTTCACGGGACTCCTCCCACTCATCTGTGTAGTTGGATTCGAATCCATCATCGGTGTCGCTGGATTCGTATCCATCAATGGAGAATCCAACTACTGAATTGCAAGAGTATGATGCCTCCTGCATGGCTTCTTTAAATTGAGGTGGCATGAAATCACTGAGAGTGAATTTCCTTACCCCCTTTGAAGTCTCTGGAAGGGATGTTTTTGTTACCTCCAGTGAAGCGGTAGAGGAAGCCTCTGCCTTTTCTTTGACCTCTAGTTTTGGCTGGGTCTTCTCTTGCCGTTTGAGCTTGAGGAGATGTTTCCTAGCCTGCCTTCGCTGTTGAGCTGTAGGCTTTGTTTTCATGACCTCCCAATTTTCATCTTCCAGGAGATCGGGATGTACCCATATCGGTTGTCCGTCTGGTGTCGGGTATGGAACCAGTTCCTCGGACGCTTCGATTGAGTTTATCACCTTGAAGGAAGTAGTGATCTTCTTCTTCGGTGATCTTGATGTTTGTCCACATGTCACCATGTTGACGGAGGCAGACCCATAGTTTTTGTCAAAGGTGATGACTCCGTTTTTCCACATCTCATTTATTTTCTCTCTCACAACGAAGCATTGATTGAGAGGATGCGAGATCATCTGGTGGTATGGACAGTACCGAGGATCGTTGGTTTTGCCAACATCACCCGGTCTTTTTGGTTCAGGCAAGGTGAGCTTGCCGTTTGCCACAAGAGCCCCGAAGATTTCATCAACATCTTCATCAAACGGGTATTTCTTCTCTACTCGTTCTTTGAAGGCATCAGAGAGTTCAGGTTTCTTACCAACAGCTTTGTTTTCAGCTTTCTTTGGTGGCTGAGGAGCTGACTTGGTCTGCACATTGAGGACCTCTTTCTTCTTTGGTTTTGAGGTTGTAATGGCGGTTGGCTCTTTTCTTGATGATTTCTGACTGTTGAGGTCCTTAATCACCGTTTCAGCTTCCATGGAAGCTTCTAGGAGTTCTCCCAGGTTTTTTGATTTGTTGCCGATGATCATGGAGCGGATTCTGGCTCTCATGTTGTTTCGACAGATGTCGACTAGCGACGCTTGTGGCAATACATCAGAGCATTTGTATGCCATTGCTTTCCACTTGTGAATGAAGTCATATGTTGATTCATTCTCCCCCTGTTTTAGGCTGCACAGCTGAGCCATAGTAGCAGGATGATCTTCACCTTTGAAGTGAGTCAGGAAGCGTGTCTCTAGCATGGCCCAGTTTGGATTGAGTCCTCCGGCAGAGTGGAGTACCAATCGAAGGCCGTACCTTTTAGGGTACTTGCAAAGAGGCGAATCTTGAGTGCATCTTGATCCGCGATAGCTCCCGTCAGGATCTTGAAGTGGATGACGTGCTGTCTGGCTGATCCTTTCCCCGTATATGTTTGGAGAGTAGGATGCTTGAATTTGGTGGGGAACGGGACCGAGTCCATCCATAAGGGATATGGTGGCTTGATCCCATGCTCCTTGAGTATATCCTCTTCTTTTGCTTTGGCGAGGATACCGTCTACGTCCTTTTTGGTAAGGGCGTGTGACTCATTTTCTTCTCTATTTACCTCGTCGTCTTGATGATTCGGAGGAGGTTCATTGTTCGCTTGATTTTGGAAGGCGAGGAGAAGGTTTTCCATCAAAGTTTCAATCCTCTGCTGGCCCTGTTCCAACTGCTGGATGCGGGTGATCGCATCTTCTGGAGGTGGATTGCGGGGTGGTGGCTCAGAATTTGTAGCCAAGACATTCATCCTTCGTGATTCGAACGAAGAAACTGTCCTGGTGACTGAGCTGGGGCTCATTCTTTTTGAAGAGGAGCTTGAGGAAGGATCACTCTGCTGTCCTTTGCTTGAAGGAGCAGGGGATTCTTCTGAATGTCTTCTTGTCCTGGAGACGCTGCGGGTCATCGGACGTCGGACATGGATTTTTGTTGCTGATTTTTTGCGCCTTCTGGTTTTTCCAACCATATGGACGGCAGCAACTTGGTTGGGTCTTTCTTTTTCGACCCATTTAGGAGAGACTTGAAGTGTAGGAGGCTGGGTCCTTTGCTTCTCTAGTCTCTTTTGCCGGTATGACGCGCGGCGGCGTATACGACGAGCAATTTGAGCTTCGGTCAGCTCTGACTGGGCTTTGACGATGAAGGATGTGCTCCCTCGGGCGCAGCAGCCGAGCCTGTCTTCTTTGTAGCTGGGCAAGGACAGGATGCGAACCCTGTCCTTCGCCTGTTGCAGCGAAGCTTTGAATTTTTGAAGTTCGGCCCCTGTAGAGATGAAGGGTCGAACTGCAGGTTTGTAGGCCTTAGCAGGTGCTTGTGGAGGCCTTGTGATGCATGACTTGATTTTGGGCTTGTAGGAACAAGCCGGCTCATGCTGGGATGACTTGGAAGTCAAGTCGGAGATGGGTCTCTCCTCTTTCATGTAGGCAAGAGGATAGAACTGGTTCTCCTTGAGTGGGGCCAGGAATGCTGGCTTAGTGGATGTCTGGGACCTTCTCTGTTTTGGTGAAGGTCTTGGGGACCAAGTCTTGGGGTAGACCTGGTTGTTTGCAGGTTGAGGCTTCGTGGGGCTGCCACGGGCTTCAGGCCTTCTGGTGCTCACCTTTGGTGTCACGGTAGTGACACGTTGAGAGGCGAGTTTCTGCTTCTTGGAGGGAGCAGTTTGTTCCTCAGGAAGTGGGAATGGTCCCAGCGTCCCAAAGACGATAGTCCCGGGAGTCGAGGTCGACCCGGAGTTCAGAGAGTTGCCGAGGGAGTTGACACTTCGGCAGCTGATGGGGCGCTTGTAGGTGCGCGTGGTTTGCTTCTGTTGAAGCATGAGTTGGTGCTTGTTTTCGTCGAAAGTAATGGTTAGTGAAGCTGCCATTGTTAGTTTTCGAAAATTTCTGAAACAAGACCGCATCCATTAGTAATCACAAGAATATAATGATCATAAATGGGAAGTTCTATGGTTTCGTCTTTTCAAATTGCCCGAGGTAGATGACCCAGGCAATATGAGGAAGGCAAAATGCCATAAAAGGTACAATTGTTCTGATCGCAGGTATGGTAAGCCCGGAATGGGCATCCCAGTGACTGCTAGAAGCAATTGTGAACTTAAATTCGACTTATCGAGAAGCAGAGCTTGCTCGAGGTAAGAAGAATATAAAGTTGGAGTTACAGATCTGCCGGTCGCAATACAGTAGACCCTGAAAGGGCGTACTAGTACCGCTAGACACAAATGTTTTGAGACCGCATCCATGAGATGAGATTCTCTGTTTTGAAAGGTCAAGATTGGATTCATCAAAGAGAGCAGATGGTATTCCGATCTAAACACGGGCTCAGCGATTTCCGCGAGCGCCAGTGCTCAGAAAGAAATGAACCATAATTTCTCGGATCTGAATCTAAAGATGACGAGTTTTTTTTTTTTGAAAAGTCAATATTGGGTTCATCAAAGAGAGCAAAAGGCATTCCAATCCGAACACGGTCTCAGCGATTTCCGTGAGCGCCAGTGCTCAGAAAGGAGAAGACCAAGATTTCTCCAATCTAAACCCAAAATGACGGAAGTTTTTTTTTTTGAAGATTTTGAAGATTTTTTTTTTTTAAATCTTTTCTTTTTTTTATTTTTTTTTATTTATTTTTTTTATTTTAAGATTTTTTTTTGAAAAAATTTTATTTTTTTATTTTAAAATTTTTATTTTTATTTTTTTTAAAAAAAATTATTTTTTTTTTAATTTATTTAAAAGACGAGAGAGTACACATAGGCCTCCTAACCCGGTCTTAATAAATCTTGATTGATAGAATTGCCCCCAGGTAAGGGTAGGATTACTTAATGAACCCGTTTGGAGGACCCTTGCCTAGAACAGTCAAGCTGTCTCCACACTCTGGACAAGGCTTTTCTTTGAATCAACCATGATCAAAGAACACAGTTGGTTTAACCTTAGTGGTCTATGTCCTTTTTTTTAATTATATTTTTTTTATTATTTTTTTTAATGAACTCATCGAAGAGAAACAATGGCCCAAAACCTTAGTCGAACAGGCTCAACATTTCTGCAAGCGCGATGAACGATAGGAACGGATCAAGGTTTCTCAATTTTGAATCCAAATTGAGAAATCTAAAAAAAAAAATTTATACTTTATATATATATATATATATATTTTAGATCTTTAATGAACTCATCGAAGAGAAACAATGGCCCAACCCCCGATCCGAACACGGTCTCAACGATTTCCGTGAGCGCCAGTGCCCAGAAGGGAGAGGATCAAAGTTTCTCAATTTTGAATCCAAAAATGAAAAATCTGATTTTTTTTGTTTTTTGTTTAAAATTTTTTTTTTTTTGAAAAGAGAAAGAGTGGAAATAAATTCAAAGAATTAGAAATTTCCAAACAATAAATCTCATCTCATTTTTTTAGATGCGGAATTCAACATAGGCCACCAATTATAAAGTAGCCAAGGAATCGAGAAAAGAAATATAAGCATAGAGCAAAATATATGATATGCAAATATTTCATTTCTAGCATCGTGTTCTCAAATAAACGGGTCCAACCGGGTGGAGCCAGCTTGATGGACCGCGCCCCGATGCTCGAGTTCCTACCGAGGTCGGCGGACGTGGGAGTCCGTCGGGTCCGACCCTTTCGTAACCGGGGGGCAAAGGCGTGCATCAACATTTCTTTTTTTGTGTGGGTGTGCCAGATTTTCTATTTTTACTTAGAATTACAAGTGGTGATCCAGAGATCAACCTTCGCAAGTAAAAAGGAAATCAACTTCTTTCAAGTTTTACATTGCACATATATTTAAGAAAAGAGACATTTTTCTTGGTTTGCCGTGAAAGGCGATTTTTTTTGGCATTTATAGCCGATTTTGGCGTTTATAGCCGATTTTTGGCGTTTATAGCCGATTTACAATCCTTATCAATAATGAAAGACAAGAATTGTGATTTTTGTCTCTTTTGAAAAAATACAAACTACAATGAAAAGCAAGAAAAGGAGGATCTAACTTCTCAGGAGATTGTGGGGGACCCGTTTAGATTGACGGTCGCAAGCCATATGTGGGCTTCGCCATCATCCATGCAGATGAGAACAGAGGATGCTATTGATTCGCTTGGCTTGGCTATAACCTCGGGTTTTTAGAGGACAAAGACCAAAAGGAGGTCCTATGTCCAATAAAAAGCCGAGTAGACGGGCTGAAAAGCCATATCTAAGCCATTGGAGGCAGGAGGAGAAGGCAAGGACCTTGGGGGGGGGGTACCCCCCAAGGGACTTTTGTCACCTTGTTGCGGTGGCCGGTGTAGAACTTCCGCAGAGTTTTCTCTCTTTTTCCTTTCTCTGGATTTCTGTGCTTCTGTCTGTCTGTGTGTTTGTGCTTTTTTCTGATGCTCTGTGACTATCCTTTCTTCTTGGAGAGCTCTCCTATTTATAGGCTTTTAGGTAGCCTTTTAGGTGGGTTTATGGGCTTTTACTGTCATTAAGCCGCATAATGGGAGGAGTTACAAAATTGAATTGTTTATTTTGTAACTCCTTTTTCTTGGCTTCTGATTGGCCGGAGGAGATTGAGGGCATTTAATCGCCTTTAATCGCCATGATGGGAGGAGTTTCATGGGTTAAATGCCATGAATCTCTTGACTTGTAACTCCCGAATGCTTGCTTCTGATTGGGCCGTACAAAGAAATGGATTAATGACTGTAATAAAGTTAGTCAATTAATCGCATTAAGTGGTCGCCGAGCAGCTGAAGAGTCGCGGGCCGTGCCACGTCTTTTGGGATTCTTCTGTCGATGATCATCGATGGATCTTCATGTAGATCGACATCAGATGACCATATAATTTCAGGTGTTTGTTGCCAACAGCGGGTCGGTGCCATCTGTCCTGTCGATTTCTCGATCGGTCGGGTAGAAAGCACACTTTTTTTGGTTGACCGGGTGGCGATCAATATTGTTTTCGATACTCTTGATGATTGACCCGTGTTTTGGACGGATATCAGAGGACTTGGTGTCTCAAAAGCATAAATTTTGGAAAGTACCAGAGGCTGGGCTCTTCGAATCGCGAAAAAAACGGCGAAAACCGGGGTTTCCGGGGCCTTCCCGGCGACCCCGGGTTCCAAGGTCGCCGGCGACCCTGGGCCAGGGTAGCAGGGGCCTGCGACCCTGGGGGGGTTTTCCCCCTTTTGTGTCCCGTTTTGTGTCCGTTTTTACAGTTTTTCGATTCTTTTTTCTCCTGTACTTTTCCTTGACATTCTGACCATTTATTGGCCTAATTTCTTTGTAGGAAACCTGATGAGAATCCTTGCATTTTATTTTGCAAAGTTTCCAATTTCCTGAGAAAGCCGAAGACTTTGTCGCGCAGAGCTGCAGATTTTCCGTCAGAAGCTGAAACTGGGTCAAACGATGTCGGAATGACCTGAAATTTGGTGTGAAGCCTCCTGAGCAATAAATAAGACCAACCATAGGCTTTTGTTTGAGTTTTGAAGCCGTTTGGGGTCCTATCACCAGTAGACTTGCTTTTTGTCGCGATGAAGATGTCGCGGTTTGATGTGCGGTCAACCGATGTCCGATTGACTTGAAATTTGACAGGGAACCTATTGGAGTCATTTTAAGATGATCCATAGGCTCTGTCTTGGAAACCATGGTCCCGGAGAGCTTTGCCGCCGAGAGGCCTGATTTGGCTTCTGAGCGTCAAACTATGGTCAAATGTTGTGGAAATGACCTGAAATTTGACGTGTAGCCCTTTATAAGCATTTTGAAGCCGTCCATGTGCTCTATCTGATGAGTAATGGCCTCGGTGGTTCTCGCCGCCGAGAGGCTTGATTTAGCTGTTCGAGGGTTGATGTAGGGTCAAACGTTGTCGGTTTGACTCGGAACTTGACGTGGAGGCTTTTGGAAGTATTTTGAGACTATCCATCGGCCCTGATCGAAGATTTGGTGTCTCCGATGCTTTTGCCACCGAGAGCTCCTTTTCGGCTGTCTGAGAAGCGAAGTTGGGCCAAATGATTTTGAAATGGCCCGAAACTTCTTGTGTACTCCTCTTTTGGCTGTCTTGAAGAATCTTGCAGTTAATGTTTGATTCTGACAAGATTTGATTTTTGGAAGCAGCATTGCCTATTTATGGCAGGTTGCGACTTCATGTAGCTCTTTGGATCTTGAAGAGGCAAAGTGACATTTTTGGTGTCAACACTCCTGTAATCTCTTTCGAATGCACTCACTTTTTCTTACATTTGTCCCCTCATTTTTGGATTCCCCTCATTTCGAGATCAAGGGAAAAAAGAGTTATTCTCATTCTCAATCATGGTTAGGGTTTTGGACTGGGACTTTCTCTTTCTATTTCTAATTCAGAAACTCTAGTTGTTTTTTTTTTATAATATCGTTTTGCGTTTTGATTCTCTTCATTTCATTATGAGAAAAAAAGAACTTGTTTTTCTTGTTCCTGATTCTTGGGTTCTTTTTCTGATGGTTGTATATATATAGAGAGAGAGTGCATTTTCTGTGATCTTTATCTAGGAAGGGACCAGACGCTGCCCCAATTAGGGTTAGGGTTTTGGATGGGTCTTCTTTTGAATCGATCATTTGTTTATTATCGAAGTGGTTGATCTTTTAATTTTTCTTACATTGGGTTGTGTTTGGATTGATTTGTTTTGATATGAGAGGAAATCTTTGTATTTCGTTAATGGAAAGTTTGTTCTAAATGTCCATTGATTCTAAGATAGAGTACCAATTCGATTTTTAAGTGTGTTGTCTCTTATATTGATTTTGATTGTTGGATACTGTAGGAGCAAACACCCCACCCCCCACACCCAAAAAAAAAAGGCATTTAAGTGATATTGTTTTGGGGCCTACAGACTCACCCATCTATAGGAAAAAACAAGGTTCTAAAGCAGGTAGAATATTGGTTTGTTAGTAAGTTTTTGTGTTGGTGTTGTTTGCTTGCTTCCAGTCACTTAATGGAACTAAAGATATAACATCTAATCTTAAGTGTGTTTGGATCTGTGTTAATGAGGCGCTGATAATTCCTTGTTCAAGTGTTTGGATGCCTATAAGTAAGTTTGGTTGCTGTGAAATCCTCATACTTTAATAACTTCTCAATTGCTAAGGATGGGGGTTGAAGCCTGTAATTCTAGGCAATCATATATACATTGCAGCCTTGGAGGCCAATTGTTTGGTGACAATATTAGAGATGATATAGGAACTCATGCTGGGTCAAATGTAAATGGGATGCAGCTAATGTGGTAAGCAGATAGTTTAATTGTTTTCTAGTCTTTGATGTGCAGAGTAAACTTGTGTGTTCAAAACATCAGAAACTCCTATAAAGTACATAGTGCAATTTATATATGTTGTGCCATTTGCATCACAGTGATGAACTACTTTTAGGAGACTGGGTTCATTATCATGCACTATATAACTGATGTTTCATACATGCAGATGGAAGAAAAAAGACCTCAAGGAGACGTGACCTACATATATGGTTTGCCAATCGAAGGTGAACCAGTCGTTGGATGGACTCACCCAAGTGAGAAGGTGGTGAGTTTATGTGAAGATCTCCTTAAAATATCACCCCATCTAGAGGTGGACACACAAGGGCTATGCATAAGATTAAGATAGATAGAGGATAAGTTCTTGCCTCCGGAGAAGAAGGCAAAATGTAAATTCAGTTGACACAGTATGACATGCTTTTGGAGAATTAAATGTGCATAAGGTTTCTAGTCAGAGATAAATATTATGTGTATAGACAGTTGTTAATTTGATTTACCTATACTATTTTGACAGAATATGAATGTAATTGGCAGGGAACTTGCTGTTAAATGTTAATTGATGGATGTGAATGTGAATGTGCATGTCTACCATTGATGGAGTTTTGTGATTGTCAAGGAACTTGTTGATTAATGTGAATGTGAAGGTGCATGTCTACTTTTGATACAGGTTTTCTTTATGTCTTCATATTGTCACGCCCCCGGACCGAGGTCCCGCTAAACGAGGCCTTAATCCGGGGACGCGGCGCGACGGGCCGGAAAATTCCGCCCGCACACGCTAGTTTCCCACAGGTTTCCGCGGTAAGGATTCACGGAATCCGATCCAATAGTGATATATAAGGATCACTTTCATACAAATGAATTACGCGGAAGCTTTGTAGCAAACATAAAAGTCTCACAAACGGGTATAAATGAGAACGCGTGAGACTAGCATCAAAAGAGAAACATTTACAGTAGGCCCCAAAGTTAGTTTGAAGTTGATACACAAGTAAGTTAAGCATTAATTACAAATTTTTCCCAAAAGAAATAAGCCAACAATGGCCATGACAAAAACCCCAAAATGTACATCATGAATCCCAAAATGTGATCGCAGCTCCAAGGTAACCCGATGTCTAATTGACATCATCGGGCTGCCACTCGCCCTCCGCTGGAACTATAGGTTCCGCCTCGAAGTGCGCCTCAACCGCGAGGGGCTCGACATCTGACACCAAACAAAAGAGAGTCAGACACGACGGTCTGGCAAGCAATTACAACAATAATAGGATGAAAGTAAAACAAAACATAATAATGAGAGTTGCGATGAAATCACGATAATACATGGTCAAAGTAAGGATAGAAGATAAACATCTCGATGGTTTACAAATCAAAGGCCGTATGAATAACATATATAAATGCCATGAGATGAATATAAATGCATAAAAACAATGGCAACCCACATAAAGCTATATTCTCCTGTTACCGAAGTAACCGGAGCAGACAAACCGAAGCCACTAAACGTGGGACCGGAACGACATAGTCGTTATCAGACAGAACCGTAGCCTCTACTCGTGGGACCGGATTAATTACCGTTGCCATGGTCGGTACAAACGGAATCCAAACTGCAGCTGGCAAACAAAATGAAGACCCCAAGCCGGATGATCAGTCCGACAAGGTGACCTAAGCCTAGTGGTGCCATTTTAGTGAAAATCCGAAACCTCGAAGAAATGCAATTCTATTTATAAGATACATTTCCAAAGTTGATAGAGAACTACTCCAAACAATGCATATGGTCAAAGCCAAGCAAAACAAATGAGTAGTTTCATCATTTCTAAAATACGGGGGTAACCCACTTCAAAACAATAAAAGAATTGGAGAAAGAACCAAAACAAAAGTCTTTTTATACAAAAGAATGTATGATGGGTCGGTCGACTAAGCGGGTAGTCTCGATGTACATATGATCCCCTTTATTGTCATTAAAGAAAGTAATTTGGTGCCACCGAAGATCGTTGACAATCAGAAGGGGTTAAGTGTACACTTAGACTTGAGGGTTTTCCTAAGTGGTATTGGTCATAGTCCAAGACTCATCTCATTATGAATTCTAGGCTTGAAAGGGGTGAATGGGCTTCACTTATAGGGGAGAGTTAAATGCTGAATTGAGCTTGGACATAGGCCCGAAGTGGGCTTGAAATTATATAGAATAAGTCTTCCTTAGAAGTAGGTTTAAACCCCTTTTAATCAGGCCCACAGCTGGCCTTATTCAAGCCCAACAGTCCATGGAAAACAAGCCCAAACAATCCCTAACATAGCCCACAATTCATGTCATACACAGCCCAACAATAAGACCCAAAGACAGCCCAAGAATTGGCCTTAAAACAGGCCCAAAGAACCCCTAAGAAATGGGCTTACCAAACCTTCAATTGGGCCATCAAACTACCCTAAAGGGACCTTGAATCAGGCCCAAAATCCGAGCCCAGACTGAGCTGGGCTCGCTCGAGCGGACCCAGACAGTAGCTGGGTCGCTCGAGCGACCCAGTGGGTCGCTCGAGCGGACCCAGACAGTACCTGGTCCGCTCGAGCGACCCAGTGGGTCGCTCGAGCGGACTGGGCCTGCCCAGTCCGGCCCGAGTGCAGGAATTCCTTCTTTTTTGTGTTTTTTCTTCTTCCTTTCCTTGATCATTTCCATTCCTTTCTTCCATAGACCATTCTACAACATCTTGGGCCTCTTCTCAACCTCTACAAATCCTCAAACCATCATCCATAATCATATGATTAACATAACCTCCAAACTTTTTAAAGAAATCAAACTTCTTTTCCATTTCTTTGAACACCCATTTGAACACATGAACCCAAGCTTTGCAAAACCCAAAATAGAGCAAACTTCCAATGCATAGTAAAGCAATAACATAAATTAAGATAACCATTAAGATGGTTCATTAAATCAAAGCAAACCATAACTAAAGGAGATTAACATAAAAAGGGAAATCAAGAATTAGAACCAAATGAGGGAAAAACATCATATTAATGTTGGAATATACTTGCCTTAGCCAAGATAAGCTCAAAATCACTCCTTAGACAAATCCTTAGAGCTTCAAGCTCCAAATCTACAAAAGCCCTAAAAATTTCCCAAGAAACCCTAAAATGTCAACACTTGTAAATCCTCAATGAAACCCTTAGTAAATGGGATTAAAACCTTCCAAATGGAGAGGAAAGCAAAGATCTAGAGTTTAGGAAACTATTGCTCACCTTGAGGAACCCTAACAAAGAAGAGAGGCTTGAAGAAATGGCTTCTCTTAGCTCAAAATCCTCAAGATTGGTGTCTTTGGGAAGCTTGAAGAGGGAGGAAGAGATTGAGGAGATCAATCCTCCAAGAGTACCTCACCAAGTGAGAGTTCCAGATGAGAGAGAGTGAGAAGGGAGAAGAGGAAAACCCTAGCCAAGAAGATTGCTGGAATGAGAATGAAGAATGAGAAGGAAGAGTCCCTTCTTAAGAGACAAGCCAATGTGGGCCCCGATCTTCACAAGCCTAGAAATGGTACTTGCGGGCCCCGAACGGAAACGACGAAGAAGACAAAAATGATCGGAGAAATTTCTACTTTCCAAAAAGTATATTTTTGGCAATTTCTGAAATTTTCGAAATTTGGGTACAGGTTTTGTGTGAAATGTCAGTTTTGCCCTTTTTCTCGAAAAACGCGATTTCTGATCACAAAATCAAGTTGGCCAAAACATGAAAGTTGACGACCTAGATGAAATAAGTCAAAATACACAAAAATGAGGATTTTACAAGCATCAAGAACAAACTCAACAATCTCATACACAATCCACGGGCGCCCCGGCCCGCGTCAAACTTAAGTCAAAGGCTAACAATGGTCAATAAAGCTAATCAAACAACCTAATCTAGCTTAATAGAATAAGCTAATCGTCCACTAACCCCACTTATTTACTACTCACGGTTAAAACATAATTAAATATTCAAACCTGGGTCGGGGTCTGACACATATGCTGTAGAGATGCATTTCTCTTATGGACTAGACAGGGATATCCACGCAAGGGATGTCTTGTAGGCGGAGATATCCCCACCAATGACAGTGTTTTGGAAGGGGATATCCCTGACCGTGTTAGTGCTGTGAGCGGGGATATCCCCACCCACCAGAGTACTGTATCTCAAGGTGGTTTCAGGTGGGACGGGGATATTCCTGCCCAAATTAGTGCTGTGAACAGGGATATCCCTACCTCTGTTAGTGCTGTGAGCGGGGATATCCCCGCCCACCAGAGTACTGTGGGTGCTGTCTCTCAAGGTGGTCTCAGTTGGGATGGGGATATCCCGTCCAAATTAGTGCTGTGAACAAGGATATCCCTGCCTCTGTTAGTGCTGTGAGCGAGGATATCCCCGCCCACCAGAGTACTGTGGGTGCTGTCTCTCAAGGTGGTCTCAGTTGGGACGGGGATATCCGCGCCCAAATTAGTGTTGTGAGGGGTTGTAGAGAGATTCGTCCGGATCACAGAAAAGGCAAAGGGGAAAAGGGAGTTCGACAGTCTTTTAAGTTGTAATGAACTATGAACGGGGATATCCCCGCTCATTTACTTAGAATGAACTGCGATATCCCCGCTCAGCGCTAAAAGTTAAAAAAAATACCAAACAAGGCCTTTGAGACTACTGTGATCTTTATTAGATGTTGATGGTGCTTTTGGCTTTTGACAAGTCTTAAAGGCTTTTTCGGGTAAAATCCTCTTTATTTATTTGATATGTTAATTTAGTGTAAGATTTTGTTCATATGATCATGAGTGGAAAAGAGTAATTATATGGACAATTACAAATTCATGAACGTCAAGCTATATAAAGTTATATTTTTTTTCTTAACAATCTTGTTACTCTTTAGAAATGAAAATGGATAATGAAATAGTTGAAGACCATGTTCAATCCATCCAAGTTGGGGCATCAACCAGAACCAAGCGTGGTAGAAGAGAAAATAATAATATTTCATAGACAGACTACTCTAATGATTAGAGCAAGTAAAAGTTTGGGAGAAAAGACGAAGGTGAGTATAGGGTGGAAAGAGATTGAGAAATGATGGAAAAGTTTGGAGATGACTACGATAAAGGTAAAATTAGAAATCTCCTTAGAACATTAAAAACCAATTACAAATGTATCAAGAATTTGATCGGACAAAGTGGATTTGGATGGGATAACAAGGAGAAAAATATTACAGCAGAAGACCAAGTTTTGGGATGACTATTATTATGATAGAATTTAATTCAGTGATTAATAGGTATTAGTTACAAGATCATCTAATACATTTACACATGTCATTGAAACAAACATGGTATAATAATTCACATGTGAAAATGATTCGAAAATGGTGTTATTAGACAAACGTTATAAAAAGAAATACATGGGTAAACCTTACATACTTAAATTTTGAATATTCATTATTTACATGTGTAAATTATATTTACACATCCCATGCGTAAAAGGCAAACGACCCCTTATACATATATCCTGAAACAGGAAGATTGATGACTATAGGACAAACAAGAACAATGTAATGAATAAACCTTCAATAGGAAAATATTTTAATTGATAAATGGCAGCCTAAAAAATAGAGTTTACATATTGTGATCATATTATGCGATGTAAATCCATTAAAGAATGTCAACATTACTTTTTTAGTAAATCAAGTGAAGCATATCACTGGACCAAAACATAAGAAGCATATTACTGGACCAAAACATACTCTAATTCGATCATAAAAGTCATATTCGCTTTTCTGTTTTTTTCTTTTTTTTTTTTTTTTTTTTTTTTGGGGGGGGGGGGTTGTGGGGGGGAGGTGGGGTAAATAAAGCCTTAAGTTTTTGCCTTACTTAAAAAAAATGATAGTTTCAAAACGTTTTGCAAATTAGTGCCTAAGTTTTCCAGTTAGTTTTCAGTTGAGGACATCCGCCCATTTAAAGGTATTTTCTACCGATTTTTCCCTAAATATTTTGAAAATACCTAAATCATCCTTCATTTAAAGCCATTACATCGTCTTAGCAGCCACTACATGCAGTTGATTGCTGTGGGAACACCAGTTGTTCTTGATCACCATGAGGACGTCAGTGAAGGAAATGATGAGAATATAGAGGAAGTAAATGAGAGTTTTATTTCAATGAAGGGTAATTTGGGTAGTTTGAAAAAGTTGAAAAAGAAGTTGTCGGGAAATAGCTTTAAATGGACGGATGTCCTTAATTGAAAACTTCTTAGAAAACTTAAGGGACTAATTTGAAATTTTTTAAAACTTGTATCCATTTTTGAAATAAGGTAAAAATTTAAATGACTTTTTTGCAATTTTTCCTATATGCGGCCATCGACCTAAAGAGTTCTAACAAGGAGTTGGCTTGAGCTCATGTGATCTCACTCAAAGCACAAGGTAATATGGCATATGGGTTAAAACCCATCTTGCCATGACCCATTCGGGAGGTAGTCACAATAATGAAATTCAAATTTGGCTTGCAAGTTTAAAAGGCAGTTCAGCTAAGAAAAAGAGCCTAATAAGTTCTTAGATATTGTCACTCCGTGATCATGCTAAGATATACGGATTTGACCTAGGAAATACTGAAATCGGGATAAAGAGTTTATATAACTAACCTCGGCATAATAGGAACAAGGCTTCGATAATGGTTATGTTGGTTAGACTTAAGAGGTGAGTAAAATAGATAATTCTATTTGGTGAAATGTTAGAAATATAAGAAAAGGGAAGTTTTTTACACTTCTCACACACAATGCTCCACTTATATCATGCAACCTGAAACATGAGTAGTAGAGGGACAAACATGAACAATCTAATGATTGAAGCTCAAATAATAAATAGTTTTAATTGATAAATAGTAGCCCGAAATATAGAATTCACAAATTGCGATCACAGTCATGCCCTTCAAATCTGTTTAAAAATGTTAACAATAAAATTACTGATTTAGTAGATCAATCGAAGCATAGAACTTGACCAAAAGATACTTCAATACGATCAAGAGTGATATTTGTGGTTATTTGTAGGAGTGCTCATGGATCGGGCTGACCCAATCCCAACCTTAGGTTCTAGCAGTCAGGTCGGGCTTGGATTAAGCAGTAGAGAGCCCTCGGCTCAGCTTGGCCCGAATGTAAAAAATATTGGTAGGGAAAATGTGAAGAGGATTTGATGAAGACGAGGGTCGTAATCTAAGGAATACATATAACCGGGCGAGACGCTTGCGGATCAAGGAAGCCAAGGGAAGTTCACGTACTGATGCTGGGTCCAGTAGTATGCATGAAAATATTATTGGGCGCCATAATGAGATGGTGTACTTTGATGGTAATAATGGAGCAATTTTTGGAGATAAAGATAAGAGCAGCACTAGTGCAGTTATGGGTGATAATGTTGATATGAGAAGGAGCGGCAATAGTGGCTAGAAGTCAGGAAAGGAATCAGCATGAAGGAAGGGGTGTTAGCTGATTGGGTCCATCTTTCATGCCACAATAATAGTAGTACAATAATGATAGCAGATCATTGCTTACCAAAAGTAAATTGATTTCTATTAATTGATGCCTTATCCTTCGTTGGTGAAGGTGGTTAAATATGCCCTATTGTAATAGTTGGAAATTATTATCAATGTTATGAAAAGAGATTTCTATCTCAATCAATTGTTAACCTTGCTTACTTGAGTTTGAAGGTTAATTTGATCGGAAGGTTCGGGATTCATCATTGGTGCTTTCATTGAGAGCTATTCCCTACAGAATCCTAGATTGTTGAAATGTCTCACAAGGAGAGGATTGAAGCTCTTGAAGTTCACATGCAGACTCTTGGCATGGAGATGCAACAGAGGTTTGATCAAACGACAGAAATGCTACGTGGGAAGAAGAAAGGTAAGAAAAGGAGAGAAGACCAAAGTCGTGATAGCCAATCCTCTTAAGTCAAGCGATCAGAGTCTCTCAAAAAATAATTCGGTCACTGCTGAGGAATCATCCTCAGAAGATGAAGATGAGGAACTGCCAAAAGCTCCATACAAGGAAAAGAATAAGTCCAAAATGACTTTTCCCTTGTTTAAGGGTGAAGACCCTATTTCTTGGTTAAGCCGTGCCCAACAGTTTTTCAGTTTCCAGAAGGTTAAGTCGGCCGAACGCATAGAGTATGCTTCTTTTTTCTTGGAGGGACAGGCAAATCAATGGTGGCAGTGGATTCGATGGCTCTATCGTAAGAAACACAAAACCATAAGATGGAAGGATTTTGAGAGGGAACTTGTGGCAAGACTTGGTCCTACTGGTTATGTCGACCATGACGAAGCCCTTTCACAAATCAAAAAGGTTGGAGATTTGCATAGCTATCTAAAGGAATATGAACGGCTCTCCATGCTAGTACATGGATGGCCCGAACGGGCTTTATTGGGAACTTTCATTGGTGGTCTCAAATCAGAGTTAGCGAAAGAGGTCAAAGTGGCCAAACCACGTACTGTGCGCAAGGCCATTGAGATAGCAAGATTGGAGGATGAGCATATGGCAGATGTTCGTCGAGGATGGAGACCAGACCAACGTCGTTCCAATACTACGGTGAGTGACAACACCAACAGCAAGCCCACATGATCAACAAACAAACCCCTACTGGCTGGAGTTAAACGGTTGACATAGGAGGAGATGCAGAAGAAAAAGGACAAAGGGCTATGTTTCAACTGTGATGAGAAATTTGTTCTGGGCCATCGATGTAAGACACCACAATCATTCATGATTGACGCTTGTATTAAGGAGGAATCGTGCTATGATACAGAAGAAGAGAAGAGCCCATCAGATTGTGAAGAATCGCAGATTTCATTGCATGCTTTGGCTAGAGTGAAGGGGCCCAGAACAATGTGCCTCCAAGCTCGAGTTAATAACAGACCTGTAGCGATTCTCATCGACAATGGATCGTCGCACAGTTTTGTTAATAGCCGCGTTGCTAATTCCCTAAAGTTAGGCATCAATCCAATAGAACCCTTTGAAGTCAAGGTGGCTAATGGTGAGCACTTGTTATGCAAGGAGGTGTGCCTAAGTACAAGAATCTGTTTGCAAGGGGTACAAATGAGGGTTGATTTATTCGATTTACCGTTGAGCGGGCTTGATATAGTCCTTGGTGTACAGTGGTTATCAGAATTGGGCCGTGTTGTGTCCGATTACAAGAACATGACTATGGAGTTTCAGTGGGGTAATAGTTGGGTCAAGTTAACAGCTACAGCGGTGGAAGATCTCAAGGCAGTGACGTCTAATTCTCTTGAGAAGATATGGAAAAGTGGTGGGCAGTGCTTCTCAATCCAAGAAGTGCACATGGAGGTAACCGAGCCAAAACAAGCCAAGGAGAGTTGGCCACATGAAATTCAAGTTCTTTTACAAGAATTCCTCACTGTTACAGAAGAGCCCAAGCCTATTCTACGTAATAAATTTTTTGACCATAAAATACCACTGCAAGATGAAACAAAGATGCTAAATGTGCCACCTTATCGCTTGCGCATTTTCAAAAAAATTTAGATCGAGAAGCAAGTGCATGAGATGCTGGAAAATGGGATGATACGCCTAAGTAATAGTCTGTTCTCATCACCGGTGTTACTCGTCAGAAAGAAAGACGGATCGTGGCGGTTTTGTAATGACTTTCAGGGCCTTAAATGAGGTGACGGTCAAGGATAGGTTCCCTATCCCTACATTGGATGATATGCTTGGCGAGTTACAAGGATCTCAATTTTTTTCCAAGCTGGATCTAAGAGCCGGATACCATCAAGTGCGAATTCATGAGACAGACATCCATAAGACCGCTTTTCGGACTCACAACGGGCACTATGAGTATTTGGTAATGCCTTTCGGTCTTTGCAATGCACCTTCTACTTTTCAGTTTGCCATGAATTACATTTTTTTGGCTAAATTGAGAAAACTTATAATTTTATTTTTTGATGATATTTTGGTCTACTCTAAACTTGGGCTGACCATGTAACACACCTGCGGGTAGTACTGGAGATAATATTGTGTCACAGGTTTTTTTTATTAAGCCTTCCAAATGCGCTTTAGCGCAAGAGGAATTGGACTATTGAGGCACATAATCTCTCGGGAAGGAGTAAAGGTGGATCAACGCAAGATTGGGGCTACGCAAACGTGACCACAACCCAAAAACATTTCAGCCTTGAGGGGGTTTCTCGGGCTAACCGGCTACTATAGAAAATTTGTGCAGCACTATGGTCTTATAGCAAAGCCTTTAACGGAGATGTTAAAGAAGGGAAAGTTCGACTGGACTCCTACAAGTATTGCAGCCTTTCATGCTCTCAAGGATGCAATGACGAAAACACCAGTTCTTGCGATGCCAAACTTTGACCAGGATTTTGAAGTACACATTGATTCTTGCGATGAAGGGATAGGGGCGCTACTCGCTCAAAATGGTAGGCCTTTGGCTTATCTCAGCAAGACATTGGGCCCCATGAAGCGCGGATGGTCTGTCTATTCCAAAGAAATGCTGGCCGTCAATGAAGCTATTCGGCTTTGGAGGAGATACTTGATAGGCCGTACGTTTCAAATTTTTACATATCAACAGCCCCTTAAACACTTACTCGAGCAGCGGATTGTCGCCCCAGAGCAGCAGAAGTTCATAGCAAAACTCCTTGGTTTTGAGTTTGAAATACACTATTGGTCGGGGAAGGAGAACGTAGTCGCCGATGCCCTTTCTCGAAGACCAGAGAGTTCGGTTCTCACAGTAATTACTGGGCCTACTTGGCTCATATGGCATGACATACGGACCCAGGGAAAGACTTACGGGTAATATACATCCATTTGAGTAAAGATGCATGAGTCACCCGAGCTTATGAAGGATTATGTGGATAGAGATGGGATCATCATCCACAAAAGGCGTGCTGTCGTTCCTGACAACCGTGAACTGTGACAACTGACAACAAATCCTCCACCAATTTCATGATTCAGCACTTGGTGGACATTCTGGTGTATACCGCACGTGGGTAAGACTCAATAACAGTTTTTGTTGGATAGGAATGAAAGGAGATGTGCAAAAGCATGTAGCTTCATGTGATATGTGCCAGCGGGTAAAGAGTGATTCCCGTCGACCCAGCGGACTCCTCCAATCTTTACCAATTCCAAATCAAGTTTGGGAGGAAATTTCAATGGACTTCATTGAAGGTTTGCCTCAATCGAATGGGTACGATGGAGTTCTTGTTGTTGTTGACAGACTAACAAAGTAAGCACATTTTGCACCATTGGTGCACCCTTACACAGCAAAGTCAATGGCACATCATTTCATTGGAACCGTGGTCAAGTTGCATGGCGTTCTAAAATCAATCATCACTGACCGAGACCGCATTTTTACTAGCAATTTCTGGAGGGAATTATTTCGGTTACAAGGCACCAAATTGGCAATGAGCTCGGCATACCACCCACAGACTGACGGTCAGACGGAGGTAACTAATCGTACTCTTGAGCAATATCTTCGGGCTTTTGTTTTTCATAATCCGAGAAAATGGGAAGATGCTCTTGCATGGGCTGAATATTGATATAATACCACCTACCATGCTTCCACCAAGAAGACCCCTTATGAGTATCTTTATGGGCGACCTCCACCTGGTTTGGTACACTACAATGAAGGGTAGACGTTCAATAATGAAGTGGATAGGGAGTTGACAAGCAGAGATGATCTTCTAAGAGAACTCAAGAGTAACCTGGCGAAGGCGAATAATCGGGCCAAAATGCACTATGTTCGTGGCCATCGCGATGAGCAGTTTGAGGTTGATGATTTGGTTTTCCTAAAAATACAGCCCCATAAGCAGAAGTCTGTTACACAGAAAGCACTTTTTAAACTAGGGAGCCGATTCTATGGTCCTTTTAAGGTGCTCCTAGCATATAAGCTGGAGCTACCAGCCACAGCTCACATCCATCCCATATTCCATGTTTCACGGCTCAAACGGAAGGTGGGCGATGCAAGTGTTGTGGAAACTCAGTTACCAGCTATGGACCAAGACGGGGAAGTTATTCTCCAGCCAACGTGAGCCCTTGAATATCGACAAATGAAGCGAGGAAATCGATTTCGATGGGATGTGTTAATTCAATGGAATTCTTTACCACCAGAAGACTCCACTTGGGGGATTTGTCTCTTATGAAGCTACAGTTTCCAAACTTGGTCCTTGAGGACAAGGACAAACTGAAAGGGGGGAGGAATGATGAAGACCGGGGTCGTAATCTAAAGAATGCATATAACTGGGCGAGACGCTTGCAGATCAAGTAAGCCAAGGGAAGTTCACGTACTGATGCTGGGTCCAGTAGTATGCATGAAAACATTATTAGGCGCCATAATGAGCTGGTGTACTTTGATGGTAATAATGGAGCAATTTTTGGAGATAAAGATAAGAGCAGCACTAGTGCAGTTATGGGTGATAATGTTGATATAGGAAGGAGCGGCAATAGTGGCTAGAAGTCAGGAAAGGAATCAGCATGAAGGAAGGGGTGTTAGTTGATTGGGTCCATCTTTCGTGCCACAATAATAGTAGTACAATAATGGTAGCAGATCATTGCTTACCAAAAGTAGATTGATTTCTATTAATTGTTGCCTTATCCTTCGTTGGTGAAGGTGGTTAAATAGGCCCTATAGTAATAGTTGGAAATTATTATCATGAAAAGAGATTTCTATCTAAATCAATTGTTAACCTTGCTTACTTGAGTTTGAAGGTTAATCTGATCTAGTAAGGTTCGGGATTCATCATGGTTTTTGAACACCTACAATTCATAGAAATACCCATGACGAGACCAGTTGCACTACAACCTAAGACATGGTAAACGAAATGTTTTTTTATATTATTATTATAAACTATATTAAGTCCGGCTCGGACTCAACCTAGCCACTTTTGGCCTGAGTAGGGTTCGGGCCAATTAGTTTAGAAGTCGGGCCGGGCCTAATTAATATTCCTCAACCCGGCCAATAGAATTTAAATACAATGGATGAGTGTGTGTTTAGTATACTTTTTAAGCTTAATTTGAGAAGTCATTAATCTGAGCAACTCAGATTAGTTTGGACAAGTATTAGTTTGACCCACTCAACTCAATGAGTGGATGTGGCCCTGCAGAGTCCTGGCAAGTCAAAATGAGAATTTTAAACGTCCTTGTCCATCATGTAATGTTGCTTATGGGCAAGACCAAATGACTTTCTATTGAAACCTCAAGAAACACTGGTCAAGATTAAAGGCATTGAACCCTCCCTCAATTTAGAGGTTTTTTTTTCTTGGGTGGGAAAGATGATACATTAAACAAAAGCAGTTAAAAACAAATTATTAAAGAGAGCCATAAACAAAATAGGCCCAAGAAGCACGCCATCAACCAATAATTGATTTAGAAACTTGTTTCTATTTAGAAACTATGTTGTGCCTTCACGAAATAGCTATAATTTCTAATAATAATTTAAAAAAAAACCTTCATTGTTTTGCCAATGAAGACTATGTATTAGACATAAGAACAAGAGAGAATATTTTATTAGCAGAGTATACTTTTTTCCATAGACTTAGGGTGGTAGAAGTAAGTAAAACATTGGAAAGAGTATGGTCTAGATGACATTCCCATCGAGGCTTGGAAATGCTTAGGAGAAGTTTAGTGGATTTGGTTAAATGGGCTATTTAATAAGATATTAGTGACAAAGATAATGCCGAATGGATGGAGAAGAAGTGTTTTACTAGTATATATAAGAACAAGGGAGATGTACAAAACTGTACCAACTATTGCAAGATTAAACTTTTAAGTCATACTATGAAGCTATGGGAGAAAGTGATGGAACAAAGACTTAGACAGAAGACCAAGATATCCAAAAATCAATTTGGTTTTATATCAAGGAGGTCAATAATGGATGCTATCTTCTCACCAATATTGAGAAAAAAAGAAAAAATGTGCACATGCTCTTCATCAATTTAGTAAAAGCTTACGACAGGGTACCTAGATGATTAATTTGATGTGTTTTAAATAAAATGAGTGTTCCAAGATGATATATTGAAATTTATAAAGACGTATATGAATGAATGATAATGAGCATGGGAACTGCCTGTGGAGAGATAAGTGAGTTCCTAGTGACCATAAATTTTTCATCAGGGTTCAGCCTTAAGCCCTTATTTCTTTGCACTGATTATGGATGAGTTAATATCTTATATTCAAGAGGAGGTATATTGGTGTATGTTGTTTACACATTCTATATTGTTAGTGGATGAATCAAGAGATGGTGTAAATGTAAAACTCGAGAAATGGTGGGAGGCTTTAGAATCTAAAGGCTTTAAAATAAGTCGTATAAATATAGAAAAAATGAATAGGAACTTCAATGAGCATATAAAAAAAGTATTGAAACTACTGTGAGAATTAAAGACTAGAAGATATAACAAAGAGATTCATTCCGTTATCTTGGCTCAATAATTAGTAATGATGGGGAGATTTATAAAGGATTAATGAAGACTAGGAGACTAATATGCTCCCCTCCCAGTCCCAGAAGGTTTCTCACAATCATCCAACCTGTGAATTTGGATGATCCATCCGGTCATGAAAATTGTTAGATCTAAGGTTCCATATCCTCTTGCATATTCCAAAAAGTCTCCTATTTGATGGCTCATAAGATTGGATCTTACCCAAGCTCCACTAATGTCGAATAACCTATAAGGGCCGCACGGCCACACAAACTATAACATATTTGACCTAAGAGGTGGCAAAATCGGATTTGAACGCATCCCACATTTACTAGCAAAACGTGCCCGCACTAAGCACGGGCAACAAGAGAGAGAGAGAGAGAGAGAGAGTCTAATCTATATTACTAAAGGGATGTATACACTTCCTGGAGGAGGACACTTGGCATGTCTTGGAGATGGACACGTGGCAGCAGCCAGCCTAAAATGGTATTATGCTAATCTCTCATTCTCCATCTAAAATTTCCCCATCTCTCCCTCCCTAAAATCTCTCCTTCTCCATGCTAATGCAATCCCTAAAATCTCTCATTCTCCATCTAAAATTTCACTTCCAAGACAACCACACAAAATGGGGAAGAGGAAAATCCCAAATTGTAAAGGATTGAAATATAATCCTTAATTCCATAGAAGAAATTTGTGCTCTCTGTGGGGCCCACTTGGGGCCTACATCACTGTCAAGGTTGGGACCCACTGATCATCCTAACCAATTCAACAGGAACCCACAAATTTTAATGGCTTAAAAAAAAAAGAAACAAATAGAGTGGTCGATTGTGGGCTCAATTGGTCAGAATGGGTGCAAACCTACATGGATCCATTGTGATTCAGGGGAGATCTCTGTTTTTTATCCATTTGGATATCATCTACACATCTAGCAAGACATTTCTGTCACACCCTCGTGATTTGATTAAAATTATTTTATCAATCAATTCATGAGTCCCGGCCCGCATCATTTGATTTTATGGACGGTTAGAATAAAGATGGTGGACCCTATTCATCTGGGTCCCACTTAAAAATATTTGGTCAATTTTTTAGGTCTACGATCATTTGATCCTTTGATTTTTTTAAATCAATTCATGGGTCCCATCCCGCATAATATGCTTTTTTGGACGGTTAGAATAGAGATGGTGGGCCCCATTCATCTGGGGGGTTCCACTTAAATAGGTTATGTTTGGTTAATTTGTGAGGTCTATGATTATTTGATCATTTGATCTTTATCAAGCAATTCATGGGTCCATCCCACATTATATTATTTCATGGATGGTTAGAATATAGATGGTGGACCCCATTCATCTTGGGGGTCCCACTTAAATAGGTTAGGTTTGGTCAATTTGAGAGGTCTATGATCATTAGATCTTTATGAATCAATTCATGGGTCCCGGCCCGCATCATTTGATTTATGGACGGTTAGAATAAAGATGGTGGACCCCATTCATCTGGGTCCCACTTAAAAATATTTGGTCAATTTGTTAGGTCTATGATCATTTGATCCTTTGATCTTTCTTAATCGATTCATGGGTCCCATCCCACATAATATGATTTTATGGACGATTAGAATAGAGATGGTGGACCCAATTCATTTGGGGGGTTCCACTTAAATATGTTAGGTTTGGTCAATTTGTGAGATCTATAATCATTTGATCCTTTGACCTTTATCAAGCAATTCATGGGTCCTAGCCCGCATCATATGGTTTCATGAATGGTTAGAATATAGATGGTGGACTCCATTCATCTTTGGGGTCCCACTTAAATAAATTAGGTTTAGTCAATTTATGAGGTCTATGATCATTTGATCTTTTTCAATCAATTCATGGGTCCCGGCCCACATCATATGATTTTATGGACGGTTAGAATAGAGATGGTGGACCCCATTTATCTGGGTCTCACTTAAACATATTTGATCAATTTGTTAGGTCTACGATTATTTGATCCTTTGATCTTTTTAAATAAATTCATGGGTCATATCCCGCATAATATGGTTTTATGGACGGTTATAATAAAGATGGCGGACCCCATTCATCTTAGGGGTCCCACTTAAATAGGTTATGTTGGGCCAATTTGTGATGTCTATGATCATTTAATCCTTTGATCTTTATCAAGCAATTCATGGGTCCCAGCCTGCATCAAATTATTTCATGGACAGTTAGAATATAGATGGTGGACCCCATTCATCTTGGGGTTCCTACTTAAATAGGTTAGGTTTGGTCAATTTGAGAGGTCTATGATCATTTGATCATTTGATCTTTATCAATCAATTCATGGGTCCCGGCCCGCATCATTTGATTTTATAGACGGTTAGAATAAAGATGGCGGACCCCATTCATCTGGGTCCCACTTAAAAATATTTGGTCAATTTGTTAGGTCTACGATCATTTGATCATTTGATCTTTTTAAATCAATTCATGGATCCCATGCCGCATAATATGATTTTATGGACCGTTAGAATATAGATGGTGGACCCCATTCATCTGGGGTTCCCACTTAAATAGGTAAGGTTTGGTCAATTTGAGATGTCTATGATCATTTTATCTTTATCAATAAATTCATGGGTCCCGGCCCGCATCATTTGATTTTATGGACGGTTAGAATAAAGATGGTGGACCCCATTCATCTGGGTCCCACTTAAAAATATATGGTCAATTTGTTAGGTTTACGATCGTTTGATCATTTGATCTTTCTTAATCAATTCATGGGTCCTATCCCGCATATTATGGTTTTATGGACGGTTAGAATAAAGATGGTGGACTCCATTCATCTGGGGGGTTCCACTTAAATAGGTTAGGTTTGGTCAATTTGTGAGGTTTATGATCATTTGATCTTTATCAAGCAATTCATGGGTCCCAGCCCGCATCATATGTTTTTATGGACGGTTAGAATATAGATGGCGGACCCCATTCATCTTGGGGGTCCCACTTAAATAGGCTAGGTTTGGTCAATTTGAGAGGTCTATGATCATTTGATCATTTGATCTTTATCAATCAATTAATGGGTCCCGGCCCGATTCATTTGATTCTATGGACGATTAGAATAAAGATGGTGGACCTCATTCATCTGGGTCCCACTTAAAAATATATGGTCAATTTGTTAGGTCTACAATCATTTGATCATTTGATCTTTCTTAATCAATTCATGGGTCCCATCCCGCATAATATGGTTTTATGGATAGTTAGAATATAGATGGTGGACCCATTCATCTTGGGAGTCCCACTTAAATAGGTTAGGTTTGGTCAATTTGAGAGGTCTATGATCATTTGATCATTTGATCTTTATCAATCAATTAATGGGTCACAGCCCGCATCATATGATTTTATGAATGGTTAGAATAGAGATGATGGACCCCATTCATCTTGGTCCCACTTAAATATATTAGGTCAATTTGTTAGGTCTATGATCATTTGATCTTTCTTAATCAATTCATGCCTCACCTAAAGAATAAAACATTTGGAAAAAAAAACATAAAGATCAAATTAGCAACAAAAAAAAAAGGACTCACAAGTTTACTAATTAATAAATTTATTAAAAATAATTCATATCAGTCTGTGCATTTGGTGGTTTCGTGGTTATCCACGGGATTTTGCTAGTTGAAGGCTAATTCAGTGGTAGCATAATTGAAAATAAAATAGAAAACAATCACTTCAATAATGTGAAACAATTAAAAAAAATAAATTGAAAAAAAGTGTACCTTAATCTCATTGCAAATAACCTACTTTCTATGCAAACATGGTAGAAAAAGCCATATAAATTCCTTCTTTAGGCATAATTTGAAATAGACGGTCTAAAAAAGTCTATTTTCCTTTTGGCTTTAGCTCATAACAAAGAGTTAAAACATCATGTTATGTTTTCAGTATTTTTTAGAATAAATAATATTTAAATGAGTTTAGAAAATCGCATTAAAAGTGAATTTACTATGATTTTAAGGAAAAGTAAGTTCATTTTGTATAAAATGATTAAAAATTTAAATATATTTCATTACTCAATAAGTAGAACATCTCAATTATACAAAACATTGAAAAAAGATATGAAAGTTGAAAAACAAAACATGCCCCTGCTTAACATGGGCAAGATAATTTATATACTAAAAAATTATTAGAGATTTAAAATCATGAAAAAAAATATCTAAATTATATTAAGATAACAAAAGTTGCGATCAGAATCAATCCTTGTAATGTTAACAGAAGATTATATATAATTGGTTAAATTCAAAATGAGAGCAGTTTTCAATTTGTTCAAACTCACTTGCAAATCTCACTTTAACTTACCTTCGAAATGATAAGAATCATTTGGTGGGCCCATTACATTTTATTATTTTCAAGCCCCACCATTACATTTTGTGGGCCCTGTGTTTGAAATGAGTGCAAATTAGTTGTAAGTCTCCTAAGATAGTCTGGACTCCATTAGTATCTATCTATCTATCTATATTACTAAAGGGATGTACTCTTCCCCACATAAAGACACCTGGCGCAACCTCAAACTTTTTGCAATGCCATTTCTGGATTTGCCCTTATCCCTAAAATCTCTATATCTATTACACACTCAAAAGTCCTAAAATCTCTCCATGAAGAATCATCTTCCACTCAAAAGCCTAAAATCTCTCCATGAGATCCCTAAATAAGCCAACACACCAGATGTGCTACATTTATATCAATCATTTCATGGGTCCCGGCCCGCATCATTTGATTTTATGGATGGTTAAAATAATGATGGTGGACCCCATTCATCTGGGTCCCACTTTAAAATATTTGGTCAATTTGTTAGGTCTATGATCATTTGATCCTTTGATCTTTCTTAATCAATTCATGGGTCCCATCCCGCATAATATGATTTTTAGACTGTTAGAATAGAGATGGTGGACCCCATTCATTTGGGGGGTTCCACTTAAATAGGTTAGGTTTGGTCAATTTGTGAGGTCTATGATCATTTGATCCTTTCACCTTTATCAAGCAATTCATAGGTCACAACCCGCATCATATGGTTTTATGGATGGTTAGAATATAGATGGTGGACTCCATTCATCTTTGGGGTTCTACTTAAATAAATTAGGTTTGGTCAATTTATGAGGTCTATGATCATTTGATCTTTATCAATCAATTCATGGGTCCCGGCCCGCATCATATGATTTTATGGATGGTTAGAATAGAGATGGTGGACCCATTCATCTGGGTCTCACTTAAACATATTTGATCAATTTGTTAGGTCTACGATCATTTGATCATTTGATCTTTTTAAACCAATTCATGAGTCCCATCCCGCATAATATGGTTTTATGGACGGTTAGAATAAAGATGGTGGACCCCATTCATCTGGGGGGTTCCACTTAAATAGGTTAGGTTTGGTCAATTTGTGAGGTCTATGATCATTTAATCCTTTGATCTTTATCAAGCAATTCATGGGTCCATCCCGCATCATATTGTTTCATGGACGGTTAGAATATAGATGGTGGACCCCATTCATCTTGGGGTTCCCGCTTAAATAGGTTAGGTTTGGTCAATTTGAGAGGTCTATGATCATTTGATCATTTGATCTTTATCAATCAATTCATGGGTCGCGGCCCGCATCATTTGATTTAATGGACGGTTAGAATAAAGATGGTGGACCCCATTCATCTGGATCCCACTTAAAAATATTTGATAAATTTGTTAGGTCTACGATCATTTGATCCTTTGATCTTTTTAAATCAATTCATGGGTCTCATCTCTCATAATATGGTTTTTTAGACGGTTAGAATAGAGGTGGTGGACCCCATTCATCTGGGAGGTTCCACTTAAATAGGTTAGGTTTGGTCAATTTGTGAGGTCTATGATCATTTGATCATTTGATCTTTATCAAGCAATTCATGGGTCCATCCCGCATCATATTGTTTCATGGATGGTTAGAATATAGATGGTGGACCCCATTCATCTTGGGGGTCCCACTTAAATAGGTTAGGTTTGGTCAATTTGAGAGGTCTATGATCATTTGATCATTTGCTCTTTATCAATCAATTCATGGGTCCCGGCCCGCATCATTTGTTTTTATGGACGGTTAGAATAAAGATGGTGGACCCCATTCATCTGGGTCCCACTTAAAAATATTTGGTCAATTTGTTAGGTCTACGATCATTTGATCCTTTGATCTTTCTTAATCAATTCATGGGTCCCATCCCGCATAATATGATTTTATGAACGGTTAGAATAGAGATGGTGGACCCCATTCATCTGGGAGTTCCACTTAAATAGGTGAGGTTTGGTCAATTTGTGAGGTCTATGATCATTTGATCCTTTGATCTTTATCAAGCAATTCATGGGTCCATTTGTTAGGTCTACGATCACTTGATCCTTTGATCTTTCTTAATCAATTCATGGGTCCCATCCCGCATAATATGGTTTTATGGACGGTTAGAATAGAGATGGTGGACTCCATTCATCTGGGGGGTTCCACTTAAATAGGTTAGGTTTGGTCAATTTGTGAGGTCTATGATCATTTGATCCTTTGATCTTTATCAAGCAATTCATGGGTCCCAGCACGCATCATATGGTTTTATGGACGGTTAGAATATAGATAGTGGACCCCATTCATCTTGGGGTCCCACTTAAATAGGTTAGGTTTGGTCAATTTGAGAGGTTTATGATCATTTGATCTTTATCAATCAATTAATGGGTCCCGGCCCGCATCATTTGATTTTATGGACGGTTAGAATAAAGATGGTGGACCCCATTCATCTGGGTCCCACTTAAATATATTAGGTCAATTTGTTAGGTCTACGATCATTTGATCATTTGATCTTTTTAAATCAATTCATGGGTCCCATCCCGCATAATATGGTTTTATGGACGGTTAGAATATAGATGGTGGACCTCATTCATCTTGGGGGTCCCACTTAATATGTTAGGTTTGGTCAATTTGAGAGGTCTATGATCATTTGATCATTTGATCTTTATCAATCAATTAATGGGTCCCAGCCTGCATCATATGATTTTATGAACGGTTAGAATAGAGATGATGGACCCCATTCATCTTGGTCCCACTTAAATATATTAGGTCAATTTGTTAGGTCTATGATCATTTGATCTTTCTTAATCAATTCATGCCTCACCTAAAGAATAAAACATTTGGAAAAAAGCATAAAGATCAAATTAGCAACAAAAAAAGGACTCACAAGTTTACTAATTAATAAATTTATTAAAAATAATTCATATCAGTCTGTGCATTTGGTGGTTTAGTGGTTATGCACGGGGTTTTGCTAGTACTCTTGAAAAGAAAGAGTAAAAGTCAAGATAAGATATGAGAATCAACAATCGAGTGATAAGATAAAAGATATGAGTCCACAATAATTTAAATTACAATAAAGATCTAAAATTACTAAAATAAAATCGGGCGACCTAGATCTGTAGCCAAGCATTTTATTTAGATGGGGCTTGCTTACTTCCATTCCATTCACAAACCAACAATTCAATCGCAGTGTCTAAAGGCGTTTTTTCTGTCTCCAATCATCTTCTTGATGATGAGTAGAAAAAAGAAACTCATTAAACAAAAAAAAATTCTTGAAAAATGAGAATATAAAAAATCTTGGACAATAGAAAATACCCCTTGCTGAATGCAATCTTGCATCCGCCACTTCAGTTTAAGAAAAAATGATTAAAGTGGCAAAAGAACAAAATACCCCATAAACATGAAAAGATGAGATATTAAGAAAAATAGCAAAAATCGCCTATATATAACTTGATCGCACCCGAAAACAAATTTTGAAAGAAATACACAATTATTTTATTGGTAAAGAAATACACCGTGTGATGAGATCAAATGACATGGAAAAGAAAAAAAAAAGAGGAAGAGATATTTGAATTAAGGTTATTAACATTTGGGATTTGATCCCATATGATGAAAATAAAGATACGACGGTACAATGGTTTCAAATCACTTATGCGCCCATCACATTTTAGCATAATCTGTCGATCAAAGAGCTATATTGTAAGACCCCGTCCCGAGTTAATCACGATTAACTCTCATTAATTGGACTTACGACTCATCAACTATGTTTAAGTGAATTAATGATGACTTAGGACAAAATTGACTTGGTTTAGCCTAATATGAATGAATTAGGCTTGATGAAATGAAATTAAAGGAAGTGAGATGGATTGAATGAGATTTAGGCTAAAAAAATGGAATTAAAGGACTTTTGTGTCAATACGAATTTTTGCGTATTTCGTCGAATACGGAAACTCTTGATACCAACACGTGTATCTTGACGAGTACGTTAACTTCCGTAAGAGACTCGAACCCGTTCGACGAATAACTAATCAAGTGACCTTCCATTTGACTTAATTTGAAATGATTTAAGAGGTGAAGGGGCTAAATGCAAATACATAGCTTATAAAAGCTAAGAGACCTCCATTTGAATCCTTTTACAAACCCTAGCCTCTTTTCTCTTATATTTTCTCTTCTTTCTTTCACTCTCTCTGTGTCAAGCATCAAGGTTGAGCTTGGAGTGTGTTTTTGAAGAGGCTTCATTCTCTTCATCTCCTTCCTCAATCCCTACTCAAGTTTCTTGGAGTAAAACTTTGGAGATAAGCTTCAAAATTGGAGAATTGATCCCAAGCTCAAGCTAAACAAAGAGGTTTTTTGTGGATTAATCATCACTAGAGGCAAGTACTTACATGTTTATGATTTATAATGTATTTAGGACTTGTTAGGATCTTAGGAAGCAAAAACTTCAAGTTTTAGCTTCAGAAAATCCGAACTCAGAAATGAGTTCCGATGCAGTTCGGCTAGCCGAACTGCAGCTATCGGTTAGCCGAAAGCTAATTAAAAGCTGACCGACAAAGTGACCGACGTGCATTTTTACCGTTTTGTTCACTCTCTAGAAATCTGACCGAAATAAGTTCGGTTGGCCGAAATGGAGACTTCGGTCAGCTGACAATCTGACCGACATTCCTGATGGAAATCGAACATAAAAATCCACTCTCTGGAAATCTGACCGAACTAAGTTCGGTCAGCCGACGTGGAGCTGTCGTTTGACCGACAAGCTGACCGACGTGTAGAATGGTTCAGATTTATGTTTGGTTTTTATGTTTTGAAGCCTAATGTGTATCGGCTGGTATTTGTCAATGTCTAAGCCTTCATAGGTGTAAACTAAGTTTCCTGAATGCACAATATAACCTTTAAAAGAGATATTCATCAAGAATAGCACGTGCATTGGAAAACGTATGTTTCACTCATTTGGTTGGTTTAGAAGTCAAATATAAATAGAATTGATTTCCGCCTTTAATACGATAATTGAATTCCTTAAACTCGTATAAAGTTGAATTGGCATAATACATTGAATTAATGAATGGAATGGAAAGTTACTAAAGGTAACAACGAATTGAATTGAATGAATAATTCCTGCTGCAATAGATGTTTGAGGCGTTCCGGAGCTTCGTGGAATGCTAGTGCTCTATGATCAAGACATTGGTAATTTCCACCCATTTGATAAGTCACATAAGTCATGTAATGAATGGTGAAACATAATGATATCAACCTAATGATATTACTTGACCATATTGCTTCCGTTGGAAGAACTCAATTGAATTGAAAAGGATGTCATGGTAGATATCATTCTTATGATATTACTTGACTCAATATATTGGATTGCCTAGAACTGTTAGATTGATGAATCGGCAGGTTCTTCTAATTGATAACATGTACTATTATAGATAAGTATATACTTGTTGAACCTTCATGTTCATGGTGCTATTGATAAATGTCACAGGCCCAGATGCCCGTGCCGGTCCTGCAGAGGCCGTGCCGCCAGCGGAAAATGCTCATCCGATACCTCCAGGAGGTTTAATCGAGTGGATATGATCTCGGAGTGTGAATGAATTAGTATATAATTTCTTTTGAGAAATGCTTTTGTTAGTCCATTTTGGATTGTAAATAGTATTCCCTGCATTGTGTCTAAATATGCAGCGGTTAACTTTGATAAGAAGTAGAAGGTTTGAGTTAATCTTTACTTTTCATTTAAAGAACTCTTATTGTATTATGTTTTCGTCAATGTATGTCTTCCACAATTTTATACAGTTGACAGGTTAATGTAATTCAGATCCCTTGTGAATTTTGTTTTAACTTATGTTAATTCGGAGTTTACGGGAGAAAGTATGAGTTCGCGATTCGGGGTTTGTCCGAGTTAATCAGATCTTGGGACCGGGTCGTGACATATATCTTTATATTTTGAGAATCCAATTCACGCAGTATACACTATCAATTGCAATACATGCAATTGGAAAACAATACACAAAAGTAATTATGACACATGAGGAGGAGAAAGAGAGAGATATATATTGAGATTCAATTTTAAGTCAGCATAGACTAAAAGGAGAACGTACGAAAATCATCATGTGCAAAGAAAGTGTATGAGAACGTATGTCTCTCTCAATGAGATACTTCAAAAGGAAAGGAAAAGCATCTAAAGAAAGATCTCTTATCAAAATTCAACTACTAATTTAGGAGATTTATTAATATCGATCTTTTATGCTAGATATTAGGAGGGGGCTTTATTGAGTTTTTTTTTGTATATATCCCCCTAAGGTTTGTAGTATTTGTAAATAGGGCCCTGCCTTTTCTTTTTAATACCTTACATGTCCCCAAAATCAATATTCCTAATAAAAATGAGCAGCCACCATGAGATTTGTGTTGGATTTTTATATAAATGACTGATTTGCCCTTACATCCATCAAACAAAAATGAGTATTATTATTTACAAAAACACCATTATTTTATCTCAAGTCCTAATGGTTTCTTTCAATAACTCTATCATGCACCTGACCAGGGGTGGACCCAGGTACAAGGTTCCGGAGACTGAAGTCCCCACCTATATATGAGAAATGTTTAAAAATTCCACATCGCCCCACAAATTGTAAAAATTAATATATATATATTTGCATTTGCCCCTTTCCCTCGATATTTCTTTTACATAGAGCGAAACACCAACCCCTCGCAAATTCTAAAAATTAATTTTTTTTTACATTTGCTCGTTCCCCTGATTTTTTTTTTTACATATCAAGCATAATCATGTATTTTGAAACTTTTATCAATTCAGCGGTGGGTCATGTATAGATTGGATTATTCATAATCAAGTATAAGTACATGTGTTGATTGCCATCATGATCAATTCGGATTTGATGAAATGAGACATGTATTAATAAAAAAAAATGACTTTATGTAGGTTTATTATCTCTCACTAAGTGCAATTGTTGATGTTACACGCTTTATAAAAAAAATGAGTCCAAGCTTTTGATAGTATGCATATAAGGACAGAAGAGATGGACAAAAGTGTCATTTTGCTCTAAAAACCTATGGTGGTTGGAAGACTATTAATTTCGGGGACACAGGAGGTATTAAAATGAAAATGCAGAGGCCTATTTGCAAATATTAAAACCTCAGGGGCCTATTTACAAATCCTACAAACCTTAGGGAGGTATAAACAAAAAGCTCTTTTTTAGGGGGCTTTGGCCGGAGGTCCCTCATAACATTACTTTGTTGCAAACAGTCTACAAAAAAAAGGGTCCCTATCACACTTTTTCATACATGAAAAGACCAATTTACCATTTCTTTAATAAACCAAAACTGTCCAGCGCTCTCGTGCCGATGCGCGCATGGCGTTATTATCCGACACGTCTCATCTTGATATGCGACACGTGTAAAGTTTGAGGACACTTTCTTTGCCCAGATTTCATGGTAACCTCCTGCCACTTGCAGCAAAAGGCAGTAGTTAGGAAGGTTACATGTCCACGTTGCGCATTCCCGCATCACATGAGTATTGATTGTATACAAGGTGCACTGACACCAACTACGAGGCCTTTGATACTCATTGTAAATTACTTGCAACACTAATCCAAAGAATCACACGAAGCCCCTTCATGCGATTGTCTACTACGGCGATGATGGGCGGGGAGCTGGACTTGCAAGGCAACGACGATGGCGAAGACGGCAGCCCCACTACGACAGTGATCATGCAGCAATGGGACAAAGGCGCTTCGGGTTCTCTGCTTTTCCTGGTTCGGTGGCAAAGAAATCGGACGGCGACGGGCAACGGGCAGCGGAAGGCAAGTTGCAGTCGTCTTCTTCCTGCAACCAACCTAGCCTGGGAGAAAAGCCCAAGTCGTCTTCTTCTTTGAGTTCTGGTTTCTGTAACGAGAACCGGACAGCAGCCTGCTGCCTTCTCCTTCACTTCCCCTCCGGCCAAGATGGCGCATGTTTCAGAACTCAGATAAATTTACGCAAAACTCAGATAAATTTACACAAAATTCGGATAAATTTTATAAAAAAACTCAGAACTCAGATAAATTTATTTTAAAACTCAGATAAATTAGCAAAAAACTCAGATAGATTTGTCCAGAACTTGGGTAAATTTGATGAAAATTCAGATAAATTTGTCCAGAACTCAGATAAATTTGACGAAAATTCAGATAAATTTCACAAAAACACGGATAAATTTTATAAAACTCAGACAAATTTACGCAAAACTCAGATAAATTTTATAAAAAAAACTCATAACTCGCTTTCGCTCTCTCGAGCGCCGGAAAGAGGAAGAGAACTCTCTCCAGCGACTCAGGAGGATTTCGTCGCAGGCGAGGAATTCCACACCTCTAGAGGTGGAAATCGGGTCGGGTTGTACTAAATGGGTTGGACCCGTTTATTAAACGGGTTACACAAGTCTAACCCGCATCCGACCCGTTTATTAAACGGGTCAGAAACCCCTAACCCGCACCCACCACGGGTCAACCCGACCCGACCCGCTTAACCCGCATAGCCATTGCGGGTTATACGGGTCAGGTCGACCCGCATAAACCACATCCATCTAGTAAATAAATCGACTCAACTATGGTTCCATGCTTGACCAAAACTGACTTTTAAGATCAAATTTGGTCTAATCTCATTTCAACAATCATTTGATGCGCATTACCTTGCTTTCATTAATAAAAAGCGTGGGGTTGAATTGGTTAAGGTCCATTTATTTTTTTTAGCCTATGCATTAAAATAATCAAATTCAATTTTGGCTTAAATAAGCGGGTTATGCGGGTTAAGCGGGTCAACCCTAACCCGACCCGCTTAATGACGGGTTATGAATACTTGACCCGTGACCGACCCGCCTATTAAACGGGTCGGGTTAAGTGGGTAATACGCGGGTCGGGTCGGGTCGGGTTGGCGGATCACGTCATATTTTGCCACCTCTACACACCTCAGCCTTTGGCCATCAGGCCCAGTGACCATTGACCTTTCTTCCCCTTCTCCTACTATCTCGGCGATCTGCACACAGCGGCCACCCATCAGCCAGCACTGCTGCTGCCGGCCATTCCCCTGCACTCAACGGCCAGCTTATCTCCCTGTAAACTCTCGGCCACTGCTGCCCCCTTTTCCCCTTCCAATAGTTTCCCCTTGTTGACCGGCCATTACTCCACTGCTCAGCTCCCGGCCATCATGCCCCTGCTCAGTCCCGGCCATTCCTACTCCTTGCATTCAGCCTGGCCAACATTTCCCTTGCATCTACTCTTAACCACTCCTCTCGGACCAGCTGCCATTCCCAGTCCAGCAGCCACTCCCTCCCATTGCAACAGTCCGCGACCACTCTTCCCCTTGCAAACTCAGTTAGCCAGTCCTCTTTCCAGTTCAGCTCTCGACCAGTTTCCACCACCTGTACAGTCACCGGCCATTTCCCCTGCACCACCTGAAACTAGCGGCCACTTCTGCCCTCTTCCCCAGCGGGCATTGCTGCCATCCTCCTCAGCCGGCCACTGTTGTCATCTCCTTGTGTCGGCGGCCACTGTCAGTTTCTTCTTCCTTCTCTTTTTCTTGTTCAGTCTGCCTGCACCAACAGCACTTCTAGACTCGTAAGAACCCTTCCCAGCTGTCATTAAACCTGGAACAGCCCCGCTGCTGCCGGCTACAAGCTGCACAAATGGTACAGCGGCCATCTTGCTTATTCTTCTTCTTCCTCCTCCTCATCTTCTTCTTATTCAGCCTGCATAGCACTACCAGCATCTGACTAGACGATTTCTTCTCGGCGGCAGAGAAGGACGAGAAGAAGCGATTCTCAGAGAAGAGAAATAATTGTGACACGTTGCTGACTAATCGTTACACGTTGAGGACTACTATATTACATGTTGTGTCAGTTACAGGGGAAATTTAGTCCTAAAAAATGAAAACATGTGGGTTCAGGGACCTCTCGCTGCAAACAGCCTAGCTAAGTGGACCATAGGCCTTAAAAAGTTTTTCCTTGGACTGGAGGCTGGAAACATTGACTTATGGGGACCTTTTGCTAATTTTGCCTTTTTTTTTTTTATTCTGAAACTTCTTTTTAGAGTCCAAGTCAATTAAAAGAGATAAGGATCGTGATTTATTTAGATTTGATAGGGGCGAAACTTCTTTGTAGAGTGCAAAACAAATAGAAGAGATAAAGATGAATATTTCTTTAGATTTAGTAAGAGGCAAGAGTCTGGATTTGATCATGATTAGATATCCAATTGGATTTGAAACTTTTTAATTTAATAAATTGATAGGGTTAAAATCGGATCAAAATAGAAATTGCAATTGAGGCTCAATTTCTTAATCAATTGCGAAATTAAGCTGCCTGTACTAAAGCCCGAGCCAAATAAAATAAAAACTTATTTAGTTTGGGGTTATTTTACAAGCAAAGATATGAGCATAGATTTTACAAAGATTCATTATATTGTTTACTATTTTTAGAATGTGAGATTTCCTTTTGGAATTTTTCTCCATAGTCTAGGTTACACAATATGAAAAATAATTCTATGTATAAATAAAATATATTTGAATAGATCTTATTTTTGATATGCCTCTAAAAAAAATAAAAATCAAGAACAATTTAGTTAAATAAATACTACAAACATAAACCACCCAATATAAGTGTCAAATTCCAATATATAGAAATTACGTGTAGACCCGCATTTAGAAATTGTTGTACATGATGGACCAACTTTAAAATTTTCAACATGGACCCATTATTAAATTTCAACGTGGATCCATCTTTAGAAATTACAACATGTAACCCCGCCTATAAAAATTAAAATATGAGGACCACTTAAAAAATGTTATTATACGTGGAGCCCATATATAGAAGTTACAGGATTCGATCCACCTTGAGAAATTACAAACCGTTATTAAAATTGTTCCCATTTAATAGTAGACACATATACAAAAGGAGAAGTAATATAAACTACGAATCATGTTTCACCAATTATCACAAACAATTAATCTGCACTTATACTAACAAGAGTGATTGATCAACATATCATCCAAGATACATATCATGAGCATTTGAACGTACTAAGGATTATGACCACAATTAAAGGTTATATATTTGTCGATATTTAACGATCGATCTTTAATTGATGTTTAATATTTAAAGAAATATGGCCATGGTAATTGTATAGAACAAGGCCCACTTTCTGGACAGTATTCTTACCTCTTAGGGCTATTCATTGGCCCAGCCTGCCAGGGCTTATCCTTAGCCCCAACTAGAATATGCCAGATTTGGTCTATTTTCAGGTTAGTGGAATGGTCTAGCCCTAATTTTATTGTAATGTAATTAAGCAAGCCTTACATGTTTGCAAAATGGATGAGACTGGGCCTGATTTTCTGGCTTTTGAGGTGGACCTGAACTTGAATGTTAGTAGAGAGATTTATTAGGCAAGAAAGCAGGGACATAGTTGAAGATATTCATTGGTGCCATCCAATGGGAGAAGATACTTGACATAAAAGAGACCATTGTGGGAAGGCTCATCAAGAAAGTTAAAAGAGAGATCTTTAAAAGGTCACGTTTGGCAACCAAGGTCACGTTTGGCAACCAGGACTCTAGGAAATCTTTTTTTTTAGTTCTCCTAAAGATGTGGTAAATCCAGCAGCGGACCCAGGGTTTTCATTAGAGTGGGGCAAACAATGGTCAATTAAATATTGAAAATATCAAAACTAACGCCAACGGTCAATAATATCCACTTATTGCATGGTTTAAAGACATTATTTTTATTTTTATTTTTGACTAATTAAGTATCAAGAACTCATATCCCCTGCTAATCAACATATTGCTTCCCCACATATTGTGTAAAGGTATGGTGAGAGGGTGGACATTTATGATACGCGCTATTGTACAGAGGCCGAACTGCATGAGCTGAAGAAGAAGAACGATTAAGCGAAGGGTCCCAAGGCTTTTCATTTGGGAGATCTCTGACACCGAGAGCAACGGATTTTTCGATACGGGGTGGGGTGATTGCTTTACTGAATTGGGCATGGCCATATAGCCCATGTAAATTTTAATATTTTTTGGATCAAGTCGCCCCAGATCTGAATCATGTAGGTTCGCCACTGGGTAAATCCATATTTGACAATTGTAAATTCATGATGATTTGGGCGAATAAAAATTTTCATTTATTAAGATTTTTAGATATGACCACCCCCACCAAATTTAAAAATCCTTACTTAAGTGGATTTGCACAGCAAACCTTATTTTTCTCAACAATACTAATATGAATGTGAAATCATCAACTATACAAATTTCTTGTTCTCGTGGTAATGAATAATTATCAGATCTTTGGAATCCTCTCTTGTTACCAAACATGCTTTCAAGATATTTTATAGAGAGATGTAATTAGATTTGAATTGATATTTTTCTTAGGGCTTGTTTGGCAAATCTTATCTTTACGAAATAGATCTGTATGATATAGATCTATTTCAAATGGAGCGGTTGAAATAAATAGACTGTTTTGTAAGACATAGATATTTTAAAAATAGACTGTTTGGTAGGATACATATAAAAATAGATTTAATGGTATGAGCATTTTGCAAATATTTCAAGATCTGTGATCATCCAATGGTTGAAATTTTATCCCAGATACGTGTTCCACATTATAATGGCTATAGGCGGCTTGGATCATCATTTAGTGGCCCAGAAAAATTTAGAACTCATAAAAACCGAACTGATAGTAAGTTACATGAAAGAGATAGCTTGTTTACATCTAATGGTTCATACTTTTTAACAAATATCTCAAGATCTATAATGAGTTAACACCTTTAACTTGATCCCATAGCTATTTGTAGCTTTCCAAAGAGGATGGACGATTCAGATCTTGATTGTGGGGCCCATAAGGTCCAAAAATCTAAATCCAACAGTCTAACTTTCTTTACAAGTATCTCAAGATTCGTGATCATCCAACGACTGAAACTTTGTCTTATAGCCGTGTTTGATGTTGTAAAGATATCTAACAATTTGGATTGTGATTATGGTGCCTCGAATTTAGAAAACAATGAAGAAACCAGTAAGTCTAAAAGTAACATTAAAATCACTGTAGCCTTTTAGTCTTTCAGACTTATATGTCTGTATGAAGTGGCGCCGATTTCGATGCTTTGTGAAATAGAGGTAAAACCTCTTTGTCCGTTTTTTATAGGAGGTCACATATATGCTTTCAAAACAGTATGAAACCGTTTGGAATAAGTTTTAAGAGAAGCAGAGGAGGGATGTACAAACGAGCCCTTAGATTAACTTGATAAGATAAAATCTCTCCTATTTTATGTGACACTCTTGAAAGAAACTTCTTTTTAAATAGAAATCTTCAAATTAGTTTAAACAATGCCAATTTCTCAATCAAATTTGAAATTGAGCTCCAATTACGAAATCGAATCCAATATCTATAATATATAATAAAAATGGGTTAAATATTTTGGCATCTAGAATGGTCTATTTTATGGGCCATGAGCCAACCTTGTGTCGACTAGACCCGTTTGGTTTCCCTGGCCTACTACCCTCCAGCGACCCACGTCTCACTGTACGTGGCCTCACTTCGGTACTCCCGACGCGTACGCTACCAAAAATCTTCAACTAAAATACGAAGACAGCAATGCCAAACGCTCCTCATACTCATGCCATCACTGCTCTGCTTCCGTTTCTCCTCTCTGTAATACAAACGAGAAGGAAAGCAAAGACAAAGGAGAAAGAGAGAGAATCGGAAGAAGATGGTTTCGACGAGGCGTAACGGGAACCTCTCCAACAGCAACAACGTGAAAAGATCTTCTCATTCTCCAGAACCGACTCCTCCTTCCAAACGCCCAAAGGTCCCTATCCTGAGAAAAAAAATCGCGTTTTTGTAGTTGATTCTTCGATTGATTTGACGATTGTTTGTTTCCGACAGGTTGAGGTTGTTGGTCGGTGTATCTGAAAAAATCCAGGAAAAAAATCGCAGTTTTTAGTTGGTTTTTCGATTGATTCACTGATTTTTTTTTTAATAGGTTGAGGCTGTTGGTTCGGTGAAACCATCATCATCTAATGCTGGGGACGCTGAGAACTCTCTGAAGAAATCACCATCTTTGCATGCAGAGGATCCCGAGCAGCCGATCGCTACTGAGGATGCTGTAGATGGAAAGGAGGGCGAGAATGGAACTGTGGCTGTGAAGGTTCCCGATTCTGCGCCATCTTTGGAGGGTAAGTGGCTTGCTTTTTGGGATTTGTGGGGAGGTATTGAAATTGGATCTTCCAGTGAATTGGGGGTTTTTGAATGGTGGTCGTTGATGGGGTTTGGTGGGTTTGCTGTTTGGTTGTGGTGTTTTCTATTGGGGGTCTTGAATTTGGATATTTGAAAGGGTTACTGCTAATTTTCCTGCTGATCTTTATTCATGGGTTTCTTTTCCTTATTGGTTTCTAAATTTGTTGTTTTGCATTGGATTTTTGGTAGAATCATTACCTGTGGTGGCAGATAAGCAGAAGAGTTCTTGTTCCAAGTTGTGTTTGTCTCAAAATCAGATTTGGAGTAGGGACACTTCATATGCATGGTGCAGACTTTTGTCCGAACATCCGCAGGTAAATCAGACGATTTTCTTTTCTTTGAAACATTTTTCTTTAATGTTGTTTGAGAAATTGCAGCATGATTGGTGTTTTTCATGAGATCTCACTGAATTATACTGAATTTTATTTGATGGATGGTTAGTGTCCTTTTCTTTTAACTCATCCGTTGAAAACTGATGATGTGATTATTCATTGGGAATTTCGAGTGGATGCATAATGAAACATATCCTATTCTGTTTTCTGCTGATGTAAGAGGCAGTTTTGGTTAACTTTGTTGATATACTGAAATTTGACATTAGTAGGTAGTGGGAAGGGGTTGCATGCAGGTTTTGAAATTTTACATTTTTGGATAATATTAGATCCCAAAATGCAATTCGTTGTCATCACCGTCTCAATTATGTTCGGATTAGTTATCTCCATTGTTAACTATTTAGAGCCAAACTTTCGGATAAGTTGTACTTCTTCAGAGCTATCCTTACTACTTCCATTCATAACCTCTTCGGTCTATCCCTTTTCCTTGGTTGGCTATCAACCAGTATGGAAAACTTTTTCTCAACAAAGCATTGCTGGGCTACATTAGACATGTCCAAACCATCTCAAATGTAGCTCTCTAAATTTATCGCCTATTGATGCTACTCCTAAATGCTCATGAATTGAAAGTGTTTATTTCTGATTCTATATTCTCTAGTTTTACCACACATCTATCTCAAAATCCTCATCTTTGCTACACTCATTTTGTGCATTTGTTGCTTCTTGAGTGGCCAATATTTTAATCCATTATCGGTAAATAAAAATATTTAACTCAATAGGTCATAGTTGGTCTAATTGCTATCTTGGAAACCTTTTTCTTCATTTTTGGTATGCACTGGTCACAAAGCACTCTAGAAGCAAGTTTCCATTTCAACTATCCTGCTCTTATCCCATGTTCTACATCTCCCTCAATCTCTCCATCCTTACTAATTATCGAGCCAAGTTATCAGAATGAATATCGTTGTGGTTTTGCTTGAGCTTCAATTCTCATAGGAGTTTGAGCTTTGTACGCACCTCACTAAAGTTGTAATTCATATGGCTTATTTTAAAGTTTCATCTTCATACGGCTTATTTTAAAGCCTTTGGATCCTAGAGCCTACTGCCATCTCAAGTTCCGCATTCTTGCCATCATTCAATTCACCCACCAACAGTACATCATATGCAAATAATATACACCAAGGTATCTCATCTTGAAAATGAGTAATTAACTCATTCATATTCAACACAAAAGGATAATGATTTAAGGTTGACTCCTGATGCAAACTCATGGTTACTGGAAACTCACTTGTCTTTCCTCAGGTAGTTCTCACACTTGTTATTTCTTTCTCAAACGCATACTTAATGTTGTCAAAATAACCTTTTGGGATGCTTCCTTTATTTGAAACCTACCAATCAAATCCCGAGGTTGCTTTGTTGTAGGTTTTCTCGGGATCAGTGAAGACCATATGAATGTGTATTTCCTCTTCTCTCAGTATTTTTTCTATTAATTGTTTAATCGAGAAGATAGCGTCCATAGTTGACCTCGTTGTTGCCATTGTCGCCCTCATCATCCTTATCATTATCAAAGCCTTGTCCAAACTATGTTGAGGTCGGCTATATGAATTCTGTTTCTCCATTCCGATGTATCCTAAGCCAAATCCTTAGGTAAGTTGCGCTTCGTCATATCAATTTTTACTACCTCCATCCACGTTCTCTTCGGCCTACCCTTTCCCCTTAGTGGGCCATCAATTTGCATGGCTAGATTTGTTCTTACCGGCGTTGCGTTGCCGACCTACATTGGACATGCCCAAACCATCTCAAATGGGTTTCTCTAATTTTATTCCGCAGTTGATGCTACCTCTAAATGCTCTCGAAAGCACTCATTTCTAATTTTATCCTTCCTAGTTTTACTTGACATCCACCTCAATATTCTCATCTTTGCTACATCCATTTTGTGCACATATTGCTTCTTGATTGGCCAACATTCTACTCCGTAGCTCATAGCTGGTATAATCGTTGTCCTATAAAATTATCCTTTCATTCTTGTTGGCATTAATCGGTTATAAAGCACTGTAGAAGGAAGTCTCCATTTCAACCATCCTGCTTTTATCCTATGTTCAACATCTTCATCATCCTTACTAATTATTGTGCCGAGGGAATGGAAAAAATCTCTTTATGGTATCTCTGGAGCTTCAATCCTCACTGTAGTTTCAGCTCTTTGTATATGCCCACAGATGTTACAATCTTGTTCAAAATAGCATAGCGGCCACATTATCAGCCTGTAGAGCCAAGCAATTTTAATTTAAAACAATATTTTTCCCATTTCTTCTCTACCCTTATATGGTTCCAAATCACTAAAAAACATAAGATTGAGTGTTACACAATATTCAATTTTTTTTTACCATTTAAGAAACTCACATTGCTATGCCACCATGTATTGTTGCAACTGCTACGTATCACCCGCTACGTAGTGTTTTTGATATTGGTCGCTATGACGGTTGCAACCGCTATTTTGATCCTTGGTGACAATCTATATATTCTGTCTTTGTACGGCTTATTGTATAGTCTTTGGACTCTAAAGTCCTGGGCAATCTCTAGAGCATAGCTACCTAATTCGTTCGGATGGGTTTCGAATCATGAACAATTCGAATTGATTAATTCGCTATTCGATTCGTTATTATTTGGAAATCTCGAAACTCATAATTCGCAGCAGTTCGATACCTCCAGATGAGGAAGATGACATTGTTACATCGTGAATCCCCAAAATCCCCAGTTCCCAACCAATTCCCAATACATTCGATAGTCTTCCTCTTCTTCGGTTGGTAGCCGAAAATCTCTCCAAATCTGTTTCTAGAGCTTCCTCATCATAGTTGTTAAGTTCATTTCGGACCCTATTTCGGTTTGGCTCCAAGCTGAAACATTTCGGATGATTCGGCATTTCGGCTTTCCAATTCGGAAATTCATTTCGGAAAATAGAATATATATATAATATAATATAAAGAAATTTCATTCTAGTAAGCATGAAAACTATAATTTCCAAATGATGGTATTTTTTATTATTTCCATCAAATACATCATCCTCGTATATCACAACAAAAAGTTAACTAACCATCATGATCAGATTTCATAATTACAAAATGGGCCAACTCAGATCTCCTAATTTTAAAACATAAAAAAAAAAAAAACTTTTTGCATAACTAATGAAGGGCCTACATAAAAAAAATTATTAGAAAAAGGGGAACATATGTCAAAATCCCCTATTTCATTAAATCAAATTTCACTTAAAACAATACTTTTAATACACAAACAAAATTTCAGGTCATATCAAGTGGTCCTTTGGATTATGTGAATGTGGGCTCATTTGATTTGGGTATCTTTCTCTTTTAGGTGAGCCCACTTACAAAAACACTGAAAAGATTGAAACAAATTCCAACTCCAGTGCATCGATTGTACTCAAATCAGATGGCTCAGCTTTGATTGATTAAAAAAATGTGTGGTTACTTATTTGATCTTAGGGTGGGCCCATCTGATTAAGTGGGGCCAGCAAATGAAATCCAAAAGGGACTTTTTCCTATACAAGAAGCGCCGAAAGTGGGCTTAATGAGTATTTTTAACCTGCTGCCCTGATTTCCGGAAGGGTTCGTTATTGCTGCCCTAAGTTAGAACAAGAAGAAGATCGCATGTCAACAATAGCAGCGATTAGAGCTTCAAACTAGAAAATGGTATCAAGCTTTGGTAGGGGAAAGGGGATTCAACTAGAATTAATACCGTAAGGGACACATGTGGGCTAGAAGAAGATGAAGTGGTTTCCTGCAAAACTCATTGCTTGGTGATGAAGGTACATGGAGGCAATTCAATCGGCCACATTTATATCGCTACAAAAACTCTCAAAAGATGAAAATAACCTCTTTTGTTGGGGTAAAAATACAAAAATTAGCCTCTCAAAGTCTCTAATTTTTTCTTTGTCCATTTTATAAACTTGCACACGGAATTGCAGGTTCGCCATGATTCTTCCGAAACTGCCAAGTCTTGTTCCGAAATTGGAAATCTTGGCCCGAAATTACCCGAAATGTTCAATGAACGGGAAAAAAACAAGGTGTTCGGTACGGTTTTGCTATCGAACCAAACAAATCCGGAAGTTTCGGGTGAAACGAAACGAATTTGATAACTAGTTCCTCATCGATCAAAATCCTCTCGGTAATCCTCTCTCTTACCTTCTGCAGGAAAGGTCCTCTGAGTATGGAATAGAAAGGACTCGATATCTCCTTATTTGCATGGTGCTTCCCTCATGTCTTGCGCACTCTCGGCAATAATTCCTTGAGACCAATGAAATTACTTAACATATGGCCCAAAATCAGAGATCATTTTTCATCCTCGGTTGATCATGTCTATAACAATATGTGATTTGACTTTCTTCTTTTGTTAATCATATACCTTTACTTGAATGGTGGATATAACCATGATCGAAGTGAAATTGCTCCTACTTATAAAACAATGTATTTTATACATTCTTCCAATTTACCGTGGGGGTCCTTTTCTAGTGGTAAAATTAATCAATCCATATGAAAAAAGGGTATTGATTTTGAGCTGATAAAAAATTCTATAAGTAGGCCCGAATATAAAGTTTCACTTTTCTCCACTCGAGAGAAGCATGGGTGAGATCTCAAAGCATCCGGGCTCATGGTATGTATACGCTAGCAAGATTAACACACGTAAAAGGTGAGATACTCAAAGCATCTGGGCCTCTTTAATAATCATTATATTTTTTTTTTGAATATTAACTTTGTATTAATCAAAGCTTGGCAGTACAAAAGCTTGTTTTAAATGACCCCACTGATTGGATGGAACATTTTTTGTTTGAACTAAAATTTATTTAATCATTTTTGTAAATTTTTATGAACATGTCATTTTTTATACACCTTTTGCAGCATCTATAACTTCTGTAAATTATATAGTATCTTAAATTAGACTATTAATCATTATCAACGTTTTGAATTAGTGAATCGAATTTATCGAATTCGAACTACGAATTAAGTGAATGAAATAAGCCTATCCCATCGAATTTTCGAATTACGTTATATGTCGAATTACAAACTACGAAACCGAATGAAAATTGATTGAATTGAGAATCAGGTAATTATGCTCTAGAGTTTTGCATTGACATTGTCTCTTGGTCATCCATCAACACCATATTATCTGCAAACAACATACACCAAGGTTACCCTCTCTTGAAGATGAGTAGTTAACTCATACATAATCAGTGCAAAGAGATAAGGCTTAAAGCTTGACCTTTAATGCAAACTTCTGGTCAGTGGGAACTCACCTATCTCTCAACTGGTAGTTATCATACTAGTTACCGCTCCTTCACACAAGTCTTTAATAATTTCAATATAACTTCTTGGAACATTCTTTTATTTAAAATCCACCAAATTAAATCTCTAGGTACCTTGTCGCAAGCTTTGTCTAGATCGATGAAGACCATGTAGATTTTTCCTTTTCGCTCGATATTTTTTCATCAATTGCCTAAGTGAGAAGATAGCTTTCATAGTTGACCACCCTGGCATAAAACCAAATTGACTTTTAGATATCTTGGTCTTTTGTCTAAGTCTTTGCTCCATTACTCTCCCATATCTTCATAATATGATTCATAAGTTTAATGCTATGATAGTCGGTACGGTTTTTTATATCTCCCTTGTTATTATATATAGGTACTGCAACACTTCTTCTCTATTCATCATGCATTTTCTTTATCATTAATATCTTATTGAAGTGTCTAGTTAACCAAATCCCCCCAACTTCTCTTAAGCATATCCAAGCCCCAATTGGAATACCATCTAGACCCGTAGCCTTTCTTGTCTTCATTTGTGTCAATGCTTTTCCTCACTTCCGCCACCCTAATTTGAAGGAAAAAGTATTTTCTGCTAATGAAGTATCCTTGTTCTTATGTCTCCTATATAGTCTTTATTTAAAAGTTTGCTAAATATTCCCTCCATCTTCTTTGATATTGTTGTCCTTCACAGCTTCACTTGAACCTTGTGGTCATTGCTCTTAATACATGACATGATCTAAAGTCCCTACTTTTTCTTTCTCTTATTTTTGCAAGCTTAAAAATATCCTTCTCTCCTTCTCTTGTTCCCAATTTAGTATAGAGGTCATCATATGCTCTGTACTTTGCATCACTTACTACTTTCTTAGCTTTTTATTTGCCTTTTTATAAATTTCATAGTTTTTCGTATTTTTTGTCCCCGCCCAACTTTGTAACATCTCTTCTCTCGTACAACTTCTTGAACCACTATACTCCATCACCGTGCTTCTTTATTATAGTCTCTTTCCATTTGTCTCTCAAGTCGCTTTTTTTTGCACCTTTTCTAATACAATTAGCCATTTGTTTCCATATCGCTGTTGTTTTTCCCATCACCGTGCTTCTTTATTATAGTGTCTCTTTCCATTTGTCTCTCAAGTCGCTTTTTTTTGCACCTTTTCTAATACAATTAGCCATTTGTTTCCATATCGCTGTTGTTTTTCCCTCAAAATCCCAATCTCCCTCCTCAATCACTTTACACTTAAATATTATTGCTCTTTCTCCTTTCAAATCCCACCATCTTGTTTTAGAGCTCATTTTATTTACCACCCCACTATTTCTACTTCTAATGCAAGTAAATAAACTACTAACCTATGTTGTGTGGTCAAACTCTCTCTCGGAATAACCTTACTGTCTTTACAAGCCAATTGGTCATGTTTTCTAACTAGAAAAAGTCTACCTGGCTCCTGATAGTTCCACTTTTATAGGTAATTAAATGCTCCTCTCTTTTAAAGCAGGGCTTTGCTATTACAAGGTC